>VDFB02105785.1:111948479-112309987 GCA_007258455.2 Sequoia sempervirens
AGCTCTCTAGAATGAGGAAAAATTATCATAACTTGTACTTGATTCTTACCCCTCCATTGAGTACTTATCATAGAGGTTTAAGTCACTTAGATCTCTGTTGTAGGGTTGTGGGAAGAATAAAACTGACAAAGAATGTATTTTCATAATTCTATCTAAGCTTTAAGGGTCATTTCAGGTCTTCTCTTCTACTTTCTATTCTACCATGGATGCATTGGGCGATGCATTTACCATGCCCAATTTTGAGGTTTTCTTTGATCGTTTGACTCGTGAACAGGAAAAATTGGTTTAGTTTGAATCTCTTTCTGGTTCCAAAACTCAAGCACTAGTAGCACAAACATCCAAAGGGAAAGACAAGAAGAAACACAATACCAAGATAGATACTTCATCAGGTACTGATCATTCATCCAAAACATCTCAAAAGTCAAAACAAAAACCTCAAACCACTCCACGATATGATAAAACTTCTAAGTTTTGTGAGTCTTCCTCCAAGACAAAGAATAAATAAGGAGCACATTGCAGTTTTTGTGGTAAGGAGGGATACCCAATCAATGGATGTTGGAAGAGATTAGAGGCTTTGGAGGAATCCATGTAGCATCATAACATCTCCACCCCTAAATCTTCTTCCTCATCTAAAGGTAAAGGTCGTCCTCTTTTTTCAAGGGCCTTACCTTCTACAACTCCATGGATACTTGATTTTGGCATAACTCATCACATGAAACCTTCTCAGGATTTGGTCTCATCCCTAGATTGTAGCATTACTCAGATTGCAGTTGGGGATACTACACAACTTTTAGTTTTGGGCTTAGGCACTACCACACTTGAGGGTGGTTTTCTTTAGGAGGTACTTGTAGTTCCTGATATCTCTACCAACCTTCTTTTAGTGTATCATATTTGTCAATATGGCACGAGTAAGATAGTCGAGTTTACCCCACATGATGTAGTTATTCGAGACCTTCATGATCCTAATATAATTGTGGCTATTGGGAGTGTTGATTCTTCTTCTCATTTATACCGATTTGATTGTATTGAGAGTTCAAGTGGTTCAGGTTTATTCATAGCACATGCAAACACAATAACATGTTGTGGCATGAACGTTTTGGTCATGTCAATTACAAATATCTCCAACAGATGAGTACAAAGGCATTAGTGTCAGGGATCCCTAAGGTTTCTTATACTGATGGTGTTTATCAAGGACGTGTTCTTGAAAAACATCACTAAGATTCTTTTACTATGGGTAGAGCCACACGTGCTAAGGCACCCTTAGAGTTGGTTCATAGTGACATCATGTCATTTCCAACTCCTTCATTTTTAGGGGACAAATATGTGCTCACATTTATTGATGACTTCTCTAGGTGTACATGGGTGTGCTTTCTTAGGTACAAGAGTGATGCCTTTGATTCTTTCATAATATTTAAGGCATTTGTGGAGAAGCAATCTAGTCTTTCTATCAGACAAATATGCACAGATAATGGGGGGACTATGTTAATAAGACTTTCAAGGACTTTTGTACTGAGTATGGTTTTCAACATCAACTTACAGTTCCATACACCCCTCAGCACAATGGTGTTGCTAAGTGAAAGAAAAAAACATTACGAGAGATGGCCAACTATATGATTTAGTCATGAGATATCCATTTCTTTTTTGGCTAAGGTAGTTAATTGGGCCAATTGTATTCAGAATCATATGCCTCACAAGGCATTATGACATCTGACTCTTGAGGAGGCTTGGTCCCATGTCAAGCCCGATGTATCTTCATTCAAAGTGTTTGGTAGTGAGGCTTGGGAATTCATTCCTGAAGCTCAATGGAAACCCATGGAGAGGAAGAGCTGACCACTCATATTTTTTGGCTACTATGATGATGTTAATGAGTACAGGTTGTTTGATCCTGATTCTAGAGATGTCTTGTTTCAACAAGATGTCTAGTTAGATGAGTGCTTTCCTCTAATGGATTATCTATCCCCAACTTCTCCCTCATCTCCTACTACTCACTCCTCATATCTTGAGGATTACACATCTCTTGAGGATGAGGATGAAGCTCCAACTATCCCACCACCTCCATATATTCAGTCTTTACCCAAGTGGGCCCACCATACTATTGATGTAGCTAGACCTTGGGCAAGTGATCCTTTAGGGTTCCGTCTCACTCATGCACAGACATCGGGTGGTAGTATTTTGAGTCATACCATTTTAGATGATCCTCAAAAGTTTTTAGAGGTGATTGGTATTCCTGAGTGGGATAATGCTATGGTAGATGAGTATTCTTCTCTGATGAAGAATCATAGTTGGGATTTAGTTCCTCTTCCTAAGGGAAGAAATTTGGTTTGATGCAAGTGGGTGTACCGTACCAAATATGTTGTAGATTGTTCTATTGATAATAATAAGGCTTGTCTTGTTGCAAAGGGTTTCTCTCAAGTCGAAGGTATTGATTATTCTAAGAATTTTTCTCTTGTTTCCTAGATGCATTCTATTCACCTTGTACTTTCCATTGTATGTTAATCAAAATTTCAGGGATATTTGTACTGAGCATGGTTTGCAGCATAAAATTATAGTTCCATACATGCCTCAGTAGAATGGTGTTACTAAGAGAAAGAACATAACTTTACGGGAGATGGAAAATTATATGATTCAGTCACAAGATATGTATTCTTCTTTTTGGGTTGAGGTAGTTAATTATGCCAATTATATTCAGAATTGTATGCCTCACAAGGAATTGTGACATCTAACTCTTGAGGAGGCTTGGTCCCATGTCAAGCCCAATGTATCTTCATTTAGAGTCTTTGGTAGTGAGGCTTGGGCATTCATTCCTGAAGCTCAGTGGAAACCTACAGAGAGGAAGAGCCAACCACTCATATTTGTTGGCTACTATTAGGATGTTAAGGCGTATATGTTGTTTGATCTTAATTCCAGAGAGGTCTTGTTTTGACAAGATGTCTAGTTAGATGAGCGCTTTCCTTTGATGGATTCTCCATCCCTAGATTCTCCCTCATCACCTACTACTCACTCCTCATATCTTGATGATTACACATATCTTGAGGATGAGGATGATGCTTTAGCTATCCCACCACCTCTAGATATTTAGTCTTTACCCAAGTGGGCCCACCATACTATTGATGCAGCTGGACCTTTGGTAGGTGATCCTTCAAACTCCCATCACACTCATGCATAGACATTGGTTGTTAGTATTTTGAGTCATACCATTTAAGATGATCCTCAAAAGTTTTTCAGAGGTGGTTGGTATTCCTATGTGGGATAATTCTATGGCAATGAGTATTCTTCTCTGATGAAGAATCATACTTGGGATTTAGTTCCTCTTCCTAAGGGAAGAAAGTTGGTTCAGTGTAAGTGGGTGTACTGTACCAAATATGCTATAGATGGTTCTATTGATAAGTATAAGTCTTGTATTGTTGCAAAGGGTTTCTCTCAAGCTGAAGGTATTGATTATTCTAAGACTTTTTCCCCTATTTCCAAGATGATTTTTTTTGTTTGTACTTTCCCTTGTAGCTTCACAGGGATGGTCAATATTTCAAATGGATGTGAAGAGTGCCTTCCTTCATGGTGATCTTCATGAGGAGATTTATATGGAGTAGACACATGGTTTTATTGAGGACTATTTGCTAGTTTTCTGACTTCATCATTCAGTATATGGTTTGATATAGGCCCCTTAGGATTGGTATGAGAAGATGGACACTTTTTTACTTTCTTTTGGCTTCATATTATGTCATTATGATACCACAGTGTACATTTAGAGACAAGAGGGTGATCTTTTGATCCTTGTGCTATACGTGGATGATTTGATCTTACAGATGGTTCATCCTCTATGATCCATAATGTTCAGTGAGCTTTGATGGAGTAGTTTGAGATGATAGATCTTGGTCTTCCGCACTGCTTTCTTGGTTTATAGGTTTGGCATGCTTGATTGCAAGCCTGCCCCACACCTTTCTAGTCAGGTGTTGTATTGTCTTCCACTTGTACTACTCCTTTAGTAGATGCTACATTATACAGGTAGTTGGTTGCTAGTCTTTTGTTCCTGACACATTCACATCTTGATCTTTCATTTGCGATTGGTATTGTCTCTCGATTCTCACATGATCCACATGGCAGTCATTGGAAAGCTTCCAAATGAATTTTGACATGTATTCAGGGCACCTCAAATTATGGTATTCACTATGCATTAGGAGATCCTTGGATTATTGGCTTCACTGACTCAAATTGGGCTAGTGATGTCAATAATAGGAAGGTCACTTCTGGATTTTTTTTTTCCTTATTTCTAGCCCTATTACATGGTCTTGCAAGAAGCAATCTGCTATTGCATTGTCATCCATAGAGGATTAGTATTGTGCAACAGTTTTAGCCAGGCCAAGAGGTTTTGTGGCTTTAGTAGTCACTGACTAAGTCTGGTTTTCCTCCTGATAGTCCCGCTATTCTTTGGTGTGATAATTAGAGTGCCATTCACATTTATCACAATCTAGTGGAGCATCATTGTACTAAGCACATAGAGATCCACATGCACTTCATTTGGTAGTTGATTAAGGATGGTTCTCTCACGTTGAAGTACATGCCTACAGAGGAGCAAGTTGCAGAAATCTTCATGAAACCTTTGGCATCGCCTCGCTATCTTTAGCTATGGTTGATGCTTGGGGTGAAGGAAGTTGTCCTTGGGGGGTCTTCATGAGGCCTTCCTTCCTTCATGTTTTTTTTACATGCTTTCATCTCTTTTTGGAGTGGAGTTTTTCCCATGAGGTTTTCTCTATTTCTCCATTTTTCAAAGATCTTTTAGTTGTACTAGGTACCTCATCAAGCATAGTTTCTGGGACCCATTCATGCTTTCTTTTATTTTTATGCATTGGTTTTTAGAGTTGTTTATCTACTCCCTAAGTTACACTTAAGGGGGGGTGTTAGAGTTATCATGTATTAAAGAATAATTAATTACTTTAATTAATTATTATTCTAATTCTCATGCACTTAAGCTAAACTTAGGTTTTCTTTATTAGTTAACTCAATGCTTTATTATGTTAACTACAAAGCTAATATTAGATTAATTCATCTCATCACACAAGATGTTGACACTTGTAATGATCTAATCCCTTTATCATTAGGGTTGCTCTTATAAAACATTCATTCTCTCTTGTAATTATTCATTCTATAAGTATTTTCTTTATGAGGAATAGCAAATATTTTTTTTGCAGAGTTCTTGATTTCCTACTGTTTGATGTCCATTGGGACTCATATGCTAGTCTAGGTGATTTAGTCCTAGATTAGTGTTTCTATGCCAAAACTGGAATCTATCAGTAACTGCTTTGAGTCTCTTGAAATTTGAAAAATGGTAGTATTGGGACTCATATGCCACAAGTGGTGATTTAGTCCTAGTATTATGGTTTGGCTAAAATTATGGTATTCTATGGTGATCTCATGTAGCTTCCTTGTTTCCAAATATCTAAGTCAGAAACCATGATTTATAATCAGTAGGTGACTTTCTGTGATCTTGTAAACAAGGTGACAACTCTGAAAACCTTCTTCAATCTTGCAAATTAGTCTTCAAAGATCCTTCAAGCTCCAAGACACCTAGATCTGCAATCACACATGTAGAGAGAGAAAAAAAATGTTGATTATTAGGAAATAGGGGTTTTCCTTTCCCATTTAGGTAATTAAAACTTATGATGAAACAATGAAATATGAACATGAAACATGAAATATGAAACATGATACATGAACAATGATACATTGAATGATGCTTTTGAGATGTAAATCAACAATCTAACATGAAGTGGCCATGTAGAATGTAGATCTTAATCTTGAATAGAGGTATAACAATGCTTAATCTTGGATCTTGAATGCTACATCACAACACTAGCTCAACAACATGCTTGATGCTTTATGATCTTGACATGATGATGGATCTTGAATTGTTGCAACAAATGATATAGAAATTTTCCCTTTAATGCCTAAGAAATGCTCTTGTAAACTCTCTAATGCTCTTATGAAGTCTTAGGATGCTTAAATATTGATAGCTTAGGTTGATATCATGATTGCTTAGGTCAAATAATGATTTGAAACCTTGTTTATATAGGCATTCCATCTAACTTGATGTTTATTAGATCCCAAATGTCGACATTCATGAAATTTGAATTCAAAACTTTGATTTCTTGCTCAAAACCCTAAAAGTGGGCCAAATGGGACTCATACACCACTTGTGGCATATAGGTCCCATTTGGGTGGGACTCATACACCCAAAATGGTGTATGGGTCCCACTAGGGTATTTTGGATAGAGGAAATGTCAGGGAGTTAAGATTATAAGTGTATTTATTGATCATGTCAGGATCTCGATTGAAATAAGCCTTGGGATACATAACAAAGGGTATTAGGGGCCTATTAATGATGATATGAAGGTCATAAATTCAAGAGGGCCCAAAACTTAATGTGAAGGTGTAAATAAATACACTTTACAACATTAAATTAAGACAAAATTAGGTCCATTTAGCTTAAAAGGGCCCTAAACCTAATGTGAATGTGTAAAACACATTACAACACTAGATCAAGGTGAAATTAGGTCCATTTTAATGTTAATAATTCCCAAATTAAGTGTGAAAATGTAGAGGAATACATTTTTCTACACTACACCACCAAGGAGAGCTACAAGAATAACAATTGCTATCATCTTTTTAGAAAATATTATTAACATTGCAATAGACTTTGGAGTTGATTACCTCCAAAGCTTTCCATAGACTCTTGAACACTAAGGAACCAGTCAGGGACATGGGAACTTACTCAAGAGAATATCATAACTAGGCAGGCCTTTCCATCATTTAACTTGCTTGGGGAAAACTATTCAAATATTATTCCTTATTAGAATTTTCCACAACTCATTCCCTTCCATCACCCTGACAATTCATTTTTCTGTAAGTGCAATGCCCGACAACCTGAAGTCCTTTACACCCAGACCACCATGATTTTTTTCTAAACAACATCTCTCCCATTTAAATTCATGTTTCTTTTTTTCCCCTTTCCATCTGACTAGAGAAAAATCCTTATTCTTTTCTAAATTACATTACTTGATAACTGTTGAAATGCCAAATTGAAGTAAAGTAGATGTTGTAGGAGGAGAGAATCTTTTGGCATAATTGGAACCTACCTTCTAGGAATAGATATTGCATATTCCATCCTCAATCTTCCTTTCTATTTTACGGCTCATTCATATCCACATCTCTTTCATGTTAGGGATAATAGCGAAGGGGATCCCTAGATATCTTACTTGCTTGCTAGGTCCCCCCCACTAAAATTCATATTTCTTTATCCAGCCTGGGGGTGTCTCATCCCAACCAAGAATACTAGACTTGGAAATGGAGATCTTTGCCCCATACACTTTGAAAAAAAGGTCTAACTCACACATTAGAGTTTCCACATTCTTTTCCTCTAGCTCAAGGAAGATTACAGTGTCATATGCAAGTTGTATATTGATTAACTCATTCTTGTCAGGGATCTTGATACCCCTTACCTGAGGAGAGAGGGTTTGATCCTTGAGCAAGTAATGTAGAGCATCAGATGAAATTAAAAATAGTGCTAGGGAAATCAAATAGCCTTTCCTAATTGATCTTTCCAAATTAATGTCTTATGAGATTGAGCCATTAACCTCCACCTGAGCAATTGCATCCTTTAGGAGGGTGTCAACCATGTTGCATAAATTCAATGGAAAACCAAAAGAATCTAGATTTCTCCTTAAGAAGGGACATTCAACCCTATTATAGGCCTTTTCAAAGTCCAAAAGCATGATTACAACATTTTGGCTAGAAGACCTAGCCCACACCATAGCTTCCCAACTTGTGATCAGGTTTTCCAAAATGTATCTGCCCTTGATGAAGTTGGTTTGGGTGTTTTTAATGAATTTGGGGAGGATATTGACCAATCTTAGTGCCATTAGCTTTGTTAGAATCTTATAAAACAAATTTAGGAGGGTTATAGGACTCCAATTTTTGATAAGTTTCTTATCACCCCCTTTTGGCAAAAGCTTGATAATCCCTTTGTTAATGTTTCTCCCCAAGGATCCTTTATTCAAAGCCTCATTATAAACCTCCAGTAGGTCATCACACACCCAGTCCAAGTAGGTTTTATAAAAATCCACAAGGATACCATCTCTATCAAGTGATTTTTCATTGTTCATGGAAAGAATGGCCTTCTTGATCTCCCCCTTTGTAATATTTGCTGCTAATTTCTTAGCATCCTCCTCTGCAATCTTCCTGGGGATGATTCCTTTTATAAAATCCTTGGATTTTTTATTGCCATTAGCACCTTTCTCAGATGTGAACAACTCCTTGAAATACCTTTGAAAATGAGTGAGAATTTCTTCTTGTGAAGTTACCAATCGGTCATTATCCCATAATTACTCTATTTGTTCCTTAAACTTCTTCTCTCTGATATAGTTGAAGAATAACTCTGAACCATTATCTCCACAATTTAACCAATTCAATTTTTCCCTAACCTTCAACCCTTGAATCTTCTAGTTTTGGATCCTTCTAAGCTTATCTTTAGTTAAGATAAGATCCTCTCCTAACATTTCATTTGTAGGATCATCCTAAATTTTGGATTCCACACTTAGGAGGGAGTCTTGGAATTCATTTCCCCCCTCTTTTTGTCCTTAGCTTTCTTCTTACCAATGATTTGAAACATTTTTCTCCAAGCCTCAATGTTTTTGTTCCATCTTTCAATTACACTATCACCTTTCAACATCCACTTATTGATTTCTCTTATGGATTCTATGATATCTTTACAGTCATTTTCTTTCAATAGGTGGGTGTTAAGGATGAATCCATCCTTCTTCTATTTGGCCTAATGGTTTCCAATGTTCAAACTGATTTTTTCTTTGATTGGATGGTGATTAGACATGGTGTAGGGATATACATAGATTTTTAACCCTTCATCATTTGGCACAAAACCAAAGTTATCTTTATTCACATACAACCTATCCAACTTGCAATATATTCTACTATCACCCTTCTATGAATTGCACTAGGTGAACCACATTGCCTTGAAATTCTTTTTGCATTTCTTCAGTGGCCCCATCAAATTAGCCTTACTTTTTAGGCTCTTCCAGAAATTTCTTTCATTTCCTTTACAAGACATATCCACCCCACCCCACTTATCTTCTTGGTGCTCAACCATATTGAAGTCCCCCCCCAAGATCCAAGGAATCTCAAGTAGATTGGCAAGCCATTTCCATAGAGAGGCCCTCTCCCTATGATCATTGGAAGCATAAATTGAGCAGATTCCAAAAACAAATCCATCCCTGTCTAGGGTTATCCACACTGCTCTATTGCAAGGGGAGGTGCCTTAGTTGGTGATTAAGGGACCCCACTTGTAGGTCAGGAGGATGGCCACACCCCCTTTCCCCCTTTCATGATTGGTGCTAAAGGAGCACAAATCTTTCTAAATGAACTTCAAGTTGTTTTCCAATGTGAATCCCACTACCTTGGTTTCTTGTAGTAACACAAGGTCTTTATGCTTTTCTAAGTTCAAAAGCATTCTTACTACATATTTTCTATCCAGGGACTCCAGTCCCCTAACATTCTGAGACACACAGTTAAGAATCATCTTCCACATTCATGGGTGTAGTTTCTAGGTCTTGCCTAAATTGCTTGAAGCATTTTGGTAGTTTTTCATCAACTTCAACTCTTTTCGCATTTGGGGTTTGGATAACTATACTCGTATTCTTCCTTTTCTTCTTAGATAGTTGAATATTTTTAGGGATGGGGATGGATTTTATATTTTTCCTTGGCCTTCGAGGCCCTGGCCTCGGTTTTGTGACCTTCTTGGCCTAGACAATTATGATATTCTTTTGCTTAATCGATCCTAGGTCTTCAACTTGCTCCTCAATGTTAGTGTCAATGGATTGGGTAGCAATATCTTTAGCTAGGGAGCCGATCACTTTTTTAGATATTTGATCAATCTCTATACCATTCTAATTTTTGTAGTCTTTTGGAAATTCTTTAGTAGTGGCTAACTTAGGGTTTGGAATTAAATTGGCATTGCCAACCTAGTTGGGAGACCCCAGGGTGTTACTAGGTAAGCTCTTACTCTCATGGTGCGAGTCTATTTTTGGCGAATTACTAGGAGGGGGGTTAGTAATGTCACCAAAAGTAACAACCTCCAAAACAATTGCCCTACTGCTCCTAGCCAAATTGCTAGCCCCAACCTTGTGCCCAACCTAGCTGTCTTTAATCAAACTTAGGTGCAACCCATCTTTGAAGATTCTATAATATTGAACCTTATTAGCATGTTTATCCTTACTTAATTTTTGATTCAATCCTCTTTTTAATATCCCACATAACTAACTATTGGCTGTTTAGCTTTTCCAACAACTTTTGGTTTCCTAAGACTCCAGTGTTAAACAAATTAACCCGAATTTGGACTGACTCCACGTAAGATCCAAAATTTATGGTTCTTTCAGTCAAGGCCTCCACTAACACCACATCTTCTAAGAGAATCCCAAAGGAATTCCTAAGGTGCACCTCACCATGGTTAATCCCAGTGGGATAGGTACTAGTACAAAAACAAAAATATATGATTAAAAAAACTACTAAAAACTACATATAAATGACCAAACATGATCATGTGACCATTAGCAGTTTATTGCCAATAATTTATAATGCGACCAAATTGATGAATAAACCATTTTTAGTCATTTATTGGTTGTTTTGATTGATCAATTTGGTAGTATATTTAGTCATTGATTTAACCATTGATTGTTGTAATCTAGTCACTTATTTAGTCATTTTTTTATTCACTGATATATTTAGTCATTAATTTAGTCATTGATTGTTGTTAACTGGTCACTTATTTAGTCATTTTAATTAACTAATTTTTGTCCATTGGTAGTGTATTTAGTCATTAATTTTAATCAATTTGGTAGTATATTTAGTCATTTTTATTCACTAATTTCACTGGTCATATATTTAGTCATATTTATTCAGTGTTCACTTATTTCTATCAATTGGTAGTATATTTAGTCAATTTGATTATTAATTGACATCAATTATTAGTATATTTAGTCATTTTAATTGATTGATATTTGAGGATTTAAACATAAAACAAAGAAATACACATCAATCATCAATTACACACAATAAGACAACCATTGAGAAGGAAAAATCTCTGAACCTTATTAAAAGAAAGGTGTTCTTACAGCTTTTACAAGTCTGAAATATCTATCTTGCTTGAAAAATTCTTAGAAATAGAGCATTACAATTTTTATTTTCAGTCACAAGATGAAAATATGAGTTACAATGCACATAAATGACAAGAAATAAATTTCTCCAAATTTTTTTTACAATGATGGAAATGTATGCTTGGAGCCCTTCAATGCTAGCACATGCCCCTTTCATCTCTTAAAACTTCTACAATGTGGGCAATCTTCCCAGAGCAAGCTGTAACATGTAGAATCCAAGAAGGAGAGTGTTGATTGTGTCCCATATATGAACCTCTCTCCTTCAATGCAGTCAACAATAACCCTAGAATCTTTCCTCCTTTATATGCAATGTCCCATCTGATATGAGAAACACGGTGCTACCTTTTCTACTATGAATGAAGTCATGCCTCAATACAACCAAAAAAAATACTATTAGTCTCAATTCAAAAAAGAATAAAAGTGCATTGTTTATTGAAAGTTTACAAAAGTAAGTCCAAACATGACAGATAGATAAGTCAATTAAAAAATTATAGGAGACATATCACATCCACAAACATGGGAGAGCTATGTAAAATTGGAGAAATTGGCTTGGAAAATGAAGGCGGCAGGGTATTTCTAGGTTCAAGACTTTTACTTAATGCTATGGAATAGAAGAAAAAAGAATCAGTTATCTGCCACCATAGTGAAAAGTTAGTAATTGCATTTGGTTTGGTAACATGGCCCCTGGTACAACTATTAGAGTTGTTAAGAACCTTCAAGTATGTTCTGATTTTCACACTGCAAAAATATGAGAAAACAAATATTAGAGTTGGATTCAACAAGATTTTCACACTACAACAATATGAGAAAATAAATAATCAACAAGATTATTATAATATAAATATTGCCACAATCAATAGAAATTTTAATTCACAATAAGAATGTGAAGAGATGAAAACACAAGTTAAACTAATACAAATCCATTTAGTGATAATGACTATGAATACCTTATGGTCTTAACTTACAAGAAGTAAAAATGACTTACCTACAACCAAATACAAGTACGCGTGTCTCACCAAAAAGTAAAGTTTTTTCATCCTTGACCTTCACTTCATTTTTCTTCCACTGGCCATGGACACTATCATATTTGAACATATTGGTCTGAATGTAACATAAACAAAGAAAACAATGATGAGTACTCACAAAATTTGATTATACAAGTAGTTAGTCAATGAAATATATAAAGACTCATAATAACATACTTCATTATGGAAAGTGAAAATCCTTCTAGGAAAGGAATTTTCAAAAGAAAAGGATCAAAATATATAATGATATGATGGACAATAAAAACATGTAACCAAAAATTTCCACCATTTCTTACTGAAGATTAAATAACTTCTAGTTGACACGAGACATTTACCACAACACGAGGTCTTTTGGCCAATGCTATTGCCTGTACCATTATGTCAATACCCCCAACAACCTGATAGAAATAATCCACATTAGTGCCAAGATAATTCCCATAATGATGTAGACCTAGCTTACAAAAAGAAATTTTAGGTGGTGCATCAAAACAACATTTAATAAAAAAGAAAACTTTATCATATAGATCAATATTACAACAATGTAAGATAGTCCTCAAAAATTTCAATAAACTTTCAATCAAAATATAAAGTTACCATTATTTTGCAATCCATGTTGAACTTGACAACAATGTCATTTATTATGCTAATTGAAAGAATTCAACAATAATACATGTGATTTTGTCACAGTATCCCTTAAAATAAAAAGTCAAGTGGTGTGTTTATTTCAATTATACATGCATATATATTATACATAATTTTATCATTTGGACCAAAAAGAAAAACTCAACAATAGAAAAACTAAAAAAAACACATGTAGAAATCATTTACTAAAATTTAAACATGTGAATATATAGCTAACTTTAGAAAGGTCTCTTCACATAAAGTATAATAGAAAAAGTGAAAATCAATCAAGTTCCAAATTTTTATCTATGTGCTTCTAATGTACTTGTAAACATCCAAATTTGGACACTTAATTTATCCAAATTTATCACTTTTCATCTAAACATCCTCTTATCCGAGTTAATTAAGTAATATTACTATTATTTAATTAATATCTTTAATTCTACCAAATCCCTAAGGTATTTAATTAATAATTAAATACTTTACTCTCTTATTCCCCTTTTCATGAATAAATTAAATAAATAATACATTTATTTAATTCCTCACATGTCATTTCCATCTAATCCTAAGTCATCTCCTAATTTCTTCATTAGGGATGTGTACATGCCTAATCCTTGATTAGGATGTGTCACATCCTCCAACTTTGCAAGTTGGCTTCTAATCCTCATTTATCTTCTAATTACTAATTAATTAATCTTAAAACAGTACATTGGTCAACTCTCTCCATCCCCAAGGAATTTTTAATTCCTTTTTATTCCTCCAAGAATCCCTTTTCCCATGCATCTTCTAGAACTTTGACTTGTCACATCAAGTCACATGTGACAAACTCCCACCTTTTGGGAACATTGTCTTATCCACTAGATTCTTCCAATCATTGTGAATTTAAAATTCACTTTTATTTACCCAAGATTCTTCCCATCTCCCAATGTACTTGCAAGGTACTTGTCCTTCCTCCACCTCATGTACCTTTTGGCCACCTCACTTACACCTCACTTCCTCTTAGCCACTTCACCATCCACATGTCAAGATGTGAGGGCTTGTGAGTTCTCAACTCACCATAGCCCTTCATCTTGACCTTGTTGGATGAATCTTGGCCGTTGAATTCTCTAGAGAATTCAAATTCTTCTATAAATACCCCCTCTTCAAGGGCATTTTTAGAAAGACTTTCATTTTGGAGTAACCTTATGCTGCCAATTTACATTCTCAATCATTCACTATCATTTAGCCATCCACTTTGATCATTTTGCACATTCAATCTTGCATCTAGCTACATCACAAGCCATCCAAGGAGCACACAAATCCATCAAAATCAAGGGCCAACCAAGGAGTCTTCAACAACAAGGAAGGTATAATCGATTTACGTTTGTATTTCATCTTTTTTTCTTGTTTATCACTCTTTAGGCTAATCATTGAGGTGTTCTTAGTCATTTATCATTCGCATTTTTAGTTATTTTGCACATTAGAGTAGGGTAAAATTCCAAGGTACACAATACTCATTGATTAAAATCTAGGAGTCTCCCAATAATTTCTACTTGTTTCATCACATAATATATTTCAAGGGCTCAATCTTCTTGCTCTCTTTGTGATCAAATTAAGGCTACCAGTTAGAAGGTTGGATTATATTGACCATTACCGAGGCCTTCTCAATCATGGGAATCTAATCCCATGGACTTCATAGGTGGTTTTCTCAACACCTAGTGCAAATACCACTGCATCATTGTTGTTGCCTACTGATTTTCATTGCATGGAATTTCCTTGCCTTGAATTGAGCAAAGAGATAAAGATGTCACAATCATATGTCATGCAAAGATAACACTTTGAAGGAAGATTTGATTCCATACACCTGGGAGATTTGGTGCCTCTAAACTCAATAGAGACATGTCCTTCAAATGTGTCATGATAGTGCAAATTACAAAATATAGTGATGTATCATTTGGCAAGCTAGAGCTAGTTCATGTTACATGTTATTATATCATCTTAGACCTAGTACATATGACAGTTGGGGTTTGGTTATTGTGCATGTGTGACAAGTGAAGTAAGAAATCATCTGATTTAATAAAGGTACTCATGCCAATTTATCTTGAAGACATGCTTCTTTTAGTGGTTGCTAGGGTTGCATTGAAGAACATTGTAATGAGGTGATTACAGGGATATGGGATTGTGCAAATTAAATGAATGATTCCAAGTGTAAGTTAGTGAATGTAGTGAGTATCATATCAAGCATATACACAATGAAAGTGTAGTATTGAATAGGTTTGGTGAATAAAGTGCTTGTATCAAATCTAGCCTTGAGAGGAGCATGTAGCATTATAACACTGCCACACAAATGATACTAAAGGGGTAGGGCTTTGATAGGAATCAATTAGATCCTTATAAAAGTAAGAAACTAAGCGTTTTGTTGTGAGCTTCACAAGAGATTAAAAGATAGGGAGTTAGACCATATTAGTTCATTATCAATATGAGGTCCAAACACTAGGACAATCAATATTAGTTGAAATTTTCATAAAGCCATGCTCAGATTTTGTGCTTAAATAGAGGTTCTTTTATGAGCATTGCACGGAAAAGTATTGGAGATAAATACAGTTTCAGTGTCCACCATTTAAAGAAATATTGTTTGAAAAGATCATCATATAAAAATGACAATGAGGATAGAATTATGCAAAGGATGTTATGACTGTGCAAGGATTCAAAGTACAAGGTGGCAATCCTCTTAGTCAAACTTTGAATAGTACTTCAAAGATAGGTTGCTCTTGTGAAATGACAAGGAGGTGACTTTACACATTGATGCCAAATGAAAGCATAACAAATACTTTTCTACAACATTGATTCAATTGGTAGGAAAAGACATGTGTTGATTTATATTACATGACCAAAAGAGGAAAACAAATTAACAAATCTTCTCCATCTAAATTCATCTCCAAGATTGTTGCAAGATAAATTATTTTGAGAGATGTGAACCATTTCCATCATTTTAAATAGGGACAATGTTATTGTGGAGAATATTGGTGATGCTAAATGAAACAATCTAAAAAATAGGCTTGCATTATAATAATGTGCACTACATCAAATATCCAGTAATAACGAAGGGACATCCATCAAAGCATAACAACATGGATTTTTTGTCATATGTTGTAGTTACAAGTGCCCTGCTAGACATACATGAAAATGTGGAAGCATAGACAAGGAAAGCAAACTATTTCAAAAAATTCCTCAAAGAAATGTGATATTACCTGCATCACCGCAAGGCCCAACAACAAACAATGTGGTGTTGTGGTGGAGGCTTTAATATATGGTGTGGAACATGTAACAAAGGTGAAAGTTTTCTAGGATACTGTTCTTGCTCTTGAATCCTGCACAAAATCAAGAATCTAGGAAATAACCTTGCTATAAAATGTGACTTTAAAATCATAAACTTAGTTTGAGCTTTCACAAGATTAGAAAAAAAATAAGTTGCTCACAGATGTCAGCTAGTTTGATACAGTTCTTTTGCAATGCACCATCAAAAGGATTTAGTGTTAGAGAGAAGAATCAAAACCATCATGGTCACCTTTTATTTGAATATGCTCATATAGTTTACTTTTACTGGTTACCCGACCAATATCTTCTCCCAAGTGATACTTCCCCTCCTCCTAGAGGAATGGAACACATACCTACATCCACTAACGCATACACTCGGTAGTCAATTATTCATAACATATGCAATATACATAAAAATCTCCAAAGTTAGAATAACAATAATTCAATAACCTTTTATTCACTTATATGTAGTATTTCACCATGAATAACATCATGAACTGAGGTAATATCAAATGAGATAACATTCATATTGATAACAAGGTAAAAAGCATAATTTATTCATCTCTAGAATTCATATTCCATTCATATTTAACCTATGTAGTAATAGTAAATAGTAACTACACAACTAGGTTGTAACAATATATACATACATACATACATACATACATACATATATATATATATATATATATGTTCACATTCGATTCACATATAGTTATTCACAATTACCATTGTATTGATAAACGTTTACGTGTGGTACATCTATACATGTGCACATACATGTCGTTAGATCCCATTGACATATATTTGCATATATATACACATACTCCACATACATTCTTCTTATCAATATAATCATAATAGTACAAGAAAGAACTCTAAAGATCAAATAGATAAACATCACCCAATAATGCATTTCAGTAGTAATCAAGACTTTTACTTATGCAAACACATCAACTAAGGATGACTTACCCTCTTCCCACATAAGGACTCAACTCAATTATTCTACTGTGGTGTGTGTATATGCTCAGATAGTTTTGTTACCAGTTACCCGACCAAGATCTTCTCCTAAGTGATACTTCCACTCCTCTTAGAGGAATTGAACATATACCTGCAACCACTAACACATGCACACAGCAGTCAACTATTCATAAAATATGCAGTATACATAATACATCTCCAAAGTTAGAATATTATTTCAATAATCATCCATTCACATATATGTAGTATTTTTCCATGAGATAACATTCACATATAATGGATTGATAACAAAGTACAAGCAATTTATTCATCTCCATAATTCACACTACATTCATATTTACCCTACATAGTAATAGTAAATAGTAATTACTCAATTAGGGTGTAACAATTTTCAAAAAATTCCAAAAAAAGATGAGGTGGCTGCCAACAAGGATGCCACATAGATGGTTTTGGCTGAAATATTCCTAGTTGAAAGGCTTCTGATTGGAAATGTTTCAGTTGAAACTTTACATGTAAATCAAGAAGCATATTTGCAACTTCTAAAGGGGAAAAAATATTGTATAGTTTTGAGCAAAATTGTTTCACCCAAAACTATATGTACCACATATAGGCCGCGTACTTTTAGGCAAAATTGTTTCGCTCGAAATAGTTTTGGGTGAAATTGTTTCACTTGAAATAGTTTAGGGTGAAACTATTTTTCTCAAAACTATTTAGTTGGCAAAAAGTGTGACACAAGTTTGTGCTTTTACCCTAAAGGTATGCATTCTGAATAGAAGGTCATTTCAGATATTTCTATTCATTTCAGATGTATTATTTGTTCTATCACTTGATTTTGCACAGTGGGGGAATCATTTGGAGTGATTCCATGAAATTGAGAATGGCAGATGATGAAGGAATCCAAATTCTTGCCAAAACATGGACACACATATGGGATACGCATTATAGAGTTGCTATCTATGTTTCCTTTGAGGAATTATCCATACAAGTAGTCCTCAAGAATTGAGGGTCCCCATATGCCCAAAGGCTCTCAAACAAAGTGATGAAATTTTTGAGGCCTAAAGAAATGGATCTAGAGAAATGGATTGTTCACAATTGGGGTGATTGGTATTTGCATTCAAATACTACAATTATCAAAATTTATGGATCACCTATGTAGCACACATCTTTCTAATATTTGTGCCAGATAGAATTCCATTTCTAGAGATAATGTGGCAAATAATTGAAACTGATAAGTTTCATTTGAGAATTAGCAAGAAGGGCTCTATCATTCCATCCACCAAATTCTTCTCAAACTTTGAGGTCACCTCTAAAGAAGGATTGGATGTGTTGCCTTCTCTATTGTAGACTTACAGAATGAAAGTAGATATCCTCAAGCATTGTGACCCAAAACACTACATTGACTAAGTTAGACTAGATGTTAAGAGGTCTAATTATTATCACAATTTTAATATAAATAAGGATGTAATAAGAAATTGCAATACAAATTATGAGGTAAAGATAATTACAAAGAAATGGGCCAAGATACATAGGGTAGAGGAAGAAAGAAAGAAGGTCAATTCATCATATCAAGGATAATATGTAGAATTCAGTGATCTATTTACAAGACTCCAAACTGTGTTGGATAAATATGAGATGGCATTGTGGATAGTGCACTCATACCAATGATATTGCCTACAATTGATAAGAAGAGGCATAGAGAAAAAGAGGATGAATAAATTTTCAATAAGAAGTAGTGCCTACAAATTCAAGTGCACCATCAAAGGTACCTCAAGTTAGACCAAGTGGCATACAACCTTTGGTAGATTATTCAATTGGAGTAGAAGATGTAGTTGAAAATGCTCCTGATGAGGATGAAGTGAACCAAATATTTCCTTCTCCTCAAAGAGCCCCACTAGATGACCCACCCCAAAATAGAATGATGATTGACTTGAGGAGTGGGCATGATGTAATAAATGATATCAAGGCTTTAGCTTGCAATCAATTCATCTCAGATGAAAAAAAAATTAAATCAAGAGAATTCAAAGATTTCTTGATAAAGAATAAGTTTATTGAATTCATTAAATAAGAGGAAAGGAGAAGCCACCAAAGAAGAGATGAAGAATATAACAAAGGAATTCATGGAGAAGGTGGACTTCAAGTTGAAGAATTTTTCCTCTGATGAGGAGAAGAAAATTATCACGGATAGTGGATGGTTGTTACTCCCCAATTGGGATATATCATCTACTACTTCATTAGATACAATAAGAAGAAAAGAGGTTGGAGTAGAAGTTCTAACATCATATGAGAAGGCTAAAGACTTATACTTTTGATCAGGTTTCAACACCAAATATGAAACTTTGGCTATCTGGTAAGTTTCTTAAAATAACAAGCCTTGGATAGATGTTAGTGAGCTATTTGGGAACCTGATAGTGAAAATATTAATAGACACTACCCTTTCTCAAGTTGCATCCCTAGTATTTAGCATAGCTTTATTCTATGAAGAAATAGCTAAAAAGAAGCAAGAGTATTATAATAAGTTGTAGGAAGTTCACAATAAATTTATTTTAGAATATAACTGTGATAGGGGAATATAATCGTTAAAAGATGAGCAACAAACTAAAGAGAGTGCAAATAACAACTAAGAACACCCTACACTTCAAGATTGGGCAAATGATGAACTTAACAACATAAAAATGGAACCTTTTACCTTGTAGAGTTGTTCTTTGGTTGGCCCTTCGATTGTAGATGAGATGTATGCTCCTTGATGGCAAGTAGATGCAAGATGTGAAGTGTGAGATGCAAGATAGTTGGACAAAATGGATGCAAATGGCTAAGTGTAGATTGAGAAACAAAATTGCAAGAGTTTGGCTAGCAAAATGATCTCCTCCCAAATGAGAGAAAAGAGGGGGTATTTATAGGAATTTTGAGAATTCCAAAAAGAAATGGACAATTGAGATTGATCCCAACATGGCCAAGATGTAGGGCTATGGTGAGTTGAGAACTCACAAGCCCTCACATCTTGACATGTGGCAAGGGAAGAGGCTTAAGAAAGATGAGGTGGACATGAGGTGTAAGAGAAGTACATGACATGGATGTACTTCAAAGGACCATAGGGATTTGGTCAAGATATCCTCATAGAGGATGTCCTTGTCCCATGTGGGTGAGAGGACATGTGAGGAATTAAAAATTCCTCAAATATCCTCATGGGGAGAAGGGAAAGAATAAAGAATTCCTTTGAGTGCATTGGGGAATTAAAAGTGAATTAAAAATTCACATGGGGAAGTGGAGTGCCTTGTCCAAAAGGGGAAGGCCTTTAATAAGGTTGACCAAGGACACATGTCATAAAGGACATGGGGAAGAGAAAAGAATTTAATATTCCTTGAAAGATGAGAGTGGAATTAAAAATTCCTCAAAGGACTTTGGGAAGACAAAAGAAATTAAAAATTCCTTGGGGGATTGGAAGAGTTGACTAAAGGGGGTGATTAGACAAGTTGATGAGGGTTAGAGGAAGGTTAGGTGGCTAAGAAAGATTAGAGGCCAACTTGCAAAAGTTGGAGGATGTGACACCTCCCTAATCAAGGATTAGGCATGTGCACATCCTAATGATGAGATTAGAAGAAGGATTAAGATTAGATAATAAAAGATGGAGGATGTGACATGTGAGGAATTAAATAAATGTCATATTTTATTAATTCATTTGATGAAAGGAGGATTAAAGAGATAAGGTATTATTGATTAAATACCTTAGGGATTTGGCAGAATTAAAGTTATTAATTAAATAATAGCAGTATTACTTAATTAACGAAAATAAGACGAAAGGGGATGAATTTGGATAAATTAAGTGTCTAAATTTAGATGTCTACAATAACAAAGTGATATCTCAGCTACCACCTCCCCAAAGCTTGGATGCTCCTCCCTCTACCCCTCAATCAGGATTAGGAGAGTTTTCATCTTAGGATCAAGAGAATCTCTTTTTAAGAATAAAAGATTTGAAGGAGGAACTGAAGCAAAATAAAGAATCTAAAAAGGAAACAAAGAATAAAGCACAAAAATTTACTACTAATATAATTGATGATATTCTTGGTCATAGGTTGTCCAACATTTTGCACAGATTGGAAGATGCCTAGGGTGGTTATAATAATTTGAAACATTCTTTCATTAAGCATACACAATAGCATGTGGCCCTACAAGAAATTCAAACCACCTAGATTACTAGGATAACCTCAATGGTAAAGGTTGTTAAATTGGAAAATTTTGACAATAATGCCCCCAAACAAATTACAGAGACCAATAAAGGCATTGGGTTATCGAGGGAGATTTCATGTTTCCAATCTAGACTAGATTTGCAGTTAAAGAACAAATTTAAGATATTGTAAGAGATGGGGACCATCGCATGCAAGACCCCAGGTCACAGAGGGTCAAGATGCGAGAGGCTACCCTAACTTACCTTAGCTAAGTGTAATTTTTAGAAATGCGAGGCGAGAGTAACGAGGACCTCGAGACCTCTCAGTTACACTGCAGACCTGAAACACAAGAAAGGGCTAGGTGAGCCAGTTTTTAGGTCTAACACTATGCCTCAGGAAGCTCTCTATCCAAGGACAAAAGCACGGTCTTTGGATGTCAGCATGGCATATTGACGTCTCAAAAGTGTGTTGTCATCTGTACGGCCAAACAACAGTGAAGACGAGGTCAAACCAATAAAACTAGCTAACAACCCAACTAATTAACTAAAGGGCCAAAATGATGCGATTAAGTAAATGAAATACTCTCTAATATTATAAAGAAAATATGCAAGAGTGAAGAGAATAAGGAGAATCTCACCAAGGAATTCGTTCGCCTGCTAATTCTTTGAGAAGCACATACTCCTACACACAGAAAGAGAGTGAGAATGTTGGTGGTTGTATAGGGGCCTTCCTCAATCAGACCCCCATTTAAGTGTTTGCACCTCTATCGACAGCCAAGGAAATGAGATAAAGGAAATAATGTAGTAAAGAGAAAAGAAGCACTACAAAACAGTGTTATGCTACTCAACCAAGTGATAGAGGAGAGGAGAGGGAAGCTTACCACCTCCACCAAGAGTAGTCAAGGCTGCTTGGGGGAGAATATGAGAGTACTCGAGCCTTTGTTGTAATGGCATGGTCCCAAACTTGCTCTACCAAAGTGATGGAGTGTTTCTTTAGCTGCAATGGAATGCTTGAACTATTGCTTGAGAGCTTGAGAGTGAGTGAAAGAGTATGGAAGAGGCTTGTGAATCCAGTTAAGAAGCTAGAATGCATGTTGAAGGGATGAATTTGAAGGAGGAATGGAGAAAAATGGCCATATTCGGGTCGGTCGGTCGAAGGGGGCGTTACAACTTCACGTCCAATGAGAAGAGTAATGCCTCTGCAGGTTCAGCTACAAGAATTTGCTAGGGATGTAAGCGCGTCGCACAGACGTTTGTGTGTCGCACGGGTGTCCTCAATAGAAAGGCCTCCACTGATGCTCAAAATAGGTGCCAAGCTTAGGTGGAATTAAGCCTCCGAACTTGGTTTTCTAAGGTGGATAAAGGCAAAAAGGGGATTTGCACATGGGGTGCAAATTCACTCTTATACATTTTCCCCCCACTCTAGCGAGCACAAATATTGATGAGTACTTGGTAAAGTAGATCAAGAAAGAATAAGGTTAGAAACGTATACCTAAATTGTCGAGGGAGCAGAACAAGATCTGGCGAACCTTAAGGTGCAGGGAAAGCAAAGAACTCCACAGTTGCTCAGAACTATGAAGTTGGGAAAAACAAAGCGTCTCACAGGCCTGCGGACCTGTAAGGAGGCAACCCCCAAGATCTCTCGCATGAAGGAAGCCTCGTGAAGTAAGCACCTTATAGGCCAGCAGACTTGCAAGGAAGGTATCCCCCAAAAACTCTAGCATGAAGGAAACCCAAAGGAAGTGGACTCTGCAGAGTCAAGAAGCGACCAAATAGGCAAGTAAGCGAATAGTTGTGTAGACCGTCGATGATTCGTAAGTCTTTCAAAGGGGTCCCTCGAGAACCCTTCAAAAGGAGAGGGGTCCACTCAAGGGACACGTTGTTTGAAAGGTGAGGTCTAGTCAAGCTACCCCCAAGCTAGACACAAAGATATAAAATAGGTCTAGTCGGGCTGCCTCCAAGCTAGACGTAAAAAGGGGAATGGAATAAGTCTAGTCGAGCTGCCCCTGGGCTAGATGGGAAGGAATCCATTTGAGGTAAAGACTTTCAGAGAAGGCTCCCTTGGGAACCCGTCATAAAAATGGGTCCACTCAAGGGACACACAATTTGAAAGCAGTTATTCTTCTTTTCTCAGAGTGATCCGTCATCAAGGAATCCTTTCGAAAGATGTTCACTTCATCAAGGAATTCAAAAGTAAGGATATGCCCCCATGCGAGGGGAAGATTAAAGCTTTCCCTACTTTGGAGGAAGGTCTTTGAGTCCTTACTTTATGAAACCATGATGAAGGAAACACATTATGTTAGGGTTCCAAGTTGAGAATGTGATTCCAAAGAAAAAATTTGTGTAGATTTTTGAGAAAAGATTTGTTGAAAATGAATGCATGTTCTAAAAATCAAAATGTTGAAGAGAAGGCATTGTCACACATGAAAGGGACAACTCAAGCAAAGAAGAGAGAAAGATAAAGGGATAACAAAAGAAAGAGAAAAAAATATAAACAAAGGGCACAAGGGGATCTGTTTTAGCGAGGTCAAATCTATCTGAGCTCACAATAATAGGTAACCGCAATGCAAGGCGAAAGATCATCAATCCCCAACTAGATCAGGAAGAATGCACGAGAAGACAAAGTAAAAATTAAAAAAGGGTCAACATGGAAGGGAAGCCTAAATTCTCCCAACGCTTTGCATCGTCCCCAATTTATCAAAAATCAAGCACAAACATGGAAGAATGATGATACAAATAAAAGAAGGTTTACGACACAAAAACCATGCTTGTATCCAAGCACCAATGTGGGTGATGAGGTTCATCCAGGCACACATAGAATGAGCATGGGGGAGCACATTGCAAAACACATGCACACACACACAAGATCAAGAAAAGGGGCCTCCTCCTAACATTGATCAGCCAAGAGGTCATCTGCTTCCCAATCTAAATCCTCATAAGGGGAAGGAGGATGAGCCTACAATGGTGGGATGTTAAGAGGAGGAGCATTCGTCCCTCCCACAATAAGGGCCAAGGAAGAGGGCCCCTCGAGGTCCTCTCCATCGAGCTCTTGTGGAGTCAAAGTTAGCAATTTTGCAAAGATCGCTGACAAGGTTGGAACTTCATCCATAGAGTTAAACATGCACCCCACAGGAGCACCTTGTCTAACTTCAACGGATGGGGCAGGTTGAGCTTGAGATTCACCACTAGGCTCACCGAGTGACTCAGGAGCAGTGACAAACTTAGGGGGAGTCAAGACTGGTTTCGTCACTAGGACATAACAAGTCATCACAGGACCACCTTGTGAAGAAGGTGGGCTCCTCTTACGTCCTTTGTTGCTAGAAGGACCACTCTCCACCTCTTTCTTTGTCGAAGGATACAAGCTCCCCACAGATGAGGCTAGAAGTGCGGAGGAAGAGGAGGAAAGAACCACAGCGGATACAACCGAGGTATTAACCATATCCACAAGATTTGGGAAAGGATGGATATCCAAAATGGACATTAGCAAAGGCGGCTCCACTGAAGGAGCGATGAACACCTGTAGCCGCTTAGGGTTAGGTGCATTCGTACTTGCAACGTAAGCTAGGAGCAGTATAGGACTAGACTGGAGAGAAGCAGGAGGAAGGGAGGAGGAAGACGTTGCAGGAGGCCCTAAAGCAAGGGTGATCTTTTCTTCCTCCTTCCTTTGTGAGGCGGCCTGCTCAACCAAGAGAGCCTTTTGTCGATGCTTGCATTCACGTGCAAGGTGGTTTCTATAGCTCTTTGAGTTAGAGGTTGAGATTTGTGAAGGGATAGAAGGTTCCTGCTCCACCATGGGAATGTCCACCTCAGCTATTTTTGGCTGAGGGACAGGTTCCTGCATGGGAGAAGGAGGATCAGGCTAAGGAGAGACAAGAGGAGTTGACTCAAGAGCCTCAGCAATGGGCCTCTTTTCACTCACTGCCTTAGGAGTAGGAGCAGTAGGAGGCTGTGGATCAAACTCTCTATGAGAACCTTTCTTTCTGCCATATAAATAATACCATAGACTGGGGTATTTATTAGGTAGGTCCACGATCCTGAGCTTGGGCCTACGCCAAGGAGGAATCATCAGACTCAGTGGGTAGCCCCCAGGCTGGCTCATCTAATACTCTTCCCAAGAAGGGGGAGAGGATAGGGTAGATCAGGAGGAGGTATCCTTCTCTTTACCCTTAGGGGAAGGAGAGGGAGCTAGTGTAGACTTCTCCATCCCTTTCGGGGAAGGGAGAGTAGTCAATGTGGGCTTCCCCTTCTCTTCTCGGGAAGAGGAGGCGACCGATTTTTCTATCATAAGAAGGGTCAGCTTTGACTCCCCTTTGCCCCCAGTTTTATACTTCACATAGTTCTTGTAAAGTAGATCCGTTCTTGGAGGAAGCGCACTGACTGAGGAGGGCCAAAAGTGATCCAGCAAGTATCCACCATGGGGCACCAAAGGCTAGTATCCAGTGTCATGCACTATGTGCATGACACCCTCATGGGAAAATTTTAAACACTTGTGAATAACGGAGGTGATTCTATTCATGGAGGTGATCCAAGGTATGCCTAGCTTTAGTTTGAACAAATCTGACTCTGGGATAACATCAAAGATTGTGTCGATAGCCCTAGGTCCAACTAGGATAGACAAAGTGATCAATCCATAAGGTTTAAGGCACATACGATCAGGTGTACAAACGGTAGATTTCGTTTCTTCATATTTTTCCTTTCGTAATGAATTCAATACTAATGTCTCCCCAGTGATAACATTCACATGGCTCGCGAGGTCTATCTAGACTCCTATCACAATGTTACCATTGACACGAGCGGGAATGTAGAGAGGTAAAGGTTTGTTGTTTAAGGGTAAATCATGTGATGTAAATGTAATGTCCGGTGAACCAGGTGCGGGCAGAGCAGTGGAAGTTACCATGACCATATTGGCATAGGCCTCGGGTTGGATAACAAAATTAGTGGGATCAATAATCATGTTAGTAGAGTGTGACGGAAACAGATCCATGTATATCTATAATTCATTATTAGCTTTTGTCATTGATTTGTTAGCATTTTGTTTATTCCCATCAAGACGAATGGTACCATCCTCAATGTGGTCTTGTATTTCATGACGTAATTTCATACAATGTTCAGTATCATGTCCATTAACATGATGGTACTAGAAATAAGTGCTCCCATCATACCAATTAGGGTAGGGTTATTTAACAGGCTTAGGAGCCGAAAAATTTACGATCTTATCCTTCAACAACTTAAGATGGAGGTATAAGATTCTAATAACTTTGTGAGATTTCGGTTACATTTGAGGTTGTTGTCATTAGCAGTGGCTACTACATTCCCAATGACCTTACATTTCCCAGAGATTGATACAATGGATTTTCCCTCAAAACGGGAGCGCAAGGAGGATCCCCCGAACTGAACAATCATTTGTTGGTACTCTCGTAAGGCTACACACAAGTACACGAAAGAAGGGTATTTCATAAGGGTGAACTTCTCTTGCCAAGGCCTTTGTAAGTTTCTTATGAATACCTTCTGCACGTCAGAATCAGGTAGTTGATACGAGATTTGTGAAAGGAGCACTTGGTAACGCGCTATGAAGTCAGTGATTTTTTTATTATCTCCTTGTTTACATCAGACGAAATCCAAAAAGGTCATCTTTGGCCCAATGTTCACTTGGAATTGTCTAAGGAATTGGTTTACAAGTTGATCAAATGAGAAAAAAGAGTTGTCAGGCAAGGAATAGTACCACTCAAGTGTTGTGTCCTTGAGGGATCAAGGAAAAAGTTTAGCCATCAACGCATCGTGATGGAAGAAGTCGGTGCATAGGGCGTTAAAGGAAAACACATGTGTCTCCGGATCTCCCTTACCGCCATACTTCTCAAATTTAGGGATCTCCATTCCTTGAGGGAAAGGAGTGTTCAAGATGGCAACCGACAATGGGCTATGTCAAAAGAAGGGCTGGAAGATAGGTTGGGCATAGGCTTGGGAAAGACTCGCCAACTAGCTCTGCATCTTACCCATATTTTGAAGAAGAGTGTTCAAAATAGGGTCATTAGAAGATAAAGGGCCAGAGGGACCTCCTCCAGAACCACCACCAAGGCCTCCTCCAGAGCCACCCCCCATGTGACCTCTGTCAGAGCCACCACCAGAGCCACTGCCACCAGTAGGGCCTCCCCCATAACCACCACCGTGACTTCCACCGGCACCACCTCCGCTACTGAATCCACCACCACTACCAAATCCCCCACCACTCATCCTACCGAAGCCCCCACCACTAGAGGTGATAGGAGGGGTGAAGCTAAAGCCCAAGGGACCCTATTAACCTTGATAGTTTTGGGTTGTTCAAAGGTGGAAGGGATACTAATAGAAGGGACCACATTGGCCATATAGACCAATGTGGGAGGCATTGATACTCCTAACTGTCCTTCACACTCTTCGAAAGTGACCCCTTGTGCGAAGCTAGGGTTGTTCAAAGGAGCACATGCTTCAACAAGGCTAAGGAGGCTAGTCAGAAGTTCAATGCCTATTCGATCTTTACTCATCATATGTTTTAATTCACTAACAACCCGAGTGGCTCTAGCCATCTTTAGGTTTCTTTCCAAGTGGTTCTCTAAGTTGCCTAATCCCTTAGTGAGGGTGGCAACGTATTCTGCATGGATTTGAACGACCTCATACTTATCCACTGATTATGGCATGGGAGACATAGGGGGAGTGGGAACGTGATCAGTTTCGTCAGCGAATCCCATCTCATTCCTTGACAACTGCTCCTGTGCAACCAAACTAACGGTGGGAGCAGAGAAGAGACCCATAGAGAGACCAATCAAGACCTTCATCCTTTCCATCAGGAGGTTTCGTATACTTCTCCTAACAATATACCTGGAAGTTGTGGACTGGGTCCTGATGCTCATAAACTTTCACAACACTCAGGAACACAATAGTCACAAAGTACACGAGAGAGATCTTAACACCAACAGATGAACGAACGTTGATTCATGTCAGGTTCACCAAAAATGTAAGAGAGGGGGACCACTGTGCAAGACCCCAGGTCACAGAGGGTCAAGATGCGAGAGGCTGCCCTAACTTACCTCAACTAAGTGTAATGTTTGGAAATGTGAGGCGAGAGTAACGAGGACCTCGAGGCCTCTCAGTTACTCTGTAGACCCAAAGCACGGGAAAGGGCTAGGTGAGCCAGTTTTTAGGTCTAACACTACGCCTCATGAAGCTTTCTATCCAAGGACAAAAGCATAGTCTCTAGACGTCAGAGTGATGCATTGGCGTCTCAAAAGAGCATTGTAATCCGTACGACCAGACAACAGTGAAGACGAGGTCAAACCAATAAAACTAGCTAACGGCCCAGCTAATTAACTAAAGGGCCAGAATGATGCAATTAAGTAAATGAAATACTCTCTAATATTATAAAGCAAATATGCAAGAGTGAAGAGAATAAGGAGAATCTCACCAAGGAATTTGTTCGCCAGCTAATTCTTTGAGAAGCACGTACTTCTACACACACATAGAAAGAGAGTGAGAATGTTGGGTGGCTATATAGGGGCCTACCTCAGTTAGACCCCCGTTTAGGTGTTTCCACCTCCACAGACAGCCAAGGAAATGAGATAAAGGAAATAATGTAGTAAAGAGCAAAGAAGCACTACAAAACAGTGTTATGCTACTCAACCAAGTGATAGAGGAGAGGAGAGGGAAGCTTACCACCTCCACCAAGAGCAGTCAAGGCTTCTTGGGGGAGAATATGAGAGTACTCAAGCCTCTACTGCAATGGTGTGGTACCAAACTTGCTCTACCGAAGTGATGGAGTGTTGCTTTGGCTACAATGGAATGCTTGAAATGTTGCTTGAGAGCTTGAGAGTGAGTGCAAGAGTATGGAAGAGGCTTGTGAATCCAGTCAAGAAGTTAGAATGCATGTTGAAGGGATGAATTTGAAGGAGGAATGGATAAAAACAGCCATTTTGGGTCAGTCGACCAAAGGGGACATTACAACTTCACCTCCAATGAGCAGAGTAATGCCTTTGCAGGTTTAGCTGCAAGAATCTTCCATGGATGTAAGTGTGCCACACGGGCGTCCCTGATAGAAATTCCTCCACTGACGCTCAAAACAGGCGCCAAGTGGGAAGCAAGCAGTGGGCTTAGGTGGAATTAAGCCTCTGAACTTGGTTTTCTAAGGTGGATAAAGGCAAAAATGGGATTTGCACATGGGGTGCAAATTCACTCTTATACAAATATTTGAAACAATGGAAGAGAGGGTGATGCCCAACATTTTGGACAATTTTGGTATAATCATGCCTCTAAATGTTTGGATAGGTAAATTTGGGAATGTCAGATCCCCACTATGTGCTCCTTCATATGCACTAGTGGAAAGCAAGACTTATCTTTATTAAATAATTCTATAGAAGAATTGATAAAGTTAGAGTCTAGTGTGGAAAAAAAATTCAAAGAAACAAGGTTAGTTATGGATGCAAAATACAATGTCCATAACAACAAGGTGCAAAAGGTTTTGGATTTCAAATGGCCTTTAGAATATGCTTACAACTCATGGTTAGAGAAATATAATGAGTAGCTAAAGTGGCATGGTTAACATCAGTTTCAACTTCTACAATGGATTCATCATCAATTTTGCCTTTACATAAAGTGTTTTTTGTCTTATTTGAAGCAACTATACTTATGTTTTGTTTGTTCACATCAACATGTTGTCAAATGAAAATATGACATATGTTCAAGGATTTAAGCTTGTTTGCTTCCTTATTCTATAAAAGAGAATTTTGAGCCTTATTTTGGATGTTGGGAAGTGTAATTTTGGGACAAGTTGTCTTAGCATATCAAAGAAGATAATTGTTTTTTTTCCTATAATAGTTACATACAGTCTAATTGAGGCATATATGAGTAATATTCTTCAATGCTCGTGTCTCCTTTTGTACACAATATTTTCTAAATCAATATAATCAAAGATTATGATGTTCTCTATTGCACATTTGTTGTGATAAATATTTTTTTTATGGCTTCTATTCAAGGAATAGATTAATTTATTTCAATCAAATATTAAAATATTGTGATATATTAAGGATTTGCAAGTATAATTATTTTGTTGAACCATAGTGGGTTATGTTGTTAAAAAATAATAGTGTATTGTAAACCATTGAATTTGTGCTTAGGTTGTTATGAGAAAATTGCACAACTCTTGACTCTATAATGGATAAGGTACATGTCAAGTATCTAGGACCTAAGAAGAAACTAAATCATGAAATCTTAAGCTTCATGTGATTAGTTGTTAGTCTATTTTCTTACACCAAAATCTAATTGAGCTATGGGAATTTTTGAATGAAATAAGAGTAAAATATGTTGAATCCTCCACATTATGTGTAAGAACATTATTTGTTAAAACATAATTTGTCCATAGTTGTATATCTTCAATTGGTGTTGTGTGAAGGGAAACCCACATTTGTTTTGCAGAGCCTAAAGTGTGCAGAAGGATGTTCAAATCCTTGTTCGTTGGCCACTGACCTGATATTATTGATCATAAGAAGTAGCTTATCTTTAGATAAAATCAAATAATTAGTTGGAGGAACCAACAAGTTGTAGGCTATAATAAGAATATTCTACAAATCATTTGTTTAATTTTTTTAAATATGTACAAATTTGTGGTCATTTGGTAATTGATAATTGCATAGGTTTGAACCAATTCTAATTAATAATATTCTTTTTATGAACAATTTAATAAAGTGCATATTAAAAATATGCATATAGATTGACCACTATGTGCAGTTGCATACAAACTATAAGCATGCTAAACTTTTAAATAACTTGTTCCAAACATTTAAACTTAACACAATCACACCAAATGATGGATAAGTTCACTATAGTCAATGGAAAACATATTTTTTTCATTGTTGGTTAAGTACGAATAGCCACAAATAAAATCCACATAGCTAGCAACTTCCATCAATAGGTAATAGTAAGGAAATTACTTTTTTAATATTTATGAATAATCATAATAAAATTACAAAGCTATCAAGTGACAACAAAAAATTATAATGTAGGAAAACAACAATAGGTCAAATGATAGAACTAGCACTTGAGTTAGCCCACAATACTATGTCCCACTTTTTGGCCAAAGTAGGACATTGAAATCAACATTTTTCACCATTTTTTCACTTTATGAAACCTATAGCAACTAAACCAATAATAATTTGGAGTTGATGTGAACTAGTGATTTGTGAGGACGTGTGTATAGATTCTAAATATTATTTTTTTAAATTAAAAAATAAATTGTAGATTTTTACACATAATTTTTAATAACTTTTTTATAGTAAACAATGTTTTTAAAAAGTGGTGTTTATGACGTAACCCATAACTATTTTTTATAAAAAAAGATAAAATTATAATTTTAAAATATAGATTTGTAAGATCAATATCTAAAGCATGGATTTTTTTTAATTTTTTTGTTGCATTATTTTTTGAAATTAATTTTTAAAGTTAGAGTAAATATAATTCAGACATAGTTGTATATCATAAAGCATAACTTGTTTCATATATATCAAAATTCAATTTATTTATTTATTTTGAAACAAGGACATCAATACTAAGGGTACAAATATTTTTTCTTTATTTTCATATATTTTCGCTTGAAAAAGCATCTTGTTGTTTGATGAGAAACCTACATTTGCAAGAAATAAAAACTAAATATAATAATAATAGTTAAAATATTGGTCAAGGCCTTGGCTGGATTGACTAAAATATCTTGTTGTAGACAATAGGTGAGGAGGTCTAGTCTCACTCATACTTATAATAAGAGCTACATACTTACAAAACATAATTTCTAAATGACTTTATTTGATCTCTCAAAAAATAAAGAAAAAGTGGTTTTTAGTTAGCATTTTGATAGGTGTGAAGGAGACTCCATTGTGGTATGATTTAAGACCAAAAGGGTTCTATCAAATTGGGTTTCTAAGGGGCTCTTATCTAACCCTCTTTAATTAAAACCCTTTAAATGAAACCCCTCAAGACAAAGATGTGATTTTAGGCAAAAATCAAGATATTTCAAAGTGGACACACTATTGTGACAACACCTACCTACATTTAACATATAAGAATAAAATACTAATACATCATTAAGTAAAACTACAAAACTAATATCATACTAAGTGATAATAAATAAAACTACAAAATCAATGCCTTCAATTATCAACAAATACAATACAGTGCTTAGTATAGTAAGAACAATATTCAATGCAAAATAATTACAAATAAAACCACAAGACAATTTTCTTCATTTAACAAATAACAACAAAGTTAGTTTATTTGAAAGAAAAAGAAAAAAAAAATTGTAGGTAAAACCATAGGATCCTCACCTACTTTTAGTAGATAACAACAAATTCTTATGTGAATAGTTTGCAAATAAAATCACAAAGTGAGAATTTTTCTTAGAATGAATTAAAACTCAACATGACATGACCTACCTCAAGATTTTATGCAAAATATGTCATGTAGTAAATAATGTTGATGGGATAATGTGATGGAGTTTGAGATTAAAGTAAATTTGCCCAAAATTCAGCCATGTAAAAATCAGATTTTATTTTTTTAATATTAACTTATAAAAAAATAGAACTACTATTAATAATAATTAAAAATAGTTATAATTAAATAACAGTAATGAAAATGAATAATTAAATGGTAATAATAGTTAATGATTAATTAATAATTAATTTGTTATAATATTAATAATATTAATTAATTATTAATGATAAAAATTGATCGATTAATTTAATGATTATTGAATGATAATCAAATGGTGCTTAAACTAAGATTATAACATTTGTCTTGTTAGAACCTTCATTTCTATTATCTCTCTTATAATATATATTCTACATTCACATTATATATAGAAATATGTACCTACCATGAAGATGGTATATCTTAAAAGACGGGACCTAAAATAAATTATGTACTTTCCTCTTGTCGAAGAATATAAAATAAAATGATCTCATTACACGCTTTACATTTTCCAACAAAAACTTGTTTTCATTGGATAAAGAAAATCAAATCTCGTCAAGTGACGTTAGACAGGTACGTCAGGTTTTCCCCGTAACTGACGCTTTTGTCGTTTCCCTTGAGAAAATGTGTTACTTATGTGGGCCGTGGGTCCCATTTTCCTTGGGAATGTCGCGCAACTAACGGGGGATTTTTTTTTTTTTTTAAATGCTATTTTCTGGTGACGCAAGACAAAATAGTAAAATATTTCAAAGATATATGATGGTCACCCCTTAACAGCATCAATTATATTATTATGTGTTCAAAAAATAAAAATGTCATAAAATATTATCTAAGAAATTGACTTATCATTTAGGAGTTCTAAGGGTGTGAAGTTAGTATGTTAGTTTACCTCACTAACTTCACATTCTCATAGTGAATAATATATTTTAAAATTTTGATTTGATTATTTAATTAATTGTTTGAAGATGTTATGTTGAGTTGATAGGAAGATATTTGTAGTTGATGGTTGTTACAAGAATTTTTCTAACATTTTAAAGATAAACTTCAATTTTATGGAAAAAAGATCACTTAGCAAGTTTTTTATAGATCATTATTGGCATACGGTAAATTTACCAATAAAAAATTCACTGTCAACAATTCACTGCCATGACAATTCACCGTGCAAAAAATTAATTGCATGAATTTTTGGTGGTTAATTTTTTTGTGGTGGTGAATTGCTGGTGGTGGTAAATTGCATGAATTTTTGGTGGTTAATTTTTCGTGGTGGTGAATTGCTAGTGGTGGTAAATTTTCCCACGGTGAATTTTCCGTCGATGAATTGCTAGCGGTGAATTTTCCTAGAGCCATCATTATTATTGTATGAAAATTACATAAAATAGATGGAAAAACAATTTCTTTATATGCATCTTGTTAGATTGTATAGACCAATGTAATAATTGGTTTAATAGATGTTGAAAAGTCACCATCATCATTGATATATGAATACTGATAATAATTGTTGATGTATTTGGAAGAGTTTGGAATCTAATGCTTTATTTTTTTTTATAAAAAAAAAGGGGTAAAAACTTTATTGAAGATCATAATCAAAGAATTACATCAAAGCAAAGGGACAAAGCCGCAGGGAACCCAAAAGATACAAATAAACAACGCAAGAGCCAATCTCAGCCATCATCAATTTCATCCCCATCTTCGGCAATAATCATTTCCAGATCACGGCGGAGCTCCTGGGAAATCTGCTCCCACCTCTCAATCTTCCAGCCATCAAGATACTCTGAAGCCCATTTCGCCAAGCAATCCGCTGCCCTATTCCATTCCCTCGGAATATGGACAAAAGACACCACTTCCATCAAGGAACTAATCCGCAGAATTTGTTGCACCATCCTAGCCAGCTGCCAACTGACATCTGCCACCTTCCTAGCATTAAGCAAATTGACCAAAACTTGTGAGTCAGACTCACAAATAACCTTTCTCCACCCCAGAGAATAGGCTCGTTCAAGAGCGAAGAGGATTGCCAGACCCTCCATAAGGTTGACGGTCTGCACCCCTTCATAGACAGAGAAGAAAAAAACCACCGTCCTCGAAGAATCCCTACCAACCCCACCAATTCCAGCAGGCCCAGGGTTTCCCCTTGATAAGCCATCAGTATTAATCTTCAGAAATCCAACAGGAGGGGGAAGCCACCTTCCCATTCGCATCACTTTCTTCTTCGCCTGCCTTCCCCTTCGAACACAAGCCAAGGCTAAAGACAACTCTCGAAGGCCCAGTCTCTCCACCTTCTCAGCATCCTCTTTCTCCAAGGGATACACCACCTCACACTTCGCTTCCACCATCTCCCGAATCATGCCCATAATTCTCTGCGAAATCTGCTGAAAGACCATCTTTTCACCACGGAAGATTCTATGATTCCGCTCCAACCAAATATGCCAGAGAATGAAGGTAGGTCCAACATACCACACGGCCTGTAAGAAAGAGGCCATGGCAGGAGGTATGCCAAGACTATTCCAAAAATCCACCAAGGAGGAAGCATGGACACAAGGGCTTTTCCAGGCTTCCCACCATAAATGCCACAGCCTCAAGGAAAAAGAGCAACGAAAAAACAAATGGGCAGAATCCTCCTCCCCATTCCCACACAAAACACACATGGATGGGCCCTGAAAACCTCGCTTCTGAATAATGTCCCAAGTCAAGCACTTCTTCCAGGCCAAAGTCCAAATGAAACAATTGCACTTTGGCCAAGAAAACTTATCCCATACTCTGCCACCAACGAACCTCCGCCCCGTCCAACTTGTGAGATAAAAGAACTTGATAGCCAGAGGCTACAGTATAAACACCCTTAGGGTTGGGGGACCAAGAAAGAACATCTCCATCAGGGAGGGAGCAACAACTCCTACTAGAAAGGATGTGTTGCAATTCCACACACTCCTCCTCCATACCAACCATAGGCCACTCCTCATGATTCTTCCACCTAGCCACCATTAATTGGCCATGAGCAGTCATAGCCTTAAAATCTCTCACCCGAACCCAACCAGCCGCAATGAATCTTTGACTGAGGGGCAACAGATTAGGAAACTGAGAAACAATAGGGGGAAAGCCATCCCAAGAATCCAGCCAGAAGTGAGCCTCTAACCCACCTTTGCATGTCCAGAACAAACCATCCTTGACAAGAGCAGCCCCTTTCTTGAGGGTACCCCAAATAACCGAACCATTCCCCACCAAGGGATAGCGAGGAATGTCCATATGAGGTATCCCCGGGAAATATTTGTGGGACAAAATCCTGGCCCAGGTCTGATCCTGCTCCACACACCACCTCCAAAACAATTTAGCAGCAAGCGCTATCCCAGACAAAGAAGACTGCCTTAATCCAAGACGGCCACAGTGCTTCGGGCTACAAACAACCTCCCATCTAACCAAACTCCACTTGGAGGATAATAAGTTACCAGCCCAAAGAAAATGTCTGGTTAAGGCATCAAGATCTTGAACAAAACCAACCGGGGCCACCTGGAGCATACATCTATAAATGGGGAGAGCCTGAACCACAGACTTGATCAGTTGAACCCTACCAGCAAAGGACAACCATCTGTGGGTCCAATGGTTAACCTTTGTCTGAAACTTATCCAAAATGCTCTGCCAAGAAGCCCTGGGCATCCTTTTGACAGAGATAGGAATACCAAGATAGGTCAAAGGAAGGGACCCAATCTGAAACCTCAGGATATTAGCAATCCTCCTCTGGATAGGACCAGAAGTATTGAAGAAGAAGATTGAGGACTTATCTTCATTAATTAGTTGACCCGAGGCAAGAAGATAAACATTGAGCACTACACGCAAGTTTGTAGCCTCCCTGATTGTAGCCATTCCCATTAGCGCAATATCATCCACAAACTGCAAGTGAGACTGTGGGGGAATATTACCTCCCCATCGCCACCCCTGAATGAGACCCATCTCAACATTCCTTTTCAACAGTCGGTCGAGACCTTCAACAAGAAGCAAGAACAAATATGGGGAAACTGGGTCGCCCTGTCGCAGACCCCGGGAAGCACAAACGAGCTCAGAGGGGTCACCATTAATCAAAACAGAGAAGGATACTGAAGTAACACAACTCATGACCCATTGGATCCACTCATCCCCAAAACCAAAAGCCCCAAGGATCTTCCAAAGAAAGGACCAGCGAACTCTATCATAAGCCTTTGCCATGTCCAACTTGATGAGCATTGCCTTATAATTGGAAGTGGCCATAGAATGAATGGTTTCCATAGCTATAACCACCCCATCTAGAATTTGTCTACCCGCCACAAATCCACTCTACTCCTCAGAGATCAGCACTTTGAGCCATCTTTTCAGCCTATCCGCAATTATTTTAGAGATAATTTTATAAATCACATTACAAAGAGAAATGGGCCTAAATTGGTTTAACCTGTCAGCCCCATCACATTTGGGGATAAGAACCAAGAAGGTAGAATTCAAAGCCCGTAACATTTGCTTGTTCATTTGAGATTCCTGGACAACCGCCAATAAGTCTAGCTTGATAATATCCCAGAAATCTTGAAAGAACTCTACCGGAAAACCATCAGGGCCAGGAGCTTTCCCTTTCTTCATCTAGAACACCATTCCCTCAAGTTCATCCATCGAGATATCACTCATAAGATGCTCATTCATCTCCCTAGTAACCAACGATGGGATGCAAGAAAGAACCTGAGCCTCCGCGTCAGGATCCCCCTGGGGGTCCTCCCTGAATAAAGAATCAAAATACTGTACTGCTTCATTCGAAATATCCTTAAAAGAGGAAAGAGTCTCACCAGTGTCTTTCACCAGAGCAGAAATAGAATTCCCATGTCGCCTGGCTTTGACAGAATTGAAGAAGAAGCCAGTATTCCTATCTCCCTCCTGAAGCCATTCAATTCGAGCCTTTTGCTTCCAATAGATCTCTTCACGCAATTCACACTCCTCAAGAACTTTCAAAGCCTTGGCCTCCTCTTGAAGTAATTTAGCAGTCACACCATCCTCCCTGATCACCCTTGTAATGCTATTCAACTCAGCTTGGGCCGCAAACTTGGCTTGAAAAATATTCCCAAAGCACTGTCGGTTCCAATGCTTAAGCTGATAGTTAACAAATTGGAGAAGCTTAGCAAAAGTATACATTTCCGTACCAAAAGCGGGTCTACCATTTCTCCATCATTCAGCCATATGCTCATGAAGGGAGGGCTCACGAAGCCACATTAGCTGGAACTTAAAAGGGGGCGATCGAGGCACACAAACAGAAGAAACAACAAGCTTGATAGGCCAATGGTTGGACCCCCTCCAATCCAAAATTTCTGAGCTAGAAGACCACAAGCCACCAACCCAAAAACAGGAAACTAGAAACCGATCAAGTCTTTCAGAAATGCAGTGATCCCCAAGCCTTCGATTGCTCCAAGTGAAAAGACCATTATTAGGCTTAACATCAACAAGATTCAAAGCAGAAATATTATACTGTAGAAGCAACGCAGAAGGCTCCAACCTTACATTACCTCCCCGCTTCTCAGCCAACTCAGAGATAGCATTGAAGTCCCCAGCCATAATCCAAGGATAAAAAGGCACCATACCCCGGACAAATCAAATATGAGCCCACAAAAGTTGCTTACCCTGAAAATCAATAGGCGCATAGATATTAGTGAGGAGGATAGATTCCCCAGCCTCAAAGCAAGAAGCAATCATCGAGATAGAAGACTTGCTGGACATCCACCAAAGAGGGCGGATCTTCCATGGATTCCAAAGGCAAGCAACTCCACCCACAGACCCTTGAGCACCAACGCATTGGCACTCACCACTTCTCCACAACTTAGGAGATAAACCAAGCATGCATTCAACCGATAACTTAGTCTCCTGCAGGAATAAAACATTAGGAGATTGACTTCTAACCAATTCACGAACAGCCTTTTGTCGAGGGCTACTGTTCAAGCCCCTTGCATTCCATGATAGAACAATCATTTCAAAGAGCTTGAGAAGTGTGAATCCAAAGTCTTAACCAACCCTGACTCCACAAGAGTTTCCCCAGCTAGCTTAATCTTTTCCAAATCCTTTTTCCTGCCAAGCTTTGAAGATTTCTCCCCCACCCCTTTTTTGAGATCCTTTTGATGTAGACCCAAAGGAGAAGGAGAAGACTTGAAATTCCTTCCTGCATCTGAACTTGCATGTAAAGCCAGAGTAGAGTTGTCACCCCCACTCTTCTTCATTTCCACAGTAGACTCCGGCTCCACCTGGACATCCATTTGAAGGTCGGTTACCATTTGCACAGCTCCTGAATCATGAGTATCCTGAGAAACCCCAAAAAGAGGATCCTCTTGCCCAGAACACACAATACCCTGATCCAAGTTCACCAAGCCCGGATTCACTTCTTGCTGGCCAAGATCCTCCAAAACCTCGAATCTATTAAAACAATCTTCATCTTGTCTTTCATTCAAAGTCCTCTTTTGACCTTGGTTTCTATTACGATTCCTAACAGGGGCAAAACCATCTGGATCAACCCCATCCCCGGGAATGGGATCCTTTCCCTTATCTTCCCTAGGTGGGTTGTGAGTAGGTTGAGAAATGTGAGGCACCACAGGCCTAACCCTTGGGCATCTTCGCTGAAGGTGACCATACTCATGGCAAAGTCGGCACCGAAATGGAAGAGTTTCATAATCTAACGACTGCACCCAAGAATAAGGACCCACGGACATATCCAAAGAATCTAGTAATGGCTTGCTTAAGTCAATTTCTACACAGATACGAGCAAAAGTTATCACCTTTTTAAATTGAGTCTGTTGTGAAGAACCCACTGGCTTCCCGAGCATCGACCCCAACAGATGCAGAACATCATCCCGCCAACATTCCACAGGAAATCGTGGCAGACGAACCCACACCGGGACTCGAGTCGGAAGCTCCTCAGCAGGGTTAAAACCAGCATGCCACGGTTTAATAAACAACCCCACCTGGTTATAGAAATATGGACCCCCTTCAAAAACCTTGTTGTGATCCACCATGCAATCAAAGGTAACCATGAAATAATTATTTGCCAGAAGCTTTATATCCATCTCACCCTCTGGCATCCAAGTCCGTCGGGCCCAAGACTCTAAAAATTGCATCGATATTCGCATACCCAAAAATTTGCAGTAAAAAGAATGCCTCGAGTAATAGTCAATATCCTCTGCAACCATCTCCAATGGGATGACCAGTTTCGGCCTCTCCTTGCAATGTTCCAAGCAACCATTGATTTTCGTGATCCGAGCCCCACTAGACGAGCCCACTCCAGCTGGCCCCGAATCCGACAAAAACAAATTATTATTGAAAACTTTTGAAGCATGTGAAGGAGACTTCATGCCAATTGCAGAACGAAAGTCCATTTTCGGGAAAGCACCCGAGGTCTCCCCAGAGGACATTTGGCCCAAGCAACAACAAGCATACAAACCCCCGAAAATTAGAAATCAAAACAAGGGTATGCAGAACCCTAGCCCACATGCACTAATCAACGCAGGCAGAGCACAGAGGAGGCGCCTCTACAACCAGGACGCACTAGGGCGGAACACCAGGCCCAAAGGGCCGCTCCACACTAGACTTCCACAGCTCCCAACAACACCAACTACACCGCAAACAACCGTGAGCAGCCCTCACACGCACGCAGAGAAGGAATGAAGCGAAGGAAAAAAAGGAAACGACACCCAACGCCCCCCACAAAGCACGAAGAGACCCCCCTCCAAACGCAATAGCAGGCAGAGAGCAAGGAAGGAGCTAGGGCTCAGACACCCTAGCTCGACAGGCAGAGCAGACGCGCGCCATCAAGTTGTCTTATTCATTATTGGAATCTAATGCTTTATAACTTCAAGTAGTTTTCTCTATTAACAAGAACTTTTGGAGTATGTGATGTATTATAAATTATTTGTATTTCATCATTCTAATTATTGCAGACTAGTACAAGTACAATCCAATCATATATTATATTAAGTATTGAAATTTTGAGGCTTGCTCAAAAATTATTACTTAAAATGTTAGAAAGACTATCTCATGATTTCTAAATAGGATCTCAAAAGATAGGTTTACATATATATTTTAAAAACTATAATCAACTTGAGTTTATATGGTAATAATCTCCTTAAGGAATTACAATTACCTTTAGTTTATATAGTAAATATAAAGAAAATTTTAGAGATTAAAAAAAAAATCTATAATTGTCTATGATTTAATTATAAAGATGAAAATTATGTATCTATGTCATTTTCTCTTATGTTTTGATTTTGTAGTGATTAGGTCATCTTTAATGTATCAAATATTGTGTAAGATGATCTAATTCATATACAAGGTGGTGAATAATCTCACTTGATCCTAAATCTCATCATTACACATTCTTAATTTCAATCTATTTCATAAATAATTTCTAGTTCAAATATATGTAAAATTCTTGATTTAGAACTGTGGATCTAACTCATATAGTTTTAAAATTAAAATTTATGTTTTCTCACCCCTTTCACTAGTCATTAGAAGCTAACCAAAGTGCAAATTGCATCAAATTACTCACTAGGGTGTTGTATTTAAAGACTAATCATGTTAAAAAAATGGAGCATTGGTTTGATAAAGGAACTTAGTGAATAATCAGAACATTTATTTTAGTATATCATACTAGGTTTGTTGCACAATTATTTTTTAGCTTTAGATCTTCACTCAAAGTTATTAAGTCAACCAAATAGAGATTTAACCAAGGAGAACTTGACCCTTATACTTTAGAAAGTCTCCAAATGTATTTTTAAACACCACCAATCCTTACAAGCATTCAGAAATCAAAGATTGAGGTGAGTGAGTTGTAGCAGTGTGTGAAATACTAGGTTATTCTCATGAGTTACAAGGTCACTTTTTCATAATAGATCAATTTCATTATTCCAATGATCAACAATCACATGTCTTATCTCATACAATACACAATTGGATCTTGAAGACAATGATAGAGGATAATAATTCAAAGGTTAGTGAATGGATCCTTAATATTTAGACAAACACTTTTACATCAAAATAAAATCTAAGCATTTATACATTTATTTTATTTAATACATTTAATTTCCTTAATTATTTATTTATTCCAATGACCAACTCTAACTAATAATCTAAGTTTAATGTTGTAGTTTTGTTGTTGTTTTTGGTTGTTTAGCCTTGTTGTTGATGTTTTGTTGTAGGGTTGCTGACGGGTTCTCTGGTTTTATCTTTAGTCAGTTTTTTGTTTTTTGTGGGATGTGGGTCTTAATGATTTAGTCTTTTTAGCAACTTCTATCTGTTGTAAAGGGTTTTGAGGTCCCTTCAAAACCTACTTTTCCTAATCAAAAACTAATAATCTAGGTTAATTTCTTATTGAAATCTTACATTTTTAAAGACTAGATTAGATTTATGTAAATCAAATATAATTCCCTTGCACTAATAAAGCAATAAATTAGATGATACAACAAAGACTTAAATATAAGAGTTGAAACAATCATAAGCAGTAAAGCAACAAGAGGTTAGAAAGTGTTTATCTCTTTATCAATGTTGAGATTGCAACAACCTAAAACATATAACTGCAAAAATTATTAAGCATGAACTAAAATAAGAATATCAATGCTAATAAAAAGGTAAAAGATATGCCTCCATTAACTTCTATTATACAATATTGAAGCAATGTGCAAGGCATGCAAGTTATATCCAACACATATAAGAGTCTTACAAATACATACCTAGTACTCAACAATGAAGATAATATCATTACATACCATGATATGTAAGGGGTCAAAACTACAACCCTCATCCATGATAAGAATATAATAGACCATGAAGCCAACCACACATATATAAGTGGTCCAAAAATAATGTACACCATAAATAGTATCTAAAATCTACAAGCTCAAATCCACAAGTTATTCCTCTAAACTCCCATTCTCCTCTTGTTAATTGGGGAAGGCTTTAAACCCACCATGACAATGTCTCTTTCCTCCCCATCTATGTAACATGTCAACCGTTCACTAAAGTAATTTTTCCTAAGTTTTCACTTTGCAAGTAAATAAACTATGTAACTTAACCATTGCCATAAAAAAATTCTTTATTTTATAGAGAACAAATGAACATAGATGTCATAACAACAATCAACATTGATTCCATTCCAATATAAGAATATAATAGACCATGAAGCCAACCATGCATATATAAGTGGTCCAAAAATAATGTACACCATAAATAGTATCTAAAATCTACACGCTCAAATCCACAAGCTCAAATCCATAATTTATTCCTCTAAGCTCCCATTCTCCTCTTGTTAATTGGGGAAGGCTTTAAACCCAACATTACAATGATAAGAATTAATAGACCACGAAGCCAACCACACATATATATAAGTGCTCCAGAAATAATGTACACCATAAATAGTATATAAAATCTACAAGCTCAAATCCACAAGTTATTCCTCTAAGCTCCCATCCTCCTCTTGTTAATTGAGGAAGGCTTTAAACCCACCATGACAATGTCTCTTTCCTCCCCATCTATGTAATATGTCAACCGTACATTGAAGTAATTTTTCCTAAGTTTTCACTTTGCAAGTAAATAAACTATGTAACTTAACCATTGCCATAAAAAAATTCTTTATTTTATAGAGAACAAATGAACATAGATGTCATAACAATAATCAACATTGATTCCATTCCAATATAATAATTTACATATTACAATATTCCAAAGAATGTGTACAGCGTACATACATAGCTCAACCAAGCTTCAAAGCAATAGATATAGATGGTCCAGAAAAATCCTTCAAATCTTGGTCTATTGTCACTTGCTGAGGAGGAGAAGCATCACTCAAGTGCTTTTCTACCAACCAGGAACTCATATGCAGTCCCTCATGCATCTATCATATGATAGATGGCCCTACCCTTTGATGAAGAGATTGGTGGAGTAACCCTATATGACAACCATTCTAAGCTTAGTAATGTGTCCTACATGACTAGAACTTGTAAACCCTACAATATAGAACTAGCATGCACTACAGGGGCACGGTGAAATGACAGTGGAGCCAAAGGCAATCACACTACTTTGGCCAAAGTGTTTTCACCCAGTACTTCGAGTGATAATCATCCTACTCACATACACTACTCAAGTTCGATTTGACTTAGGCTCCTATAATATATGCATAGGCATTTCCTCCAATGGGTAGTCTTTAACCCCAGAAATACCTATTCCCTTTCCCACAAACTTAATGGTATTTCTACTCACAAAGCATAAATACAAGTTACCCTCCCTTCAATGGATAATCAAATCCTAGGTGTAACGTACAAGCTATCTAACTCAATCAAATAACTTAGCTATGATTAGTCCCATAAGCTTGCCTTGTTTAATCATATCTAGTAAAATAATACCTATGACAAATAATCCCTCCTATTATGTAGTAATTACAAGCACTTTCACAAAAAAGCATCAAACAACTTCTTTTTTCTTTCCAAAGAAAATGCTATAATTCCTTAATGCAAGTAATCTCAAGCAATTTAAATAAAGCATTCAATTCTCAATCTTTTGTAAATAAAGACAAATAGAGAAGACTAGATCCTCATGCCTGTAATACGCTTAACAATTGACTAACTTTGACACAACCTTCCAATAGCAGCTTCCTAGCTTTACTTTGTTAACCCAAAGAAAGCCTCTTAAACTCAAAATAATGTCTCACTCTCACAAAGTAATTCTCAGCTCTCACAGAATATTGCAGCAAAGTAAATTAGCAGAATAAGATTGAAGACTAAAAGTGTGTCCAAATGAGAGCACTAGCTTCTTTATTTATACAGAAAAAGGAGACTTTGTAGCCTACAGAAAAGGCATGTTGAATGGAAGCTCTCTCCATGCAAGTTGACTCACAATACTCAACTAAAAGGTGGCAGCAAACTAAGTACAAACTCAACATATAATGCTACAGGTAGACCCTTCTAATTGATAGCAGCAAAAGACATTCAAAAGTGCACATGCTTAAATAGATGATAGTCAATTTGCAATCAAAACAGACTTCTACAAGTTAAAGAACATTCATAAGTTGGTGCCATGTTGCAACCACTTTTCCTTATCTCTTGGCGTGGTTTTACTCTTTGAAATAGTCTACATTCTACAAGCAACACTTAGACAAAGTCGACTCATCCATAGTTTCAACGGCAACAGATCAAAGATGAATCGCCCCACAAAATAGTGCTCAAAAGGTGTTTTTGACCATTTCTTATCTTGTTTTACATTTTTCCTATTATCATGCATCTTTACACTTTATATAGTAGCTCATAAATATTACATCGCTTGGTATTATAGCGCCCAAGTTAGAGTAATTCATTGTTAATTGTAACTAAGGGAATTTTCTTAGTGTTAGCAGATTAAATGTAAAACATAAAAAACCCAAAGCAATAATGAAGTGCAAAGGAATAAAATGAAAAAAAATGAAACAATCTCACCCAATGTCTTCATTCTCCATGGCTAACCTCCATTACACCTTCCCAACTTGCTGAAAATATGATGTTGCCCTCAGATTTTATGTGAGCAATCTAATGGCAATGACAAGCCCTAAGCAAATGTTGAAGGAATTTAACTAAATGACCTCACAAATGCAACTAGCAACTATGAAGTATGCAGAAAATAGCCTAAAATGACAAGATAGCAAGAGCATACGATGACAAAAAATGAGCATGAGGTTGCAAGATGGCATGAGATGACAAAATGAGGGCAAAATTGCCATTTTATAGAAAATGCAATTTTGAGGGAATGGCCAAGATTAAAAGTTGACAAGTGCCCTAGAATCAATGGACAAAATTCAATTTGACAACCCACAATTAGGGTTAGGGCAACATTAGGTCAAATTTGAAATGAATGGACAAGATTATTTTTAGAAAATCATATCAAGGGGTTGACAATGCATGTGACAAAAGATAAGATTGGCATAGACAAAGAAGAGGCTAGAAAAATCAAATAATAATAAGAATTACTTGATTTTTGGAGGAAAAGACTATTTTGAATTAAAAATTAATTTAATTCAAAAGGTGGGGTCACATGATAGTAAATAATTAATTTAAATTATTTACTAAAAGGGGAGAAAATCAGAGAGTAGGACCATTTAAATAAATAATTTTATTTAAAATGAGGGAAATGTCAAATAAGATAATTATTTAATTAGAGAATGTGATCAATAATTAAATAAATTAAAGAATCTATTTAATTATAAGAAGACTTTTAAGAATTAGTGACATATTTAAATAAATAGAGTTTATTTATTTAAATAATCAGGAGGAATTATGGAACAAGGATAATTAAATAAATTAAGAAATTTATTTAATTGTAGAGAGACTTTAGACAATTAGTGATGCATTTAAATAAATAAATAAAATTTATTTATTTAAATAATCAAGAAGAATAAAAAGACATGAATTAATTAAATAATTATGAATTATTTAACTAATACTCAAAAGTGGACCAAGGATATAATTAAAATGTTTTAATTATGCTAGGAAGAAAAAGATGAAAAATAGAGCTTGCAGGCCTAGGTCATTTTTATGTGTCTACATTAATAATTCAAAGTTGCATTTTCAATAGTATCGACTTATGGTTTTATTCCCATATCGACCTTTTATTGTCATGCAATACTTTCCATATAGTTTGACCTTTATGCAATGTCAACATATGTATTATTCGGCCTTTAAATACTTTGCTTATCTCATATACAAATTGGCCTATGTTCATAGATATAAGTCGACCTATGTTCATATATATAAACCGGCCCTCAAAGCATCACATATATTTATAAATATATATTTGAATATGTACATATACATATATCTATGTATGCTAATAAATCACATATATATGTGTGTGTGTGTGCGTGTATATATATATGTGTGTGTGTGTGTATATGTATACTAATATATATACACCATGTCAATCAAGTATGTATACATTCGATATATATCTATGTATGCTAATAAATCACATATGTGTGTGTGTGTGCGTGTATATATATATATATATATTCCTCTATGTACATGTATACATATGTATACATATACTAATACATTTATATGGCAATTTCCATTTGTCCATCATACGTATGTATACATATGGATATATGGATATATCTTGTGTATATATACACATTCAATTGCACAATCAAGAACATACACAATTACCATCGTGTTGATAGGGAATAGACGTGTTGTGTATTAATACATATACACATTCATGTCGTATTATCCATTTGATAGCTTCATGCTCATAAGCAACCTGTTCATAACCATGCATAGGTACGTCTACCTATGTACTCTAATGTACGTGTTCCTTCATGTGTATGGTCCACCGTTGACATGCATAAGTATACATATACATACATCCCATGTGTGTTCACCTCATCAATACAAGCATAGTAATATAAGGAAGAACTCATGAGCTCTAAACATATAAACATCATCCAAGAATTCACTCAACAATAATCATGCCCCTTACTAATGCAAACACTCATACTAAGGATGACTTACCAATTCCCAACATAATAACTTGACTCAATCATTCTACTATGAGTGTGTGTATAAGCTCAGTTAGGTTACGTTACTGATTACCTGACCAAGATCTTCTCCTGAGTGATACTTCCCCTCGCACCTAGAAGATTGAACATATACCTACATCAAACTAACACATTCCCACGGTAGTCAATTTTTCAACAAAATATGCATTACACACAATATTTCTCCATAGTTAGAATATCTAATTCAATAACCATCTATTTCGCATATGTACATTTCTTCACATATCAATAAGTGAAATAATATTCATTCATAATTCATTGATAACAAAGTGTAAGCATAATTTATTCTCATTCAGAATTCAAATTACATTCACATTTACCCTACATAGTAATAGTAAATAGTAAATACACAATTGGGGTGTAACATACTCCCCCCTTGTGAATCATCATCTCAGATGAATTTTATGTAGCAACATAAACTAATCAAACAAACAACATACTATTTCAAGTATTTTTAAATGCATTTAAAACATGTGGAAACTTTTGTTGTATCTCAACATAGTCTTCCCAAGTGGTAGATTCTTCTGCATACTGGTCCCACTGGACTTTGCACTATAGAACCTCCCTATTACGCAAGCGAAGCTTACGTGTTCCGAGCACCTTGACAGGATCGAGTGTTACCACTCCGGGGTCTTGTACCTATAAAGCATTCCAATCAATCGCATGATTATTACCTGGTATATACTTCTTTAGATATGACACATAAAAGGCGTTATGCATCCTGGCAAGAGCTAGTGGCAATGCAATACAGTAAGCTACCAGATTCACTTCCTCAAGAATCTCAAAAGGTCCTACATAGCACGGGGCTAATTGGAAGACTTTCCAAATTTAATGGAACTCTTGTGAGGTTTCACTCTCAACAACACCTTGTCACCTACTGTAAAATTAGAGGGCACTCTCTTAGGATCAACATAAATTTTATGTCTATTATTAGTTTCATCCAACCTTTGCTTAACAATTCTCACTTGCTCTTCCATTTCAACCAACATTTATGGCCCAATACTCACTCTACCCTCAAGTTTATCCCAACTTATAGGATTTTGACACTTTTAACCATATAACGCTTTGAAAGGAGCCATCTTTATAGCGAAATGGTAAGAATTATTGTAAACAAATTACACTAAAGGAAAGTAGTCTTCCCACTTGTATTGTTGATCCATGCAATGCATTCTAAGTAGGTCTTCCAATACTTGATTCACCCTTTCAGTTTTTCCATCCATTTCAGGATGATATGCTAAGCTAATATTCAGTTGAGTCCCAAAGAATCGCATGCATCCCTATCCGAGATAATCTTCTCAAAGAATCGCATGCAACCTAAACACTTCTTGCACAAATTTCCTTTCTATGACAAGTGCTCCATCAGTTAGATTCTTGGGTATGAAATGTGCAACCTTAGTAAGTTTATCCACAACCACAAGAATGGCATTGTGCTTATTCCTTGACATAGGTAATCCTTGCACAAAGTTCATACTTATGACTTGTCACTTTCTCTTTGGAATATCATGTGGGTATAACAAGCATGTAGGATGATGATGCTTTTCTTTCACCTAATGACATTCAAGACACATAGCCACAAATATAGTGACATCTCCTTTCATCCCCTTCCAAAAATATAATGGCTTTACATCTACCAACATTTTCATCACACCAAGGTGTCCAGAGTATGGTGCTTCATGAACTACTTTCCATACTAGGTTTAGATTAACTCTTCTGAGTCAGGTGCATACATTCTCCCCTTGTATCTAAGTATACCACTAGGTTCAAAATGAAAACCTTCATGCCTTGCATCATACAAATTTCTAGTGAGTGCTTGCTTGACTTGCAAATAGTACCCATCCTCTTTGCATTTCTGCAATGCTTGTCCTTTAAATTTGGTTTGAATTGTCACTATTGAAGCAATATGATGTCTTCGAATCAAGGCATCAACAACCTAATTTTCCTTCCCTTTAATATAACTGATATTAAATTCATAATCAGATATTAACTCTAACCATCTTCTATGTCTAGCATTCATATTAGGTTGAGTGAATAGATACTTCAACCCATGATGATTATTTTTCATCTCAAAGGGTTTCCCTAACAAGTAATGCCTCCATATTTGCAATGCATGAACCATGGCTGCTAACTCTAAATCATGCGATTCATAATTTTTCTCATAAGGTTTTAGCTTCCTTGAGTCATAAGCAATTACTTTCACATCTTGCATCAACACACCTCCTAAGCCCTCCCCTGATGGATCTATGATAACAGTAAAGTTACAATTAGGATCCAGTACTTTCAAAATCGGTGCAGTAGTCAATTTCTCTTTGAGTAGGTCAAAGGCTACTTGGCACTTCTATGTCCACTCAAAGTTCTTCCCTTTCTTTTGCAAAGAAGTAATTGGAAGGGCTATCTTGGAGAAGTTTGCAAAAAACTTTCTATAGTATCCCACCAAACCCATAAAAGTTATTACTTTTGAGACATTCTTGGGTATTGGCCATTCAAGCACCACCTTGATCTTAGATGGATCTACTAAGATTCCATCCACTAAGATCACATGTCCAAGATAATGTACTGTCTTCTGAAAGAAGGTACACTTAGAGAGTTTTCCATAAAACTTGTGTTCTCTAAATCATTGTAGAACCATCTCTAAATGCCTACAATGATCTTCCTCATTCTTAGAATAAATCAGGATATCATCAAGGAAAACCAAGACAAATTTATCTAGGCAATCCCTAAATACACTATTCATAAGGTTCATAAACATTGCAAGTGCATTTGTTAAACCAAAGGGAAGAATTGTAAACTCATAGCGTCCATATTTGGTTTTGAACACAATTTTAAAGATGTCTTCATCCTTAATTCTCAACTGGTGGTATCTAGATCTCATATCTATCTTAGACAATATAGTAGCTCCCCTCATTTGATCAAATATATCATCAATGCATGGTAATGGATACTTGTTCTTTACCATAGCTTTGTTAAGCATGTGATAATCTACGCACAGATGCAAAGTACCATCATTTTTCATAAAGATGATTGGTGATCCCCAAGGTGAAACACTTGGTCTTATCAACCCCTTAGACAACAATTCATCCAAGTGTGCCTTAAGCTCCATTAGTTCAATTGCCATCATTCTATAAGGTACCTTGGTAACAGATTCGGATCTTGGAACTATATCAATAGAGAAGTCAATTATCCTTTTCGGTGGTAACCCAAGTAATTCATCTGGAAACACATCTAAAAAATTTCTCAGTATAGAATACCTCTCCATATCTGACATTCCAGTTTCTTCCATTTTACCATCTTCCATCTCTTGGAAGCTCTATGGTTCCAAGTTATCAAGGTCCTCTTCAAGCTTTTTCATCTTGACTGCAAAGAGTTTGTATCCTTCTTCTTAGGCCTTAACAATTGCATTGAAGAGATTTGACAAATCTTGACCTCTCTAGGTATCCCTTGTAACATCACTTGGTTACCAAGATCATCTAAGCATTCTACAATTTTGGCATGGAAATATACCTTGGCCCTATGTCTCCATAGCAAGTTCATACCTAGGATAACATCATAGGATCCTAAAGGTGTGACATATAGGTTCACCTCTATAGAAAAACAAGGTAGCTCTATCCTTGCTTTGAACAAACATTATTCCACCTTTCTTCTTGTTTGGTTTGTATACTCTACATCCCAAGACTTTTCCATGTAACTATCTTTTCTAGATATTTGCTTAGCTACTCTAGGTGAAATGAAATTTTTAGTTGCACCAATATCTATAAGTATAGAAATGGGTAAGCTAAACAAAATACCTAATGTTTTAATTGGAGTCACTTGATACTCCACCTGACAATCATCCACAACTGCATGAATCTTTTGCTAGAACATCGCTTGTTGGGTAGGGAGTGTATTACCATAAGATCATGACCCGGAAGACCTATTGGGACATTCTCTACCAAAGTGGTCTCCTCCACATGTAAAACATCCAATAGTCAATCCTTTCTTCCTTGTGGGTTCTCCAGATTTACTAGTGTTTCCACTAGCATTGTTAGTATTCCCACCACTGGAACCATTCCTCTTACGTTCCCTTCTTGACTTTTTTCCACTATTATGAGATCCTTTTTCCCCTTGCTTTGTTACATTTTGCACAACTTCCATCTTTGGAGTTGGTTTGTCTTGAGCTCCCGCAACCTTACAATTTTTGTTTTCCTAGCAGATGAAGATAGCTTTGAGCTTTTGCTCCTGTTTAACTGCTTTCTCATACACAACATCAATAATAGCTAGACCGTGAACATCTACCTCTCCTTCGATCTGACTATTAAGTCCCATGATGAAATTTCTTATACAAAAGTGTTCATCCTTCTGGTACATAGGAACATAATGTAGCATACGGGTAAAATTCTCCCAATACTCATTGAACATCATCTCACCTTGTCTCAGACTTTGAAAATCTGTGAGTTTCTGGTCAAAATAGAGTTGGGCTAACCATCTTTTATGGAAAATTTCAACAAATTCATTCCATGTCAAGATCTAGTTCCATCTTTTTATTCATCCACCAATTAGAGGCTTCTCCTGCTAACTGGTATGCTCTCAATGCTGCTTTGGTGACCTCAAAGTAATTTTGAATCTTGAAATACTTCTCCATTTGGACTAACCAAGCCTCAGCTTGGTCATTGCTAGCACTGCCCTCAAACTTGGGTGGGGTAATTTTCTTCATATCTTTAGAGAGTTTAGAAGCCATACGCTTCCTATTAGTTTCCTTAGATAGAGAAGGTGATTTCTCTCTCTCATGGTCATGATTTTTGTCATGTTCATGAGAAGAGTTTTCTCCCTCATCCTCATTATTCGTAACTTCCTTCTCAACTCTATCCTTTACCCTTCTTTCTTGCTCTAGGTTTTCCAACCTTGCTAAGATTTGGTCCAGTTTAGCTTCAACTCCTACTAAGCCTTTCCTGACTTCTTGGCTTTTGCTAGGATTGGATCATGTTCTCACCATCTTTGCAAGAACAAATTTTACCTGAAGGTTCATCCATATTAGATTCAATTATGTTATCATTATCTTATGAAAAACATTAGAATGAGCTATTAATTGCACATAAGGAATTCCACATAAGACTTAAGCACAAGCTTTCAATAAACTCATGATTTTATTCATTTCTCGAGGATCTCAATATCCCCATTGAGTTACATGTCTGAGAGTGAATCTGAGGGATATTCTCCACTTGACTACCTAAATAGTCACTCCATGTAATCAAAGGGATATTGAGATCCTTGAGAAATGAATAAAATCGTGTGTTTATCAAAAGCATGTGCTTATGTATATACACTTCTAAGAAGAATTTTACTTTTACATGTATATATGTATATATACATATACAAACATATATAGTATATCTATATTGAGGCCGATTTGTATATGTAATATGCAAGTATTAGAGGTTGATATATAAAGACCAACTTAATATATGTATTCATAGTTGATTTGAATGATAATACATGGTGCTTATAACATAGCACATTATTAATACTATGTGCATAAAGCTTTCAAAAATTTATTCAATATAAGCTAGCACATAATAAGGAGATTATAGCGCTGGATATAAAGAGTAGTACTGAGTATTCAAAACTACATATAATAGTTCATTGATAAATATGTTTGAATGCATAAGAGTTGGTCTGCTATGCGCATTATAATGGTGAAGAGTAAGTTGTAAGTGCTATGTATATAGCATGCAAACCGCGCATTTGAACCCTGCATACACACCATTGACAATGATAAATCATAGTGAATGGTGGTTGTGTATGCATGCAACGCGTAGTGCAATGTTAGTTAAATGCTAAGTGATAGTGTTAGGCATAGCACATTGAAGCCAACACACAAAGATGTATTAATACTTAGTCAACATAATAAAGGTAATATGTTAACACTTAAGTGTTGTAAATGCAATAGAAGACATTTGAGGGAAGTCGATTAACTCAATGATGTGTTGATTATTAGTCTAAGACCAAGTCAGCAAAAGAGAAACACAACTAGATGTACATTTACTTATTCATTGTTTAAATGGCAAGCTAAAGAATAGGGAACATGGTACCAACTTATAGGAGCTCTTAAATCTGTAGAATTCTATCCTAGTTGCAATTCGACTGTCATCATTTGAGCATGTGCACATTTGAATTAGTATTTTTTTTTTTGTCAAATAAAAGGGTTGATCTATAGCATTTTATGTTGAGTCTACACTTAGTTTTCTACCACCTTTTAGTTGTGTTATGAGTTGACCTGCATGGAGAAAGCTATCAATTAGTATGCCTTTTCTATAGGCTGCAAAGTCTCCATTTTTTGTATAAATAGAGAGGCTAGTTCTCTCATTTAGACACATTGTTTTGCATTCTTCTACAAACTTATTCTGCTACAATTATTCTGAGAGTTATATATGTATCTTGTACCCATTTATATGGAAGGATGTAATCGTGAATGATACACTTGAGTTAATTCAATTTGTGACATCTATGTTATGGAAAGATTTGTGAAATTACAATGAAATGCAATGGAAGTTTGGAAATAGTGTTATTTCAAATGTGCATGTAATTTACATTATGGAAAGAAATTTTTTTATTGCTAAGCCATGACATCATGGGTTTTTCACTTCAGGTGAAATCTTTAGAATTTTACTAAGTAGAAAACTAGGCTTATTACATGTGGTATTCTCAAGACATTGGAATGACAAAATTATTTGTTGGGTGAGGAACCACTATAATTTAGAAAAAGATGGAGTAAGATGTTGCATAGTATGTAGCAAGATATTGTCCAGTGTGCTAGGAAATGAAGACAAGATATTGTCATCGGCAGGACATGTATACTCTCTTGAGATTCCAGAGGGGGAGTGGTAGAACACAAGATTGTTTAATTTGTCTATGTTAGTAAAAATGACATAATGTTATGGAGGAAAAACTCACCAAGGTAACCAATGCTGGTTGAAATTTTGAATTATAGGATTTCAGTCCTAAGTAATATATTGTGTAAAGTAAATGCTTAGTATTCCTGAGAAGTTTGTCTCAATTGTGAATGAGAAAATGATGATAAGGTTGTGTAAACCATGATCATATTATGAGACATTCAATTGAATGAGTGCTCAATATATTATTATAGCTGGATAGGCAAAAGTGATGAACCAAATCTTGAACGATTTGCAGAATACTCATAAACTTCTAACGTTGAGGTTTGATCCATTATATGGAAAAGAAGGTTGAAAACTCTATTAAGCTGAAATAGTCTTAGGAATGGAGTTGACCTTAGACTAATAAGGTTGATAAAAAAGGAATAAACGATCAGAATGATTGAAGAAACTTTGTGGATACAAAGCTTGAAATATGAAGCAGTATCATTATGTTCAGAATTGGCAGGTGTCCAAAAGCAATGTTATGCTTGAGTTGGACAATGGTCAAGAGCATTACTTTATGATTAAGTAAAATGCATGTGTAAGTGATGGACGAACTCGGCTATTGAGTTATCTGAAGGTGTAAATACCAAAGAGAAGGATGGGACCCACGGTGTAGTGCGCAATACACCGACATTCATTTTCTATTTTGGATTACACTAAGGATAAAGATTATCGTGCATAAGCTCTATGAGAGAGAAAGTATGTGTGAAGCACACAAGTTTCCCTATGCATTAACGAGGACACTCGAGGCACGGTCCAGGAAGGACAAGATTACAAGGAGTGATGCTACATAGGAAGAATGTCTTATGATTCTTACATATTTTGAAAATAGTAAGTAAAACTTTTATTTTGACATTATCTATATGTTAAAGTGTTATAAATCATCGGGGACAATGATTCACAAGGGGGGGAGTATGTCACACCCCATATTTTTGTTATTGATTTACTTTTACCCTCATGGGTGAATAGGATGGAAAATGCAATCATGATTTGATATGTTTGCAAAATTAATGGAATACTAAAATAGGTATTATGTGAAAGTGTTGATAAATGCCTAATATGGATTTGAAAGAGTAAATATGTTTACATTGATTGCTATATGAATATGCTAAAGTTTATGATGCATATGGATTTATTATGAATTTCTAACTACCATTGCAAATGTGCTAAGTTGGTTGTAGGGACAGGTTCAATCCTCCAAGTGGAGGGCAAGTATCACTCAGGAGAAGTGATTGGTCAGATAACCCTTAATGATACCTATTTGAGCTCACACACTCACAATAGAATGGTTGAGTCAAGTCATAGTGTTGGGAAGTGGTAAGTCATCCTTAGTATGATGTGTTTGCATTAGTAAAGGTCTTGATTACTAATGAGTGCATTCTTGGATGATTTTTATATGTTTGGAACTTATGAGTTCTTCCTTATGTTACTATGCTTGATTGTATGGTTGAATGAGTGTTTGAGTATATTCCTATATGCATATATATGCAAATGTCAATATACATGTATGTCGGATATAATGGGATGTCCATACGAGTAGGTCAATATATGTATGATTATGCATATATGTATATAGATATTAATATGATGTTATATGAGTGAATTCTTCCTTGTGTGATTTAATTAATGATTTGATATATATATATATATATATATACACATTTGTGCAAGTATAAAAGATATCCCATGCACGAGTACATCGTTTGCATAAGGAAATTAGGTAGACTTATACCATACACATGCATATGTATATATATATATATATATATATTTATGTGTATTCAATATATCAATCAATCGATTAGAATGTAGTTGAGCTACATACTTTGTATATACTTATATACATCTATATATATATATATATGTTTAAGTTAGATAATAAGGAAATGGCATATATATATGTAATGTACATATATATATTTGAATGACCAAGTATATATACATATTGTGTGAACCCCAATCCGAATACCTGCAAAACACAATGAATAAACACACTAAGTTAGATATTGCAAGCATGAACAAGGATTCCCCATGAAATCCATTTAAAAACTTCAAATTAGGAAAGAAAACAATGAAGAACACAATGAAACAAGAAAATATAGGTTCAATCATAATTAGAATAGCAAACACATGATCCCATGGGGGAATTGGTGCCAATTTGATGTGAAAATTGGCCCTTTCCCAATTCGTAAGATGCAAGCTTGATATGTTGATGATGATTGATCCACCTTGTTGATGAAGGATGAGAGCTCCAAGCCAAAAATCTGCAAAAACCTAACTAAGAACTCAATGGTGATGGATGGAAATGGCTAAATATTTTAGCATAATAACTTTGCAAAATTTGTGGATGATCAAATGAGGATATGAGCTCTTTATTTATAGAATGTCAAGATGGATGAATGTCCAAATTTGAGCAATGTGGGACTAACATTCATCCAATGGCATGATGCCACTTGTCAATCTATGAGTGGATGGAGGATGTGCAAGATTTGAGAATTGTGCCAATAAATGCATATTTTTGAATTTCAAATTTGTTGAAATGACTTGCAAGAGGGAAGGGAAAATGCAATAAATTCCACTTGGCTCAAGACAAAGGATATGTAAGATGAAGTTATTGCCTTGTTGGATGTACATGTTGACTTGGAATTTTTGAATTCAAATTTGGAGAATATTCCAAAAGATGCCTTGTGAGGAAAATAGAGATTTAATAAATGAATTAAATCTATTTTCATGTGCAACTTGCAAAATCTAGAGGATGTGACATGATTCAGAATTAAATTAATCAAGGGTTAATTAATTTAATACGAGATTAGATGATGTGACCTATTTGACTCAAATTGATGGATTTATTTAAATCAAATAAGAGAGGAATATGATAAGAGATTAATTAAATACTTGGATTTTGATTTATTTAATTAAAAGAGATGGTGTTAGATTAAATCAAATAAGGTTTTAATTTATTTAATTTAATGGATAGACTTTAGAGATTTAATCAAATAAAATTCATTATTTAGTTAAATAGGGATAATTAGATCAGATGGATTGATTTAATTAACACAAGAGATTGACTCAATTAGATAAAATGATTTATTTAATTAAGAGAGAGAAATTGATGAATTTAATCAAATAAGGAGATTTGAATAAATGATTAGACTGAGGGATGATTCAGGAAGAAAGGATGTTAGTAGTCGGGATCAAGTGCACAATGCCAATCGATATATTTTGTGTCTACATTTTTCCCCTCTTTGAAGCAATGCAATTGTTGTGTTGGTTCAAAGAATAAACGATCTTGATCAAAGCCAAAAATTTTGCTATTTACAAACTTGTCTCATTGCTGCCTGGTGAGAGAAAACATGCCATTATATTGCCCCCTCAAGAGATTGGACGAAAATTTCAATTTTTGGGTGATCTCGCAAAAAAAGAGGACAAAGTGCTTGATAGGTCCGAAAAGGCTCCAGGAGGTCAAAAATGTGTCTAAATGCAATAAAACGATGTAAAACATGCCTCAATTGGACAGAAACAAGTTCAAGGGTCCAAAACCCCAACAAGATAGCCAATTAGGGTGAAAAAACCCTAATTTTCAAGCTTAAAAGGGGCCTGAGGGGTCACTTTCAAGTCATTTTCAAACACTTCTAGTAGCAACCTTGAGATTCGAGCTCTGACCTTCTAACGATATGGCGCAACGACAGCTTCCCCTACAAATTTCTAATCGAGTTCGAATGTACCAGCGGCCACCTGGCATTGGGACACTAGTATGTGACCCTTACCTAAGCCTCATTTTTCATTTATTGCTTCATTTAATGCTTTCAAAGGTCAGTCAGTCTACAACGGCACTATATGGCGCCACTCAGAAGTCAAACTGCACCGCTCGGTGTTAAATAGTGTCACGGTAGTGTAGTTAAAAGTTTGAAAACTTCGACGCTGAGCTTGGGGTTGGCAGGGGGATTTGAAAAGTGTGACGCGGCGATCTTGATTTTGCCCAAAGTGTGTTGCTGGATGAGAAAGTGCACCGCGGTGGTGCTATTTTTCCCTTTTAATCCCTAGCATTAGAGTTTGATTAGAAATCAAACTGCGACACCTTCATAGGTTGCACCGCTAGAGAATTTTTTTGAACGCACGACGAAGAATTTTTCCAAAATTTTAACATGGTGACCTTCCTTGATGTAGGACATGGTGAGGGAGCTCTACTCTCGAGAGCACAGGTTGTGGGACCTAGTTGGCTATCTGCGAGACCTAAGCGACAGGGACCAGGATCGACTCTGGATTGCAGGGTTATGGTATATTGCTTATGCAGCACCCATTCGCACTCACCTAGGGTTGCTGTCAGCGTTGGCCGAGAGATGGCACAACGAGACATTGTTGTTTCATCTTCCCACTGGCGAGGCCACCATCACCCTAGAGGATGTTTGGTGTATTTTACGATTGTCGATTCACGGTCGTCAGGCAATTTTTGACATGGACAAGTGGCGCGAGGCTTGCTACAGAGTCCTCGCTATAGACGAGATTGTCTTTTGCGAGGGGCAAATAGAGCTCGAGTGACATAGGATCCTGGCACCTCCCTACCGCTGGGTGATTGCATCCATCATTTCGGGTCTCGTTGCCCCTGACAAACAAGGTCGATACTTCAGTCCCAGCTGGGGATATTGCTGGGAGCGGATGGTTCGAGACAGGCTAGTTCATTTTACTTGGGAGCCAGTTCTTCTAGCATCCTTATACAAAGATTTACACGAATACGTGTATATGGATGGCAGAGCACTCAGAGCAGGCGGTACACTTCTTCATGTTTGGGTGTGGGAGCACATTGATGTGTTGTGTCTATGTGTTGTTTCAATTCTGACGATGCCAGATGATCCCCTCGTGTGGCAATATAGAGGCGGTGTGTCCTTTACACACACTGACGAGCACAAGATCCCTTACTAGAGGAGGGTTCTCGATGAGATGCAGGTTTTTACCTGGCGACCATACCTTGGTCGGCCCGGATGGGCCGACGATGCTGATCAAATGTGCTATTGCCACCATGACCATTTTATGTAGGGGCAGGAGCACACTATGATTGAGAGGTACTTACCCGGGCGCGTACAGCGTCAGTTTGGGGCACCTCAGGATAGCCCAGATGATGATTATGTAGTCGTTTTCCCCCGCTCCATGACACAGGTTTCAAGGGGGCAGTATATTCCTACTTCAAAGGCGATCAATAGCTTCAGGTAGTTGGTGGCTCGGTCGTGGGCCTACGATTAGGGACTCGTAGATCCAGGCACGACATAGGCCTATAGGGATTGGTTTTTAGCCTCTGCTTCGATTGATGATTCCAGGTGCAGTCCCATATCAGCAAAGAGTTAGAGGCAAAGGGGGAGGAGGAGGGCAGAGGGGGGATGCTCAACAAGAGTAGCCAGTTGTGCCTCTAGTTCAGCTAGGGCAGGGAGATGTACCCATGCCAAATCAGCAGCCAGTGCCACCAAGAGTACCACCACAAGGCAAGAATCAGCCTTAGGTGTAGCCACAGGTACAACCAGGAGTACAGGTAGGAGTACATGTGGATCCTCGAGATGCACTGATTGTGCAATTACAGGCTCAGGTCCAAGCCATGACAGTTAAGAGAGATCAGGCGAGGGTCAAGAGAGAGTAGCTCAGGGTTGAGAGGGATCAGGCCGTTCAACAGAGATAGGCTGTAGAGCTACAAGTAGCTAGAGAGCTAAGCAGGAGACAGTAGCTAGAGAGCATGGCAGCCTCCTCCTCGTAGGGTATAGTGTCAGTTCAGTCATACAGGGATGTTGTCCGAGAGGCTAAGTACTATCGGAGGTATTATCACGAGGTCGTACCCAGAGCAGAGCGGGTCCCAGAGTACTCAGAGCGAGCCAACCACAAACCAGCAGAGGGCCACGGAGACAGGGGTGAGGGCAGCATATATAGGGGCAGAGCGTGATCAAGATGCTATGATGCTTTTTGTGCCTTATGGGCTCCTTTTTGGTAGCCCGATGAGCCTTTTGTACTAATTGACATATATGTACAGTGATCAGATTTATTTCTTGTACTCTGACAATTATTTTATGATATATATATATATATGAGTCGATGATGATTCTGATGTGATGCGATGCGTACCATTTATTTATGCATGGATGATTCTACTTCTATATGTTGTGCAATGATGTTATACAATGCTTACATGATGAAATGTTAGTTTATTATGACAAACTCCTAAAGGACTGACCTAAATGTGTCAGGGGATTATCAAAGATCAACCTTGCCTACATTCAAGCTCAGAGACGACGTAGTTCGACAAGACGACTCTGTTTTGGGATTTTGATGATTTTTGAATATTTTTGGATTTTTTGATGTTTTGATGTTTTTGGATTTTCTAATTTAAGGATCTTAAGGATATACACAAATCCAATCCGATGAGAACATGCCCCCAGCGTGGTGCAATAGACTACTCCGATAAAGGTAGGACAAGCTGACCTTGAGGATGGGTCGAGTAGTACTAGGAGGGATCATGATACGAACACAGGACCAAGCTATGGTACGGATCTGGGTGGGTGAGTGATAGATGGAGATATGGAATGCGATGGATGTAGAACAAGCCGTAAAGATCCCGGTGGATGGAAAGTGTTTATTTACACAAGGCGCCTGTTTGCCAGGTTTTCACCAAGGTAATTGTCCAAAGTGCCACTGAAGTGGTTTTCACTAGAGGACAATTTTTCTTTTTACTATTTTTGATCCTTTTTCTGATTTTTTTGGATTTTTTGCTCTTTTTTTTGTTGTCACCAAGATGCCTGTTTGCTAGGTTTTCACCGAAGCAACCATTTTTTGAGGACATTTTTTAATTTTTTGGATTTTTTTGGTTCTATACCTTGAAAGATTTAGGCATAAACTTTTGAGATGGGAGCTATTCATGGGCTCTTGCAGAGGTTCTCTCTAATAGCTGATATGCCATTGATTTGTAACTTGTTGTGATGGCGAATGGTCCCAACCAATTGGGCTCAAATTTTCCTTTGTTGCTTGGGTTTGGGACATTCTTCGATTCTCCTTTAATACTAGTTCTCCAACTTGGAAAGTCCTACTTCTGATTTTCTTGTTATATCTCCTATTGAGTCTATTTTGGTAGACTTGCAAATGATTTAAAGCATCTATATGTCACTCATCTAGTAGCTCTAATTCTCATTCGATCTCGATCTCTGATACGGGGGAGTACCGCCTGAAGAGAAAAGGTGCGCGCATGCCGGTTCAATAGCCCGCAGGGCGGATTGTTGTAAATCACCACGCCGCCATTGACTTTCTTGAGGATTTTTCGGAATGGTTTGTTTAGTAGCTTGGCCATTGCCTTGGATAGTATGGGGTGGAGAAGCGATGTTGGATCTTGAATTTTTGCATAGGTCATGCACTCTCCGATTCTTAAATGGTGTTCCATTATCCGAGATAATGGCTTGTGGAACACCATAGCGCAAATGAGATAGTTCGGGATGAACTTTGAAATCTGCTTCCCAGTTATATACGTCATGGGTATGGCTTCCACCCACTTAGTAAAGTACTATGTGGCGGTTATGATGAATTTGTGGCCGTTAGATGAAGTGGGTGTGATTTTTCCAATGAGATCAAGTCCCCACTGTGAAAAGGGCCATGGTGTGACGATAGGATGAAGCTCTTGAGCTGGAGCATGGATGAGGTCCCCATGCTACTGACATTGTAGACACTTTATGGCATGACCCTATGCTTCTCTTTCCATTGTGGGTCAATAATACCCCATCCTCAGCAATTTCTTAGCTATGGTCATTCCACTCGAGTGTGAACCACAGATACTGTTATGTACTTCAGTTAGAGCGGTTAATGCCTCCTCAGCATTTAAGCAACGCAATAGGGTTTGTTCTATGCTCCTACGATATAGGGTATCACCTAGGATGACAAATCTAGATACCTTTTTAATAAAAGTTCATTTTAGGTTTGAGGGTAGGTCGGTGGGTATGACTCCTATTCAAAGGTATGTATAAATGTCATGGTACCAAGGATTACCGGGACCAATGATTTCACACACAAATTCTGATTCTGGTACCTCAAATGCAAGCATGAGAAGTTGCTCAATCAGGAATTCATACTTTGGAACGTTGTGGGGGATGTGGAGCAGGGATCCAATTGTTTCCATGGCATCTGTTGCTCTGTTGTTGGTTCTAGGAATTTGCTCAAATGTAATTTCGATGAAGGATTCTTTGAGAGTCTCCACCAATTTCTTGTATGGAGTGAGCTTGTCATCCTTGGGCTGATATTCGTCGTTCACTTGATTTATGATCAATTGAGAGTCTTCGTATACTTTGAGAGCTATGATTTTCCACTGCACTACTATTCTAAGACCTATGGTCAAAGCCTCCTATTTTGCAATGTTATTGGTGCAAGGAAATTCCAGTTTGTAGGACCTTGGTATGCAATCCCCTTGCGAGGTGATAAAGAAAACACCAGCTCCTGATCCATGCTGCGTTTATGAGCCATCGAAGTACAGTTTCCAGTGGTTAGCTATGTTGAGATTAAAAATGGATTCATCTGGAAACTATGAGACAAGAGGACTCTCAGAACAGATAGGTGCTTTTGCAAGTTGATCTGCGATGACTTGACCTTTGATTGCTTTCCGCTCCATATATTCAATGTCATATTCTGATAATATCATCACCCATTTTTCCATTCTTCCTGTGAGCATTGCCTTTGATAGTAGATACTTGAGAGGATCGATTTTGGCGATGAGTTTTTATTTTATGTGCCAACATGTAATGTCTGAATTTTTATGATGCAAACACTACTGCGAGGCATGCTTTCTCAATGAATGAATAGTTTAGCTCATTCCCAGCCATTGTCCTTGTTGGAATTGTGTGCCTCAATCCCATAGGCTGAAGCCTCTAAGAGAGCAAAGTCATTGTGACATTATTCATGTCTGGCTGACTAGCAGTTGAAACCTTGTTGAAATTGTACAGGTCACTATGATCTTGCTTCTGTCTCACCGAAGGAGCCTATCGCTATGACAAGTAGTCATTGTAACCTCTCACCGCTTGTGGAGATCTCTGGCTGATAGGCCATTCTATCGTGTATCGGGGAGACCTTTGGCCCAAAGGTTTAGTTCACTGTGAAGTCTGGGCAATGTGTTAAAGTCTCGTCGACAGTATGTTACATGTTGTGATCTTCGGTGTATCTTATATTCTATCGGTAAGAAGTCTTACTGATGTACAATGTCTCACCGACAGAGGATCAGGTTTTGGTCATCAAAGTAACACAAAGGATCTCGGGGAGATCTCTTAGCAATTGAAGAAAGTCTTACTGATAGCATATGGCTATCGGGGTAACCCAAATGGTCTCGGGAAGAATTCCCAGCAAACGATGAATGTCTCGCTGACAAGAACACATATGGAGTCTTCGTGGTAACATAAAGATCTCGATGTGAACTCTTAGCGAATGGACATAGGTCTTGCCGACTATTCTTTGGCACCCGGTATGACTGGAGGTTTCGGAGTAACGTCTTAGCGATAGCGATAGAGTCTTGTCAACTGCTGATCATTTCAGAGAAAGTCTTAGAGCTCGGTGTGAGGTCTTAGCGATGGACAAAAGTCTTGTCAACTATTGTTTGGAGCTTGGTATGACTTGTGAGCATTCAGAATGAACTCTCAATGAAGGATGATAGTCTTTCCGACTGTTGATGGCTTCGGAGTAACTTAAGAAGTCTTGATGAAACCTCTTGGCGAGCAGTATGTCTTGCCAATAGCAATGTTGAGATCGGTGTGACTTGTGAATAGCGATATCAGTCTAGCCGATGAGGAAACTCTTGGCAATATCGAATGCTAAGTTGTGTGGCATCGAGGAGACATGGTTAGTGTCTCACCGACATGCTGATACAATGTGAACTCCTTTTGACCAAGTGAAGACTTTCCTATGTGGCTCGTTGTCGACCAATAAGAGAAGTCGAATGGGAACCGTTGGAAGACAGTTTGTTGTGGTAGTTCTAAGAGGAAGCTCAACAGACAGAAATGAAATGAATATAGCCTGGAATAGAAGATGATGCTCGGTTGGATTGTTCGATACAGGTGAGCGATAGAGTGAGGGCCAAGTGGCTGGCTGGAAGGTCGAGGCCATGAGGCCGAAATAGAGGAAGTGAGAGGCAGGGTTATGCTACCGAATTCTCTCCTGATCAATGATTGAATGCCATGGTTGATCTATCGTGTTGATCTGTACTGTATACTCTATGAGGGTATTGCAATAGTACGAAGATTGTTTGGTTTGAGAGGTTGATCAGGAAATGTACAGAGGGAGAGTTGGTTACCAGATTGTTTCCAGAATGAACAAGATGTAATCTCTTAAAAGGCTATGAGCCTGAATTGTATTGTAACCTTCAGTTGTTGAATAATACAATGGCTCGATCTTTGGAGTGTGGGGTTTTTTACCCGAAAGGGTTTTCCCCACATAAGTCTGTGTGTTCTGGTTTTTTGTCTTATCTTTCATCTGTGTTGTTGCTTGATGTTGAATTTACATGTGCTTCTCTCAGAAGGATTAATGTGGGAAATAAACTGTGTCTATTTCCACTTTAGGACATAGTTGTTTGTGTCTTTGAGGTAATCTAATCGAAATTGAAGTTACTAAAGGCACCATTGTTCTTAGAGACTTCTCTGAGATAGAGCTATTTTCCTTCAAGTGGTATTAGAGCCTTCTTTTGGTTGTTGGTTCTGGATATTTCTCCTGTGAAGATTTCTCAATTTGTTCTACTGGAGGAAATTTGGAGGAATGAATTAATGTATTGATCCTTTGGTGAGTGGAAGTCTTGTAATATTCGGAGACAACACGTAGCTTAAAGGATGGTGGAGATGGAGAAGGGAGTTGATCATGTTGTTTTGATGTGATCTATATCTCTTGGATGGTAGCGGTATAACCTTGGTGTATGAGGTGGATTTCTTTGCTCCGTGGCTGTGTAGCAATAAAGCTTTCATATTGGGTCTCTGTCTGAGAGGCTCCTTGATGATATGGAGAAGCCTAGTGTATTTCTTAGCCATGGAAGAGAGTGCTTATGCTAGGTGGTGTTCCCTGGTGTTGGAAGACACTGCTTCCTATTAACCTCAAATACATGAAGGATATGAAGTAAATCATTAGATAATTTGCAAGCTTCTGAAATAGCCTTTCTCTCTTTCTCGGATGCATGTACATGTTGGTGGTTTAGATTTGGCCTGAAAGGGGCTTGGTTTTCTTGAACTACTATTTTATTTTTTAAGGATGCTTTGTACTTGCATGGCTCTATGGTTTTGCAGGTTTTACATGGTTAAGCAAAACTTGTGATTATGTGGAGCTGCTATTAAGCTATTTTCTAGAGCCTGGCTTTTGGGGTGTTGCTGGATGAGATATTTGCAGTTCTGCATGCATGCTTTGTGCATGGTTTGAAAAGGTGTGATTTCTTCTCTGCATGGGAGTGTTGGTACGTGATTTGTCACTCAGCATTCTTGTGGTGGTGCTTGGGGGTTCCTTGATTATGGTGCTCAGTGTGGACATGATTGGAAAATCAAGTTTGGTGTGATCTGGTGTTTTGAGTCATGTTGTCTACATGGTTATTCTCTTTGAAATCTCAGTGTTGTAGTTTCCAATGCGATGATGGGTTTGCATGTTCGATGTTTGTGATCTACGAGTTATGTGGTTGGTGGATTAGCTACCCATTGGCTATAGTGAGATAACTTGGATGTGGATTGTCTTTATCCATGAGGTTGATTTTTTGCATGTGCAGATTTGTTAGCTGGCCTTGTCAGTGGTCACTTGTGCATTGGTGTGATTATTTTGAGATGAGAGGATGGGTATTGTTGAGAAATTGAATAGTTGGTTATGGGAACCTGAAGCAGGTGGTCATGATGCTTGGAGAGCTCGGATGTTACGTTTCAGTGGGAGCTTTAGCAGTAATTGTGGGTTCATCACATGGTGGTGAATTGTCTTCTTTAGTGTTGCAGATGTTTCTTGGGGGAGCCCTTAGATCCTGTTGTTGCAGAAGGTTTCTTTCGCCTTTGCATGGAAATTATTTGAAGATGTGCAACATCTTGGATCCATGGAGGATGCTTGGAGTCTTTGGCTGAGGTGTTGGTGGTGCTTGATAGGTGATGTTGGTTTTGAGTTTATTTGCTTTATGTCATGGTATACTCTTGTTAGTGTACTGGAGTTTTGGCATTGTGCATTGTACTTGAGATCATGGTAAAGTCATTTGAAGCATGGTATCTCCTAAGGGGATATGTAGATCATGGTGTCATGATAAGTTCTTGATTCAGATCATTGGAGCTTTGACAGTGGTCTGGAAAATTCTTTGTGTATTTGGTGCTTTGATTATTTGCTTGATACTTCATGATAGTGCAGTAATGCAGTTGAAATTTAGCATAAGATGATCAGTTGCTAGTACTCATGGATACATGAAGAATAAGGTGAGGCTATTTTTCTATTATGAGAGAAGTGTTGTTGATGGTTATTCTTGATAATTTTTTAGCAGAAGTCTGAGAATCCTACACCTTGGTTGAACATGAGTTCAATAAGAGACCTATGAGGAGATTGCTCTTGATTAGTCTTAATGATTTATATATCTTGAAGGAGTATTCTCGTTCCCACTCTTGGTCTGCTCGACAGTTTATCTAAGAGGTATTTGGCCCATTATATTTTTCAGATTTGTTTTATATTCACTTTCATGATATGGATCTTGAATTTTTGATTAATGGTTCTGGAGGATTCATAGTGGAAGATGTATAGCTTGTTTCATCTCCTTGAGCTTTTGTGTTATGTGTTTTACTGATGAGAATTTGTAGGAGATGATGTATGGGCTGATTTCCTGAAATGGGAAATGAACTAGCTTGATCTTCTTTGAGAGGCTTACATCCATGTTGATTACATGATATTAGAAGTTGGTTTGATCTTGGTGATTGAACGATTGGATGTTGTTAAGGCTTTTCTTTTGGGATGAGAAGGGGATCATTCTTGACACAGCTGGCTGTTAGAAGTGTATATAGGAGGATGTTCTACAGGGATATGGTGTGCAGAGTTTTTCTCTTTGGTCTTGGTTTACTTCCTGGATGTTTGGTTTCACATTTCATTGGTTTGAGGTTTGGTTGGAGCTATAGTGGTCACTTGCTTGTGGTCATGTGTTTTTCACTCATGTTCATGGGTGATGACATGGAAGCTCTTAATCCTTTTTCCTTTGATTGTGTGTGGAGTACTTGGGAGAATTGTGAAGACTTGTGGTGAGAGAAATGAATCTTGTAACGGTTTGTTGCAGGTTGTGCGTATCATTGTGGATATTTTGGTATTACATGGTTACATTTTCTATGTGTTGTTATTGGTAGACTTGGTATGTCTTTGATCTTTCAGATTTAGAATTACTCGGGCAGTGGGAGTTCCTGTTGTGTTTTGTCTTCTTTGACTGGTTGGCACTTGGAGCTTGTATTTGTTGTTATTGAGTTGGTTATAGTTTGGCATGAGTTTACTAATGCTTATACTTTTTAGGTATGTGGAATTGGATGGAATAGCATGAGCTGTGAGTGCTATTTTCAGTCATGTGGGTTAATCAGTTGGATGGAAGCAGTCGTTCTAATTGTTGTTCTAGCTGGTGGTTTTGTCTTGTTCCTGGAGAATGACTTCACGGTTGTGTTCTACTTGAGGCTTTGAAGTTGATATTTCTTTTGTATAGCATTTGAGCACAGTGAAGTGATAGCAGTATCTTGTTGTTGTTATCACTAGGATCTTTTGCTTATGTTCGTTGGAATGGTGCTTATTCACCTTGGCTTGTATCTTTCTTCCTCAGGCGGCATGTTGGAAGATGACAAGGTTTGTTGCCTGAATGGTGGACATCTTGGATGTTGGTGTAGAATTCTTGATGGAGCATGTTTGAGGTCTATGTGGTTTCCTGTGAGGCTGTGATCGGTTGCATTTCGGTTGTTTTGTTGGACAGTGAGTTGCAGTTGGATGCCTAGTCTTTGTTGCAGATTGTCTGGTGGACTGTTATCTGTGGAATCTTGTTGATTGGGTGTCTTGAGTATTGTGGGGTCTAAACTGGTGGAGCTAGTGTGATCTTAGTTTCTGGTTGTTTTGGAGGTGCCTGTGTGATCTTCGTCAAGTGGGAGATTGTTGGAATTGTGTGCCTCAATCCCATAGGCTGAAACCTCTAAGAGAGAAAAGTCGTTGTGACATTATTCATGTCTGGCCGACTAGCAGTTGAAACCTTGTTGAAATTGTACAGGTCGCTATGACCTTGCTTCTGTCTCACCAAAGGAGCCTATCGCTGTGACAAGAAGCAGTCGTTGTAACCTCTCACCACCCGTGGAGATCTCTGGCCGATAGGCCATTCTATCGTGTATCAGGGAGACCTTTGGCCGAAAGATTTAGTTCGCTGTGAAGTCAGGGTGATGTGTTAAAGTCTCACCGATAGTATGTTACATGTTGTGATCTTCGGCGTATCTTATATTATATCGATAAGAAGTCTTACCGATGTACAAATGTCTCACCGACAGAGGATCAGGTGTTGGTCATCGGAGTAACACAAAGGATCTCGGGGAGATCTCTTAGCGACTGAAGAATGTCTTACCAATAGCATATGGCTATCGGGGTAACCCAAATGGTCTCGGGAAGAAGTCTTAGTGAACGATGAATGTCTCATCGACGAGAACACATATGGAGTCTTCACGGTAACATAAAGATCTCGATGTGAACTCTTAGCGAATGGACATAGGTCTTGCTGACTATTCTTTGGCACCCGGTATGACTAGAGGTTTCAGAGTAATGTCTCAATGATAGCAGTAGAGTCTTGCAGACTGTTGATCACTTCAGAGAAAGTCTTAGAGCTCGGTGTGAGGTCTTAGCAATGGAAAAAAGTCTTGTCGACTATTGTTTGGAGCTTGGTATGACTTGTGAGCATTCAGAATGAACTCTCAGCGAAGGACGATAGTCTTTCCGACTGTTGATGGCTTCAGAGTAACTTAAGAAGTCTCGATGAAACCTCTTGGCGAGCAGTATTTCTTGTCGATAGCAATGTTGAGATCAGTGTGACTTGTGAATAGCGATATGAGTCTAGCCGATGAGGAAACTCTTGGCGATATCGGATGCTAAGCTGTGTGGCATCAGGGAGACACGGTCAGTGTCTCACCGACATGCCGATACAATGTGAACTCCTTTTGACCAAGTGAAGACTTTCCTATGTGGCTCATTGTCAACCAATAAGAGAAGCCGAATGGGAACCGTTGGAAGACAGTTTGTTGTGGTAGTTCTGAGAGGAAGCTCGATAGACAGAAAAGAAATGAATATAGCCTAGAATAGAAGATGATGCTTGGTTGGATTGTTCGATACAGGTGAGTGATAGAGTGAGTTCCGAGTGGCTGGCTGGAAGATTGAGGCCATGAGGCCAAAACAGAGGAAGTGAGATGCAGGGTCATGCTGCCGAATTCTCTCCTGATCAATGATTGAATGCCATGGTTGATCTCTCGTGTTGGTCTGTACTGTATACTGTGTGAGGGTATTGCAATAGTACGAAGATTGTTTAGTTTGAGAGGTTGATCAGGAAATGTACAGAGGGAGAGTTGGTTACCAGATTATTTCCAGAATGAACAAGATGTAATCTCTTAAAAGGCTATGAGCCTGAATTGTATTGTAACCTTCAGTTGCTGAATAATACAATGGCTCGATCTTTGGAGTGTGGGGTTTTTTTACCCGAAAGGGTTTTCCCCACGTAAGTTTGTGAGTTTTGGTTTTCTGTCTTATCTTTCATCTGTGTTGTTGCTTACTATTGAATTTACATGTGCTTCTCTCAGAAGGATTAGTGTGGGAAATGAACTGTGTCTGTTTCTGCTTTAGGACAATTGTTTGTGTCTTTGAGATAATATAATTGAAATTGAAGTTACCAAAGGCACCATTGTTCTTACAGACTTCTCTGAGATAGAGCTATTTTCCTTCAGTCCTGTTGATGTAATAAATGGCCCTTTCTCCTTCAGTCCTATTGATGTAATAAATGGCCCTTTCTCTTCCATTTTCATCGTGCTGAGCTAAGAGAGCTCCAAGGGCTACTATTGTTGCTGACACATATAGAATCAATGGTTTTCTTGGGATTGGTGGCATTAAGACTGGTGGTGTCAGTAGATATTCTTTGATTTTTTTGAATGCATCTTCACACTTGGTATCCCATTTGTACACTACTCCCTTGTGGATTAGGTGAGAGTATGGGTTTTGTTTGTCCGCCAATTGTGCTATGAATCTTTGAATGGATTGTAGTCTGCCTTGGAGACCTCTTAGTTGCTTTAATGTTTTCGGTGCCTCCATCTCGAGGATTGCTTTTACTTTTGCTGGATCCACCTCGATACCCCTCATTGACACTATATATCCTTGGAGCTTTCTTGATTGTACGCTGAAGACACACTTCTTAGGGTTTAATCTGACATTGTACTCCTCCAGCCTGTCAAAGATGGCACTAAGGGTTGCTATGTGATCTTTTCTTTTTCTGGACTTGGCTAGAATGTCGTCAACATAGTCTTCAACCATCTTATGGATCATTTCATGGAATATCAATGTCATGGCCCTTTGGTATGTTGCTCCTGCGTTCTTTAAGCCGAATGGCATCATATTCCAACAATAGGTCCCCCATGGACAAGTGAAAGTTGTTTTATGTTGGTCTTCTTTAGCTATCATGATCTGATTGTACCCTAGGAATCCATCCATTAGTGACAACATTTGATGTCTCGTTGTCATGTCTACTATCATGTCGATGTTAGGAAGCAGGAAGTCATCTTTTGGACATGCCTTGTTCAAATCTCTAAAGTCTGTGCAGATTTTGATATTTTCATTGGGTTTTGAAACAGGTACCAAGTTTGATACCCTTTCTGGATAGTCTATTAGTCATATGAATCCTGCATCTAATAGCTTTTTTAGATCCATTTTGACTAGTAGGGCGATCTGAGGATGCATTTTTCAAAGCTTTTGCTTGACAGGCTTTGCTTCTGGATACACTGCTAAGTGGTGAACCACGGTCTCTGGATCAAGTCCTGGCATGTCAGCATAACTCCATGCAAATTTTATCTATCTTTCTCTTAGGAATGCCGCTAGGAGCTCTTGCTCTTCTAATAATAGTGATTCTGCATAGAATGTGATATGTGGGGTCTCCTCTGTTCCTAGGTTGACTGGATTGCATTTTTCTGCCAAGACTCTGACTTTTCCTAATGAATAGCTCTTAAAGGAAGATTGAATCCCCATCCTCGGGTGCCTCAGGGAGGTTTTCACCATTGGATGCATCCTTTCTTTTTACTTTTTTCTGTTCAGAGAGTGCCACAGTGTGGTTTTCACTCAAGGACTTGGATATTATTCTTAATTTCTCGCTTTTGCATCTAAAGGATTCAATCGTTTCCCCATAATAGGCATGTGTGTCCAACTCTATTATGAACCTTGCTTTATGGTCCCCATCTGGAATGTTATCCCACAATCCCATGAATTCTGAGAGTGCCTCATCATTTTCGAATGTATCAAGAACTAGTGGTCCTCGTTGGTCGTAGTCGATGAGTTGGCGATATACTAGGCGGATCTCATGATTTTGATGGTCTGTTTCAAAAGATAGGGTGCTAATCATGCAAAGAGTGGTATCCTCAAATAGCCTAGGTAAGTTAGTCAGGCGATCCTCATCATCAATACTACTACATATGTCGGTTATATCAAATGTAAAGTTATCTATAACTCTACCTGTAGACACTGGTAAACATAGTTTTGTTGGGGTTGGTTGAGGAGGATTATTAACCATTCTAACGGGCGAACTTCGACGTCATATGGTTCTACTCGGAGGGGTACATCCAAGGCCAAGATTTGTTATTGGTTGCGTCTTTGGCATGATAGGTATTATGAGCCCATTGTCGTTTTGTCCAAGTCTTTGGTTTTTGTTGTAGCCCATTGCAAGCATCATTTGTAGACCCTTTCTTCTGTCATCCATTGGTAATTCAGCTACTTGTCTTTCATCTTGGTATAGCATATGAGATGGATCTGCCTCAATAACCTCTTGACCAAGGTCTCCCCAGTTTGTGAATTCAGGATAGTCTTCAGGAGATGTTTGGGATGTGGAAGCCTCATTTATTTGCGGGCGTCCCCATGATCTAGGAGATTGTGGTAACTCTCCTACCACAAAGGCATTATTAGGTAGATTTAAGTTTCCACATCCATTATCTTGGATAATGAGCTTGATGTTAGAGATGGTGGGAATAGTGGGAGTGGTGGGTGTCTCTGTCGCAGAAGTGGATGCAAGAGTGGCAGGATCGATGTAAGGTGTGGATGGGCCCTCATCATTTTTTGGTACTTGGGGGATTTTGTAATACTTTGCTTCAAGGCTTTTGCAATAGGAGAAGGGTTCGGGATCTCCATGGATGGTAACTTCTTGTTCCTCATGTGTAAATTTCACACATTGGTGGAAAGTTGATGCTATCGCTTTCATCGCATGAATCCATGGGCGTCCTAGGAGGATGTTGTACGACAAGTACGACAAGTCGAGGTCCAAGACCTGACAAGTGGTTTCCATGATGGCAGGCCCTACTTGAATAGGGAGTTTGATTGTTCCCTAAGACACTCTTTCTTGATCATCATATGCTCTTATTGTGATACCCTTTCCTTTTTCGATAGAATCTTCTAATATCTTTAATTGCTTGATGAGGCTGAGAGAACAAATTTTCAAGCCCGCACCTCCGTCTACCAAGACCCTTTTGAATTTTCTCTTATGTCCTATGGATTCCAAGTGAAGTGCACGGTTGTGAGATGGTTGAGCGGGGAAATCCTGGTCAGAGAATGTAAGAAGATTAGGCATAATGATATTTTTGACCATAGCTTGGAATTGTTCTGCCTCAAGATCTGTAGGGATAGTGGATGAAGCCAATGCTTCTTCAAGGATTTTCCTATGGGAAAATGAGTTTTTTAGCAACTCCATGATGGAGATTTGCATTGGCGTTCTCTTGAGTTGATCTAAGACATTGTAGCCATTAGGAACGGATCTAGATGTAGGAACTTTGTTTGGCTGGGATGATCCTGCGATGGTAACTTTGCCGCCTCTTACGGTGACTCCACAATCTTCAGCATGGGTGCCTTTAATGGTGATGACCATGCAGCTTTCATCTAGGGAGGCAACAACTGTTTCATACACATGATTTATGTTTGAGTGGGTGCCTTTCCCTTTGTCATTGTTATTCCCTTTGTTGGCATGATTTGACATCGGATTCGTATATATCTTAAGATCCTAATTTCTTGTAGGTTGTTCCACGTTTATAATTCTTTTATCGATGAGATCTTGAACGATGTTTTTCAATCTCGTGCAACTATTTGTGGTATGGCCTTTGATTTTATGCAATTTGCAAAGTTGATTCTCATTATACCAAGGAGGTTTTACATCCGGTTCTTGGTAATTCTCAAAGGTAGGAGCCTTGATGATTTTTTCGTCTATTAGCTTTTTCATGATGACTTCGAGTGGCTCCCCCAAAGTAGCGTATTTTTATTTGGGATAACTCTTGTTGCATTGTGGTGGTCCCCTTTGATCATTAAGATTGTTGATTGTTGGATTGTTATTCGGTTGGTGTGTTGTGTGATGATTGTTTTGGTGTTAGATTTGGATTTGTGGTGAGGGCATACTTTGGCGAGGGGCACTAATGACCACCTTGGCATCGACGACACCATCATTAGTAATGTTTTTGTTCCTTGCCCACGTGCGAGGTTTATCGTTATAATTGGAGTTTGGGCAGTTGTTTTGTTGTTCGGGGTATGAAGTTGATCCCTGAGGTTGAGTCATGAGGGCTCGTTCGATGCTGAGTTCCTTGGAGATCAACTGAACATATGTGGTGATTCCTTGAACCTTGAGATGAAATTCCAAGAGGTCGTCAAGGTTGGATATAATGGTGCAAACTTGTTGTTCCTCAGGCATGGTCCACTTGCTCCTATTGGCCTTGGATCGCCATCATTTTAGGAATGAAGACAATGATTCACCCTTTCCTTGTTTCAGGGTTGAGAGTTCTTCTAGACTAACATCCATTGCAATGTTGCATGCATAATTTTTAATGAATGGGTCTATAATTTCTTGGAATGTTCTAATGCTTGAAGGTAGACAAGAGAACCATTCTATAGAGTGGCATGCCAGAATCCTAGGAAATAGCCGCATCAGATAAGTTTCGTCGTATGCGACTTCCATGCAATGAACCTAGAATTCCCTGATGTGATCTTTAGGGTTTCCCGTCTTGCGATATTTGTCAAATTTGGGGATCTCAAATCCCTTGGGGAATGGTTTCATCACTAGGCTCCTATCAAATGGATAGGAACACAAGTTGCTTGATGTTTTCGTTGTTCACCTTGATTGAAGATCGAGCACTTGTTGCGAGAGCAACCTGATTTGTGTCGTCACATCATTTTGTGGATCAGGGGGTGGGATGAAGGTGTTTTGGGGTGTTTCGAACGTGGGTTGGATGGATGGGTTGTTTGGTGTGTTGTTCGATGGTATCTGTATGTTCTGCCGAGCTAGGTAGGCTTCCACCTGCTGTTGTATGAACAACGCTTGTTGTTGATCTTGTTGTTGCTGTGCTAATATTTATGCTTGTTATTGTGCTTGATGTTGTTCCAACAACGCTTGTTGTTGGGCTGCCAATTGGGCTACTTCTTGCTGCTCTTGATATTGCTTTATTGCTTGCTGATATGCTTGCAATTGTGCTACTTGTCTTTGTGCAAGAAATTGTGTTTGTGCTTGTGCTTGTGTTGCTTGATATTGGGCGTTTTCCTGAGCTTGAGCTTGTGCTTGGGCTTGTACTTGTGCAACTTGTTGTTTTAATAGAGTTTGTGCTTGAGCAGCCTTTTGTGCTTGCAATGCTTGCACGACATGTTGTTGTTGTTGCAGTAAAGCTTGGGCTTGTGTGGCATGTTGCATGTGTAATGCGGCTTGTGTAGCTTGGGCAGCTTGAGTGACTTGTTGAGCAGCTAGTTGTACAACTTTTTTTCTTTGCACTTGTTGGAATCCCCTTTGAAAAGTAGCTTGCAATGTCGCGTTGTATTGGCTTGAAGTGGTGGAAGTTGGTGGTGGTGGATTTAGAATGGTGTTTGTGGTGAGCAATGATGTCATGTTGGTGTTTTGAGTGATGGATGGTGGTGTTGATGTGGTGGTTGGTCCTTGAGAAACCATGCTTTGTGATGTTAGGGGGTGTTTGATGATGTTGTAATTGCTTGTGCATTTTTCATCTATTGTTGCGATATCGACGACAAGTTTTGAGCGTTTGGCATAATGCTTTGATTGATATTTGGGATATTGGTTTGATTGATAGTTGGTATAGGGGGAAGCCCTAAACCAAGGAGTGGTGTGGATGATGATGGAAATGGTGGAAGAGGTGGAAATATGGGGGGTGCGAGTTCTTGTGAAAATGTTGTGGTGTCGAAGATGCCCCCCGGTCCGAACATGTCTCCCTCCTCTTGCAAATTTGTGAGGAGAGAAGTTTGAGGTGTCGCGTGAAAAAATGATGATGATGGATCATGATGGAACATGAGAGGAACATTCTTATGTAATGGGTTTTCAAGTATGTTTTGTTCCAAGATGGTATTTGCATCCAAGTTTTGATTATTAACAAGGGGGTGTGTTTGAATTGCATTGAGAAATGCATTTCCCTTATTAACATTGGGTTGGGTTGGAGCAAACGATGTCATGATCTATGGAATGTTTTGCATGATGCTTTGGGATGGGGGTGTAGATGAGATGGGAATGGTGGATGAGATTGGAGGAAAATATGTCTCCACTATAGTACTTACATCGAAATCCGAAGGTAACTTAGCCCCTTGTTTTGCTAGCTCAAGCATGTATAACGAAGGGTTAAGCCTCATCATGATATTGATGATTTTATGGTTCTCTAGATTTTGGAGCATTTCCGTTATTTCTTCATGAGACATTCCAAAGGTAAGATCCTCTCCTTGGTTTTCCTCTTGCATATTTTGTGATGATGATATGGTCAAAGGATTGCTTGATTCGGCGGGATTCATTTCAATGTTTGTTTGGCTAAGATCACTTGAAGTGGGTGTTTCTTTGTTGGCTTCCATGCTCTTCTTGTATTGAGATCTAGTTTGAACCATAAAACAAGGATCAATTTTCAAGAATAGGAGAGATGAATCTCTTGGTTCTTTGGATTGATCTTTACTTTATGCCCAAAGTAGAGATTTTTTAGGATATCTTGGGGATCGAAAGGTGATATGATGATGATGTAAGGGATGGATGATGCAGATGTTTTTGGATTTTGATAAATCTTGAAAGAGACACTAGGCTTTTAGGACTTTCGGATATGTTTTGGATTTTGATTTTTGATTTGTTTTTGGATTTGGGATTTTCCCTTTATTTTGATTTTGATTTTGATTGCTTTTGATTTTGAACAAAATGACCCTAAGATATTGGATGATTATCTAAGGGATAGATTTGTTCAAAGGATGATAATTTGAATATGTGTGGGGAGAAGGATGCATCTACCCCAACCTATTCAAAAAAGATGATAGTTTCACTAAGCATATGAAGAAGGATTCATCTACATATAGTAAGCTAAACAAGATGATTTTGATAATTTTGACTAAGCATATGCAAAAGGATGCATCTACACATACCTAGCCAAAGGTGATTTTGATAAAGTTTTCATGGATTTAGTCTCAATAATTTTGATGATTTTGATTTTGCCAAAAATCCTAGCATTAAGGATGATTTCAATATTTTCCAAAAGGTGATGGTGAGATGAATTTGTTTTGATGTTTTGAAGGATGGATGAAAAAGATTTTGATTTGCTTTGATCCTAAGATGAACCTAAAAAAGACACTTTGTTTGTCTAGACCTAGGTATTGAAGAGCATATAATGCTTCTATAGACCTTTGTAACCAAGAAATGATTCCATTTGAACATTCATTTTTGGATTTTGAACCAATGATTTTCGTTTTGGGATTTGGACCTAGATTGAGAATCATGAGTCTTCAACACACATGAAAGTTCATTTTGCTTAGCTCTACTTAATGGCTTTATTTTACCAAAAACACTTTCTTTGATTAAGTTTTCAAACTAAGATGTCCAATGTCTTAATTTCTTCAAACCCCACAAGATATGTTATGTGGAAATTCGACGAACTCAAGGCAAGGGTTTTCCTATTGTTTACTTAAGTAGACAAATCAAGATGTAATCCAATGTTTAGAAACCTCTAAGGATGTAAATCCCAAGGGCAAGCAATAACATATGGATTGAGTCAATTGTATTTGTCTCCAAAAGGGTTTGAAATTTGGATGATGATGTTAAGTGTTTGTTTTCAAGATGTTTTCGATCAAGCAATGCATTTTGTAACCCAAGAATAAGTACAACCCTATGGATGTGTAAGACAATATTTGTTGGATTCCCACTTGGACAAGTCCAGCTATGATTATCTTTAGCGAATGGTTAGATGCTTGACCCCGGCTCCCCTCCCGTCACTCACTTATCTGGGGCAGCCAAGCATCAACACCCATGAAACTCCCATGGCATGCTTTCCATTTCTACTAAAAGACCGTAAAAGTGTGGGTGGCTTTAGACGACCGTTCTTGCACCAACAAATAGATTAAGGATTTTGGAAAATTCTAGCACATGGATTTTAAAAGGACTTTCCATTAAGTGAGATTGACCCATACAGAAGAGTCCCCTTTGGATCCATCTTGTGAATCAACCCGCATTGATATTGGCGTTTACTCAATACCCACATTTATCCCGGTTGGAAATACTCTTGGCTTTAGAGTGTTACCAGTTGAGTCATTCCCTTGGGTGAGTACTTTTCCCCCAAGGCAGACCCTCTAGGATAAACAAAAGCGAGTGAAAAACAATATTCGTAACTCAATCAATCTTTGTTGGCAACAAAGAGAGAATATACGCAATAATGTCCCCACTCACACTCGCACAAGATTTTGTTCAATTTTTTAAACCCAAATTGAAGTGTGGAGGTGATTGTTTTGTCTCACCCTAAAGTCATAAAAAAGGCCTTTTGATTCTCAAGATCACTATAAAGTGCGAGAGAAGCGCATACGTCCTTTTTCAATGAATTTAGTTTAAGTAAGCTTTCACAAAATAATGTAGCACATGTTCATTTTAGATCCAACAAAGCAATAATGAATTTGTTTTAGAGCACCAAAAGACAAATGATAGACATTTTGTTCAATTGTTATCCAAAGAAACAAACTCTAATATGTTGTGATCCTAATGTTCATTTTAACCTTTGCAAGAAAGAAATTGAAAGGATTCTTTTTAAACCCAAACGAAATTTTTGCCCTAAGAAAGAAGTGATATCAATTTCTTAAAAAGTGTTAAGCAAACACTAAAGTGTTTAAAAACACTTTGATTTGACGAAATACCCTCCTCATGCTTCTCCTTTCTTCGTTTTCAATTTCCAACCTACAAGGGAGAAAACCAGTCAAATTCTAGAAAATACATAGATTAAAAAGCAGAAAATAGAATATAAATTGATCATTAATCAAAAAGCATGTGCTAAAATTTAATTTCAACTTTTTACTCCCTCCCAGCGGCGCAACTCGTGACTGCGTCGTAGTTTGATTTCCAAGCGGTGCCCTTACAACACCGCTTACCAATTAGTGTCGCTCTATGTCGGGACAGTGAGCTCAACTGTGTCGCAGTTTTTCCTAGCGTCACAATTTCATATTTTTGAAAATTTCTCCAAGTCAAACAGTCAAGTGGCAGAGTTTAGGATTCAAATTTTTTGGGCGAGAAGAGTCCAGCGTCGCACTTTGAGTTTCCCGCGATGCTATATAGCGACGTTGAAGAGTTAGCAGTGCCAAAACAGCGACACTGAGCTCTTAGCGTTGGAATTTTCTGTGTATAAGCAAAAATGCATAAATTTTAGGAAAAAGTGGTTGAAGATGAGATGCAACCCTCCTTCTAGTGCCAAATGTGTGAACCCCAATCCGAATACCTGTAAAACACAATGAATAAACACACTAAGTTAGATACTGCAAGCATGAACAAGGATTCCCCATGAAATCCATTTACAAACTTCAAATTAGGAAAGAAAACAATGAAGAACACAATGAAACAAGAAAATATAGATTCAATCCTAATTACAATAGCAAACACATGATCCCATGGGGGAATTGGTGCCAATTTGATGTGAAAATTGGCCCTTTCCAATCGTAAGATGCAAGCTTGATATGTTGATGATGATTGATCCACCTTGTTGATGAAGGATGAGAGATCCAAGCCAAAAATCTACAAAAACTTGACTAAGAACTCAATGGTGATGGATGGAAATGGCTAAATATTTTAGCATAATAACTTTGCAAAATTTGTGGATGATCAAATGAGGATATGAGCTCTTTATTTATAGAATGCCAAGATGGATGAATGTCCAAATTTGAGCAATGTGGGACTAACATTCATCCAATGGCATGATGCCACTTGTCAATCTATGAGTGGATGGAGGATGTGCAAGATTTGAGAATTGTGCTAATAAATGCATATTTTGAATTTCAAATTTGTTGAAATGACTTGCAAGAGGGAAGGGAAAATGCAATAAATTCCACTTGGCTCAAGACAAAGGATATGTAAGATGAAGTTATTGCCTTGTTGGATGTACATGTTGACTTGGAATTTTTGAATTCAAATTTGGAGAATATTCCAAAAGATGCCTTGTGAGGAAAATAGAGATTTAATAAATGAATTAAATCTATTTTCATGTGCAACTTGCAAAATCTAGAGGATGTGACATGATTTAGAATTAAATTAATCAAGGGTTAATTAATTTAATGGAGATTAGATGATGTGACCTATTTGACTCAAATTGATGGATTTATTTAAATCAAATAAGAGAGGAATATGATAAGAGATTAATTAAATAAGGATTTTGATTTATTTAATTAAAAGAGATGGTGTTAGATTAAATCAAATAAGGTTTTAATTTATTTAATTTAATGGATAGACTTTAGATATTTAATCAAATAAAATTAATTATTTAATTAAATAGGAATAATTAGTTCAGATGTATTGATTTAATTAACACAAGAGATTGACTCAATTAGATAAAATGATCTATTTAATTAAGAGAGAGAAATTGATGAATTTAATCAGATAAGGAGATTTGAATAAATGATTAGACCGAGGGATGATTCAGGAAGAAATGATGTTAGTAGTCGGGATCAAGTGCACAATGTCAATCGGTATATTTTACGTGTCTACATATATATAATTATCTAATTGTATGAAAATATATGTACATATATATATGTGTATATATGAATGTTAACTTGATCATATTCATTTGTATATCAAATGTATGCATACTTGATTGACATGGAATATATATATGTGTGTGTGTGTGTGTTTGTATATGTATATATACATATATACACGTAAAAGTAAAATGCTTATTAGAAATGTATATATATATATAGTATATCTATATTGAGGCCAATTTGTATATGTAATATTCAAATATTAGAGGTCGATACATATATAAAGACCAACTTAATATATGTATTCATAGTCGATTTGAATGATAATGCATGGTGTTTATATCATAGCACATTATTAATACTATGTGCATAAAACTTTGGAAGCTTTATTCAATACAAGCTAGTACATAATAAGGAGATTATAGCGCTGCATATAAAGAGCAATACTGAGTATTCAAAACTACATATAATAGTTCATTGATAAATAAGTTTGAATGCATGAGATTTGTTCTGCTACGCGTTATAATGGTGAAGAGTAAGTTGTAAGTGTTAAGTATATATCATGCAAATTGTGCATTTGAACCCTGTATACAAACCATTGATAATGATAAATCATAGTGAATGGTGGCTACGTATGTATGCGATGCATACTGCAATATTAGTTAAATGCTAAGTGATAGTGTTAGCCGCAACACATTGAAGCCAACACACAAAGATGTATTAAGACTTAGTCAACATAATAAAGGCAATATGTTAACACTTAAGTGTTGTATATGCAATAGAAGACAAAGGGAAGTCAATTCACTCAATGATGTGTTGATTATTAGTCCAAGGCCAAGTCAACAAAAGAGAAACACAACTAGATGTAGATTGACTTATTCGTTGTTTAAATGGAAAGCTAAAGAATAGGGAACATGGCACCAACATATAGGAACTCTTAATTCTGTAGAATTCTATCCTCTTTGTAATTTGAATGTCATCATTTGAGCATGTGTACATTTGAATTAGTCTTTTGCAGCTGTCAAATAGAAGGGTCGATCTATAGAACTTTATGCTAAGTCTACACTTAGTTTGCTGCCACCTTTTAGCTATATGTTATGAGTCGACTTGCATGGAGAAAGCTATCAATTAGCATGCCTTTTCTGTAGGTTGCAAAGTCTCTATTTTCTGTATAAATAAAGGGGCTAGTTCTCTCATTTGGACGCATTATTCTGCACTTCTCTGCAAACTTATTTTGTTGCAGTTGTTTTGAGAGCTTAAAGTATATGTGTTGGAGCTTTGAATTACTTTGTGAGTGCATATTTCTATCTAGAGAAAGGAGCCAAAGTGAAGTATTGCTTTAAGAGAGAGCTAAGTGAAGCTATTGTTGGAAGGTTGTGCGTCAAGTCAGTCAATTGGTTAAGTGTGTTACAGGCATGAGGATCTAATCTTCTCTTAATTGTCTTTATTTATGAAAGAATGAAATTTGAATGCTTTATTTGAACTACTTGAGATTACTTGCATTAGGAAAACATAACATTTTCTTTAGAAAGGAAAAAGAAATTATTTTATGCTTTTCTATGAAAGTGCTTGTATTTACTCCATAATAGGAGGGAATGTTTGTCATTAGTATTAAGATACTAGGAATGATTAAACATGATTAGCTTAAGGAAGTGTCTCTATAATCCTATACACCCTATATGGGGATTTAGATAATGATCTTATTTCTATACATAGGTAGTAATACTACATGTATATTGTGAAATGTATCAACGTCATGAAGTGACATGACACTATAGCTTATTATGCTAGGGAACCTTGGGAATGATATGGTTAGCATTACAAAAGTGAAGGTATGAAAGATATGATGTGACATCATGCAAACCACATCAATAATCTAAACTTGTATGATCACTTGATCATTACTTTTCACTCGAATGAAACCCTAGGTTTAGAATAACATATTTGGGTTGTGAGTTTATTGATTAATGAATAGAATTTTAGGTTAAGATTTACCTACTGGGCTAGGACATGCACTTGATGACTCATTGAAACCTATAGGTTGATAATAACCTACTCGGTTGGGTTGATCATTTGGTCTTGATTGGAACATATAGGGTTAAATTAACCTATATAATCAGACTAGTCATTGGTTGTTGACTTTATCCTAAGATTAGGATGTATCAAGGTTAAAACTAATATTTGTGATTAAGCTAAATCACTTGAGTTTATGGAATATTATATGTTTGGAAATGTAGGTGGGAATTACCCAGTGAGTTTGAGTTGCTACTTTATTAGTTGCATTACACTCTTAATACGAAGTTATAGTATTGACAAGAGTAGACTCTTTGTTTAAACCCTTTTAATTAAGGAGAATACGCTCTCGAATGGAATCATCTATTGATATGATTATTCTTCAATTGAGGTTATTCATTGATGTGGCTATACTATTGATGAGAACCACCTATTAATGTGATATAATATTGAATGGAGTCAGTTATGAATATTTAATCTATGGTTAGATAAAGCTTATGAAGCTAAACTTTAGATTATAAAGTTATACATGGGACTAGATTGTCTATTGAAGAGATCAACTTGTTTATGCAAAGTTGACTTGTAAACTAGAAAAGCTCGTATGTTATACCTAGGATAGGAATATCCATTGAAGGGGTAACTAGTGCTTAGGCTTATTGGTAGAGATACCAAAGTGATTTGGAAAAAAGGGAATAGGTTATTTATGGGTTAAAGATTACCCATTGGAGGAAATTACCTAAGCATAGTATATGAATGGTCATAATCCAAACCGAGCTATAGAAGTGTATGTGAATAACAAGACTGTCACTCAAAGTACTGGGTGAGAATACTTTGGCCAAAGTAGTGTAAGTAGCCACTGTTTACACTGTCAGTTCACTATGTTCCTTATATGCATTCTATTTTAGTATTTTCATATTTGTAGGGAAGACGAACATATGATTAGGTTATGGTTTGTAGGACACAACACTAAGCTCACATAGGCTATTGTTATCGAGTTTACCAACCAATCTCTTTTTTCGAAGGGTAGGGCCATCTTGTCATGTGTGACAGATGTGCGAGGGACTGCATTTGAGTCCATGGTTGGCAGAAAGGTGCTTGAGTGATGCTTCTCCTCATCAGATGGTGGCTGAGCTTTGTGGATGTTTGCACCAACATTGGGGACAACTGGAGTGTATGCACCAGTGGACAAGGACATCCAGAATGTATGCACCATTGTGGCAACATCAAGACTAGTTTGTATATCTATTGCTAGATGAAGCTCAAAAAACCTATGTATGCATCTTGTACCCATTTATATGGAAGGATGTAATCCTGAATGATATACTTGAGTTCATTCAATATGACATCTATGTTATGGAAAGATTTGTGAAATTACAATCGAATGCAATGGAAGTTTGGAAATAGTATTATTTCAAATGTGCATGTAATTTACATTATGAAAAGAAAAATTTGTATTGCTATGTCATGACATCATAGAATATTCACTTAACGTGAAATCTTTGGAATTTTATTGAGTGGAACACCGGGGTTGTTACATGTATTGTATAACACAACTTTTTTTGTATACATATCGAAATTCTTTTTTTTTTTGGATCAAGGAAAACAATACCAAGCACCTAGATATTTTTCATTTTTTTTTTTGATAAATATACTAATTTTTCACAAGTGCAAAACAAAAAGCTTGATTTTTGGTGAAAAACCTACATTCACAAGAAATATAAAATAAATATAATAATAAAATTAAATATATTTAAAGTTATAATTTTTGGGAAGCTTATAATAAGGACTACATACTTACAAAATATAAATCTTAAATGAATTCATTTGATCCCCCAAAAGGTAAATCAAAAGTGGTTTTTATAAGTATTTTGATAGGTGTAGAGGAGACTCCATTATAGGTATGGTTTAAAACTAGTGGGGTTCTATCCAAGGAGGTTTGGTCTAAGGGGGTTTGATCAAACCCTTTTCAATTAGAATCCTTTAAATGGAACCTTTCAATGCTTAAATCAATATATTTTCTAAAAATATGTGATTTCAACAAAAATCAGGATGTCCTAGAAAGTGTAACCCATTATTATGGCAGCACTGTTTAGGAAGTGGGGAATAAACATTACACAACACACAAATTATCTTATTAATTATATTGGCCTCTAATATCTTATGCTATGTGCCACAAGGGAGATTTGATGGTTTAAGGAGATGTATCAAAATTTAATTTAAGTGATATCCAAGTATCCATTTTGCTGCTAGTTACACATTTCAATATCATAATTAGCCAAGATATTAGCCTCCCCATTAATATCTCTATAAATATGTTTGACAATGAAGTTCTCCAATGAGTCCAACAAAAGGTAGATACTTTGAAGGATAATGTTGATTTTTCAATTGGTCATTTCTATTTCTAATGGCATTAATGATAACCATTAAATCTCCTTCAATATTCACCCTACAAGTTCCATATCGATCACAAATTTGTAATCCAAGGATGAAGGATTGAGCTTTAGCCTTACTATTTTTTCCATCTTTTTAGTTTTTTGGATGCAACATCAATTATCTCACAATGCCCATCTTTGATTAAAAAAAAAAATATCCTAGGATTTCCTATGATGCTGAAAACCGAAAACTAATTGAATTCACAAATGAAAATCAACATGCATTCAACATCATTCCAATAGAGCTTTTCCAAAATGAAGACAAAATGCAAAAATGAAATACTAATTCTAAGAAATCAAAGCAAATGCATTCAAAAGGAAAGATATCTCCATTGTTGTCCTATCTACAAGATCTTGTCTTTGCTCTCGGATTTTTGCAACAAAAGCTCAAGAGGCTATGTAGAATGGATTTGATCAAACGAAATCAAATTGTGTCTTCTTTTTGGTGAGAAGAAGAGGCTTTTATAGTTGAATTCACGAGGTGAATCCAAGTTACGGGAGAGTTGTGGGATAAAAAAGAAAGATGGAGAAATGCATATTGAAATTGATTGAAATGAGAGATAAATGAGTGGGATGATCTATGCCATAATATATGTTTAGAAGCTTAGAATAAAGTGCATTTTTTAATTAATGGATGAATGATTTAATGGAAATGGATTAAATGATTAAATGATTTTATGAATTTAAATTATTTAATGAAATATGTAAATGGATAAAGGTTCGTGTATGAATGCAAATGATATTTTAATGATTAATGTTAGAGTAATAAGTTATTCCACTTAATTAATTATATCATATTGGTTAATTAATTAAGTCACTTATTCCTTTATTTACTTAAGCTAAACTTAGGCACATTAATAATTGATTAATTATTAAGTGTGCACACTAGGGTTTCATTTAGGGTTTCTTGATCTCCTTCATAAGGATTGATCTCTTTGTAATAATTGATATTATTCGAGAATCAATTATTACAAAGAGATCAATCATATGAAGGAGATCAAGAAACCTTTAAGGATTGATCTCTTTGTAATAATTGATATTATTCGAGAATCAATTATTACAAAGAGATCAATCCATATGAAGGAGATCAAGAAACCCTAAAAGGGAAACCCTAAATGAAACCCTAGTGTGCACACTTAATAATTAATCAATTATTAATGTGTCTAAGTTTAGCTTAAGTAAATAAAGGAATAAGTGACTTAATTAATTAACCAATATGATATAATTAATAAAGTGGAATAACTTATTACTCTAACAACCCCCCTTAAGATGAATTTAGGAAGAAGCTAAAACACTAGAATAAGATGCATGAAAGCAAAAATGGGTACCTGATCAGGCCTAGTTGCCGAGACCCATCTTTGCTTTCATGCATCTTATTCTAGTGTTTTAGCTTCTTCCTAATTAAATTTAGTGGTTAATTAATTAAGTCACTTATTCCTTTATTTACTTAAGCTAAACTTAGGCACATTAATAATTGATTAATTATTAAGTGTGCACACTAGGGTTTCATTTAGGGTTTCCCTTTTAGGGTTTCTTGATCTCCTTCATAAGGATTGATCTCTTTGTAATAATTGATTCTCGAATAATATCAATTTGCACATCTTTTGCAAATCTCTGCTTTTTATGTTTTTTTCCTCTATGGAAGGTATTTTCCGGTTTGCAATCTGATCATGGGTTTCTAACAATTAATGCAAATGGATAAATAATTGATTAATGGTTGATAAATGATTATGTAAATGGATAATGGTTATGAATAAATGCTTATAATATGGATAAATGGTTATAATATTTTAATGGTTTTATGAATATGGAGAAATGGGATATGCAAATAGATTAATGCATGATTATGCAAATGGTTAAAGTGAAATGGATTAATGATTTATGCAAATAAATGAATGATTATGGATAAATAATATAATATTTTAATGATTAATGGATTTATAAATGATTTAATGAGAGAGATAAATATGGTTATGCATGAAATATGAATATAAAATGAATTATATATAGAATGGATAATGGATTTATGAATATGGAAATATGATTTAATGTGTGAATATAATGATTATGTATAAAATGTGTAATGGATGTATTTAGATGATTATGGATTAATGATTAATGAAATGGATGAGATAATGATTATGCAAATATATTTAAATGAAATTGATTAATGAACTATGCAAAGGGGTAAATGATTATGCAAATGCATTTAGTGAAATATGCAATGGATAAAAATGATTATGAGGACATTTTTATGCGTCTACAAGCACCATTAAAATTCAATTTTACCCAGTCATGTGGAGGAGGAGACCATTTGATTCTTATTCTCAAATTTGGAGAATTAACATTCCTAACCCCATAAATGAGAGATAATCATTATATATTATTAGTAATGTATAAATATTACTTTTTAAAACAACTTCAATTTTTTTTAAATTATAATATATATTTATCTCCAGTAACAAGTGTGAGATTTCATCTCCTTGTATTAACATAAGTAATACAAACCTACAAACTTAATGGCCCAATAGAAACACAAAACTTGCAAGCTCAACAATCTAGTAAGATATTATTAATAATAATTAAGCATGATCTTATAATTTAGGAAAAAATAACATTGATAAGATGAAAAAAATTCAAAATAAACTAAAAAGGCTACAATAGTAACAAAGCACAAATAAATACTAAAACACAACTCACATACATTTACAAAAATTAAAACTATATTTAACTCTTAAATAAAGCACTTCTTAAATAATTATAAAATAAAATAATTTAACTCTTAAATGAATGAAATAAGTGAAGACTAATCCACCTTATATTTTTTAGATACATATATTAATTATGAAATCTAAACTATTTCTTAATTACGTCGAGAGGCATAACCCTACAATGGCAACACAGGCGCCTGTAAGAGGTCAGCACATCCGTCCAGATACAATAAGACCTTCAAGAAAACTGCCTCGCACCTTGCCCGCTCCTTGTGCACCTCTAGATCATGGCCCTTGATGTCCAATAAGAAATGACATCTCTTGACACTGATGTGCGACAAGAATACCCTCGCCAGGTCATGCGGACGAGGCATCCCCACTCCCAACTCAACAATTATGATTACGTCCTCAACCCCACCCAAGAGATATGCCATTACCAGTTTCCTTGTCATTAGCAACACCATCACCTTAGGCAGCTCCAAGTCTAGAAGTGTCGCTACAAACCTTGACGCTATGTCTACTTTCGTGTGATAGCACTCAGTCGAGATCATGAACTCCTTGCCCAAAACCATCTCAATTTTGCCAAGGACTAGAGGATCCCATTCTTTAAAGATCGAGCATAGCCGATTCTTTGTTATCTTGTCGAGGAACACCCATAGTTTGTGTGTCGTTGTCAACCTGATCGGTGTCTCCATCTCCACCTCCTAGGAATGGACAACCACAACACAACATACCAAATTTTCCAGAATAGTGAAATTTGCTACACCCCCACCACCCTATATTGCCCATAAAGCATGTGTCATTAAATGCCCATCATCACATCACTCAAGAATGTTGTCCTTCTGACGCCCTTGGGAATGCCACACACTGATCCACTATAGTTTGATAAGACCCACCATTAAAGCTCTCCCGTCACCTTGCTCCTGTACCATGCCAGCTAGGACATATGTTGTTAATAGCCAGAACACCAAGCTAGACAACACCAAAACCGAAGCCCCCACCTAGCTGCCGTGGAAAATAGTACCAATATTATTAATGTGATTAAATTAAAAATATAATAATATTTTAGTAATTATAATAGTATAATACATATATTAATAAAATAATAATAATAATAATATAATATTAATATTAATAATAATATAGTATCATTTAATAATATTTTAATATAATATTATTGACTATGTAGTATTGCCATAATATAATATTATTGACTATGTAGTATTGCCACTAAAACTAGCATATATACCTTATGTATAATCTATATAATATACAGTAAGAGATATCATTTTCGAGACATATTTTTTCAAAAAGCAAAAAAGCAAAGCCAAAAAAAATATGCCTCAAAAATGATATCTTTTGACATATAGTATATAGATTATATATAAAGTATATATGCTAGTTTTTATAAAACAATAGAATGTCAAAATTGATTCTCAAAATTAATACATTCTAATTAAGAAACAATATTTTTTAAAAATTAAATCAATTTTATAAAATCTAAAATACTATAATTTTTTTAATCTAGAAGCTCAAACTTCTCAAACAATGTAGTATATTAAAATTACCAAATCGATTGTATTTAAAATATACATAATTAGAATTCAAAATATAAAACAAATATTATTAAAATTTAATGTTATTTAAAAAAAATCATAACATAAATATTCTGTATAGAAAATTATTTCACAAATTATTTTTTCTCGCTCTAATTTTTTTATCCAAGGTTTACAGTGAACTATTACATGATCAAAACGCGCCGTTGAAATTTTTGGATGGCCTTTTCTCCGTTAATTGACATAGACAGATTCGTCAACTGCCCAGATTGTTAGGTTTTCCTCTAACGGACGCTTTTGTCGTTTTGCTCGAGAAAATGTATTCCTTATGTGGGGCAGTGGGCCCCATTTTCCTATCTAACGTCGCGGAGGATTGGAGAATTTTTAAGTTCTTTTGTCAGTGCTACCTACCTATTTCCAAGTGTTGCAGGATATTGACAATGAAATATTTCAAATATATATTCAGTGAATATATCTCCATATTTCAAAGATATATTCAAAACAGAGGGTTATATACTAAATACTTAGTAATTAACTAACTAAAAAGGACCACTTAGCTTTCCAAAAGTAAATCCGCCTGCTTATCGTGTTAAAAAAGGAAAAACATATAGCACTGTGGGGCCTACCTGCACATGTGGGAACCAACAAATGCCAGCCTGGCCAGGTCAGTCCGGTGACAGGGACGAGAGTGAGTGGCCTCCACTCTCCAGGCTTTTTCTTTCATTGGGATTCTGGTCACAGTTGGCAACCGGCTGTAGCCGGCAGCTGATAATGTACTAACCAGAACGATCGACGGCAAAAGTTCCTAGCATTCCACGTGCTACTTCATTCGCATTTGCCAGCTGTCATTTTCATGCAAATGTAATCTCTTCCGAGGGAACGTTTGGAAGTTCGAAATTCAAGGGAACGACTAAACGAATGAAAACGAATGACATTAACACAAAGAAAACTGAAAAAGATAAAAAGCTAATTCGAAAAGAAGACAAAGATGAAGAAAATGAGGGTTAAGGGCTAAATAGTTTGAAGATTTGCAGGATTGAGCAGTCTAAACTCTGAGATTACATAGCAGATAGAGGCGATTATTTTGAGCTAACAAATGCCCGATTTAGCCAAGTTTTGACTCTTCATTTGCAGATTTTAGTAATTAGAAATGCCTTGCTCCGAGGCTTATGCGATAAGTATCTATTTCCTCTCCTGACAGATTTAGCAAGAAGCTGATTCAGCTTCGGAAGGGATTATTAAAAACCCAACGGTTATATGTCCCGGCTCTTTTGTTGTTTACTGTGTCTCCAGGATATTAACTACTTTGGATATCCGTGATATTTGGCATTTCTGTTAGCGGCGGCGCTTAATCATTTAAATGCTCTCAATGAAGAAATAATGAGGTTATAAGGGAGATCGCACGGTGTTTGAAATTCTTTATTGCCCCAATTTGTCATCAAAACTGAAGGCAAAGCTGTATCTGATAAATATCGTTATAGTTTGGCCTCCGGTTTAAATGTCCCTTAAAATTTTTACAGAAAAGCTTTTCCTGATTGTTTTTTGAAAGCAGCGGAGCATTTAATTTCGAGATTTTGTAGCTAAACCTTAAAAAACGTCTTGAGCTGTAAATTTGGCTCTCTGTTAAAGATTTGGCTTCCTATGACATGGCAGAGGGTAAACGTTAACGTATTTGTGCAGAAAGCGGATCCGGTTTTGTCGACTTGGTTCTTGGGGCATTCTGCTGTTTTTCTCGATTTATATGGGGATGATTTTATCTGCTGACGGGCATTCAAAAAAAATAAACTGCTGATGCGATATCTTAATGGTATTGTTCTTTCAGTTGACGTTTGTTAGGCATTGGAGGTGCCATGGCACTGAAAAAAGGTGCATTCATTCATAACCGTGTTAGAAACGGCAAAAATCGTGTACCTGTTGTAAGCTTGCTAGTGATCGTAGTTATTGTGCCTCTGCTATTCTTTGCAAGCCGGGGCGGCAAATCCAAACCTATCAGAGGCAAGTCTTTCTCTTAAGCTTACACTTTACATTAGATTATTCTATTTCTGTGTGTAAATCACTGAACAATTTTTTTGCCCCTTTCTAAAAACCCTAAACAAGCCACGATATGCTTTTTTTTTTCTCATTATATTATCTCTGTGTTTCATTTAGTGGCAACTGTTTGTAATATTTTTTAATGTTTTCTATAATTCTATCTGTTATCATCGTGACACATATTTCCCCTTCCTGAAACATAACAGAGGGAAGTCTTTTTATTTTTAAAGGTTACACTTTATATTAGATTGTTCTATTTCTGTGTGTAAATCACTGAACAAATTATTTGCACCTTTCTGAAACCCTAAATGAGCCTCATTATGTGTTATTCTCTCTGCGTTTCTTTTGGTGGTAACTGCTTGTCATATTTTTAATGTTTTCTGTAATTCTATATGTTAATCATCAAAATAAATTTGTATTTCTCCTTCCTGAAACCCTAAACAAGGCTCACTACGGATCATTTTTTAGTTAGAATAAATTACCAGGTTTACTTCTGATAAATTGTGCCAATTTGAAAGCAAATGATTCAAGCATTTCTTTATAATTTCTCTTTTCATCTTTGCTTAATGTGGTGTTATTAGTATAGCTCAACAGACATAAAATGCTCCGCAAGTAATTCTATTTCTGTTTAAGTCAATGAAACGGGTCTTCTGTTGTTTTCTGAAAACCTAATGGGTCAGTGTGTGCCAATTTTTTCTCATTAAATGGACACTGTGATGTTCCTCTCTGTTTTTTTTTTAAATCATTATTATTATTAGTTGCAGTTTCTCTGTATATCACAGAGACAAGTGCTTGACCCTTTTCAAGACCTCATTTGGGTCTCATCATGTGGCGTTTTTCTATATATGGAAGGAATGGCTACCAATTTACATTCTTTCTGTAACCTTTAGCTTCAGGGACTTGCACCACCCTGCCTTGTCCATTGGGTATGCCTTGTTATTATTATTATTTGTAATTTTGTCTTTGTATCACAGAGATAACTGTTTGACCCTTTCCAACATCTGAATTGGGCCTTATCATGTTGTATTCTTCTATATATGGAAGGAATTGCTAAAATTATTGGTTTCTGATAAATTGCACAAGTTTAAACTTTAAATGATTCAAGTGCCAAGTCACATTCTCTCTGAAACCTTTAGCTTTTTGGACTTGCACCACCCTGCCTTGTCCATTGGGTATGCCAATACCCGGCATATTGGATATGTTATTTTACCCAATTTTAAATACGTCATTGTATCTCTTGGGGATTTGAACCTCAAGCTCTGCTTTGGAAGGCCCAACCAATGTTTTAACTCCCTGAGTTCAGGCTCTTGATTTTACAGTCTCTTTTGTTGTTTGCTCACTGGTGAATTTTCTATAACCATTTTTGACAGTTTTTCTATTAAAATTATTGCTCTAATCTTTTTCATGTCTTTTTAATTTATTTGTAATTTTCTCTGTAAATCATTGGGATAAGTGTTTTTCACCTTTCAGGCTTTACCATGTGACCTTTTCCTAGATGGAATAAATAACTTGGCTTCTGGCTTCTGATAAATTGTGCAAATAGTAAAGCAAATTACTCAAGCACACCTTTATGATTTCTCCTTCATTGCTTTCTGGCTGATTTTTTTCTCCCTTATTAACAAAAGATGTTTCACAACAACAGTGCTATTTACAATAATAATTTAGCTTGATTTTCTTCCAGTCTGCAATTATCACAATATTGTTCTGTTTGTTCCTTCAACAGGTAACAAGAATTTTCTTCAGAAACAGCTCCAGGTATGTTGATGTTTTGTACAAAACTGTACTTTGAAATGGTTATAATATTTAATTTTTGCAACATTGCATGTTTTTATTTGGGAGCTCTTGGATTTAGAAGTCATAGTTTGAGTGAATTGGGTACTGTGATTTTTAAGCTTGCTAAAAATTAGCCATGAATAGCCCTTAAGTTATCCTGAAAAGTCCTTAGTTGTCTCTGCCTCCTTTGGCATTGAGCTTAGAACTTTATGGGACCTGGAGATTGCAGTACTGTGTTCTCCTTGCTATACAACTCTTTTGGAAGTACTTTCCATTAGTGGGGACAAATCACCTACCAGTCACCTTGCCCAATGGGCTAGTAAAACTTCCCAAATGTACAGATACTGGTTCTCCTGTGACCTCCAGGGTTAAATTTGGGTTTTTTGCATGATTATGCCTTGTCCCAAGCACTTGACCATAACCTGATGGGGAGCATCATGTTAAAACTCTAGATTCAAGTAAACAAGTTACTAGCAAGAGTGTGCTAGTTGGTAGTTTTCACACCTTTTAGTTATTAGCTTCCATGTTCATCATTTTCGGGCTGGTAAGATGCCAGAATTGAAAAATAAAATAATAAATATGTTTGAATAGTTACTGGATTTTGTTTTCTAGTATACAAGGTTACTTGTACCATTCCTCTTGGATTCCTTCTTTAAAAAGCCTACCTAGACCTCAAATATATTCACAAAATTTCTTGTATAATTTTTTCCTTGTTGCAAAAAGTACTTTCTATAATGAGAGAAGAAAGCCTACCTACATTTCAAATATATTCACAAAATTTCTTGTATAATTTTTGTCTTGTTGCAAAAAGTACTTTCCATAATGAGAGAAGAAATAAAGAATGTTGGTCAGAAATTTGTTAATGACTTAACCAATGGGGTTAATCCTAATGGTCTGTATTTAAAATATTTGGAGACAGACCGGAGACTGGAGGAAGCTGACTGTCACAGAAGAGATAGAAGATCTCTTTCCCAATGAGGCGAGTATACAAATTTTATCTTGTTATTTGTAGTTGTAACCCTATGTAAGGTCATACGCTGAAATTCTATTTGTTGAACAGGTGATTGAGGTCATTAAAGCACATACAGATGATGACTCTGGACCATTGAACCTAAATCGTGTTAGCCCAAAAGATTTATCTTCTTCATGGGTGTGGGAGAAGCCAACTGATCTAATCAACATTGGGGAGACGGAATCTTTTCAGGTATTTGAGTGTTGAAGATTGTAATGTGATCTCTTTTACTATTACCTCGAACAACTGCACTTTTGATCATTTGGGAATAGTTAGCATAATGTGAAGGGTCAGGATTGATGCCAACAGGGACAATATTTGTATCTGACCCTTTACCAATAGCAGAGACAAAGAACTGATAATGATGAGCAAGATACCATCTCTGGACAAAGTGGTGTCTACTCTAAGAAGGAAGTGGAACAAAATCCAGAGGGTGTTATACGGAACTCACTAGAGCAGGAAAATACACTAAACGATGAATCATTGGCTAATGTTATTGGTAGTAAGTTCGATATAACATTTTGAAGTTTCTTATTGTATTGGTTGACTCTATGGTGGGTTCCATATTGTTGTCAGTTGCTTCTTTATTTTACATCAAGTTAGGCTTAATCAAGAATAATGGTTAATGCAGACTATTCAATTGGAGACAGTCCAGGAAAGCTTCAACGGCGGGTAAATAATATTATTCTGCCCTTTTTCTGTTATATAGTTTCCATGCAAGATGTGACTTACATATTAAAATATTAAACATTGTTTGTCCAAGATTTTGACCTTGGTAGTTCTCTTTCAAAAGTGAAAATCTAAATTGCTCAGCCGCTTTTGGTTTGCACTTACATTTTTCTTGTGGGATTGTTTTTTAATAAATCTGTTCAAACTTGTCCACATTGGATTCTGTTTTGGATGCATGTCCCTTTATTTTAATTACTGGAAGTTCTTTGTGTGCAGAAACTGCGACAGCAAAGAAGAGAAAAAAGAGTGAATGAGCTCATTCGTCAGGATGAAGAAGAAACAATTAACCTTGAAAACTCAGCTATTATAAGATCTAAAGCAGTGGATTCAGCATATCTGGGAAAATACAGCATTTGGAGACGTGAGTATGAGAATGACAATTTAGATTCCACAATTAAATTGATTAGAGATCAAATTCTTATGGCTCGGGTATATGCAAGCATTGCACGGTCTAGGAATAGCCTTGCTATTTATGATGAGTTGATGAAGCGAAGTAAGGAAAGCCAACGTGCACTGGGTGAAGCACGTTTAGATTCAGAACTGCATCACAGGTAAAAATAGATTTCAGGTTTACAACAGTAGAAAACATATTTGCCATTGAGTTTGATTTTATTATGCAGGATTATCTACCTTTTGGGGAATTGAGATCTAGATATTTATTGGTCTTTAATAAATAACACACTTTTTCAGTGCACCTGAAAAAATCAAGGCAATGGGTCAGGTCCTTTCTAGAGCCAGAGAAAAATTATATGATTGTGCTACTGTAACCAAAAAGCTGCGAGCCATGCTTCAGTCTGCAGATGAACAAGTAAGAACATTGAAAAAGCAGAGTACATTCTTAAGTCAACTTGCGGCAAAGACTATTCCAAAAGGTGTGAACTGTTTGTCAATGCGATTGACAATTGACTACTACTTGCTTCCACTTGAAGAGCGAGAGTTTCCAAACCAAGACAAGCTGGAAGACCCTAACCTCTATCATTATGCATTATTCTCTGACAATGTGCTAGCTGTATCTGTGGTGGTTAATTCAACAATACTGAATGCAAAGGTAATAATGCTAGCCTATTGATATCCTTTGTGTTTGAACTTGGGAATCCTACAATTATTGACACTGATCCTACATATTCCTTGTTGTCAGGAGCCTGAAAAACATGTATTTCATCTAGTTACAGATAGATTGAATTTTGGGGCTATGAAGATGTGGTTTTTGAATAACCCCCCAGGCAAAGCTGCAATACATGTTGAAAATATTGATGATTTCAAATGGCTTAATTCTTCTTATTGTCCAGTTCTTAGGCAGCTTGAATCTGCAGCAATGAAAGAATACTACTTTAAGGCAGAAAATCCAACTACTCTTTCAGCAGGATTTTCCAATTTGAAGTACCGAAATCCAAAATACCTCTCTATGCTCAACCATCTTCGATTCTATTTACCACAAGTTTATCCAAAGCTTGATAAAATCCTCTTCTTGGATGATGACATTGTTGTGCAGAAGGATTTGGCTCCACTCTGGTCTGTTGATCTGCGAGGAAAGGTAAATGGGGCTGTTGAAACCTGTGGTGAGAGTTTCCATCGCTATGACAAATATTTGAATTTTTCAAATCCCCACATAGCCCGGAACTTTGATCCTAATGCTTGTGGTTGGGCATATGGGATGAATGTCTTTGACTTAAAAGAATGGAAGAAACGTGACATAACTGGAATTTACCACAAGTGGCAGGACATGGTCAGTGCTATTACTCTGTGATATTTGATATGCCTTTTCACTGTTGTGTACGTTTACTTTTGAAGTTGTTTCTTAAGGACCTTTTCTCATTTTCCATGCCTAGTTCTGATTTGTTTCTCTTGGTTGATACAGAATGAAGACCGGGTGTTATGGAAGCTTGGAACACTACCTCCTGGTTTGATCACATTTTACAACTTGACCCATCCTCTGAGTAGTAATTGGCACGTATTAGGCCTAGGGTACAATCCTACTGTAGAGATATCTGACATTGAAAATGCAGCTGTTGTTCACTATAATGGAAACATGAAGCCTTGGTTGGAGATAGCGATGCTCAAATTTAGGCCTTACTGGACCAGATACGTTAAATTTGATCATCTTTATCTACAACAGTGCAATATCAATGAGTAGAGTTGATTTTCCATATATATGCCAATATATATCAATTGGAGTGGAGCATCATCTCAATTCATTTTAGTTTTGCCCATGATCTGTTCTATTCATTTGTCCATGGAATTTAATGATCAGTTAACTGATAAATTAAAAGATACCCACAGTGAAGCCAAATTTTGTTGGTTCTGCAAGGTTGTCACTAGCCTCTAAAGCTGCATCAGATTGGAAGGCTTTTGTGTAATTCATTTGAAGATATCAAGTTATCAACATCTAGCTAGAGCATTTTCACAAAGTTATACTTCATTTCTGGAATACATAGAAAATTTGATTTTGTAATAACTATTCTTTTCTAATTGGGAAAAATCCCCCAGATTTCTTGGAATGAGAGTTAGAGAGTAGTGTTTGTCATGAGGATGAATAGGATGAGGCACACTTTAATTGTCCTATACCAGCACAGATTGCCTGAAAGCCAGAAGTCTATTATTTTCTTTTATTATAGCTAATGCGCAAAGAGCTCATCATGTAATAGATTGACAATGTTCGTAATAAAGGTCAACCTCTAGGAAATGTTTAAATCAAAATTTTCGTTGTATGCCAGAAGTCTTTTGTAAATGAACGTTATGGATTAAGCTTCTAAGACAGATTCCAACACAGGATGCATGGTTCAATCTTTGTAGACTTCACCAATTCAAATTACATGGATCGATTAGTATGGTGGATCATTAAATTACAGATCCAGCGAACAAGGAAAGATTGCAGATTTGACCCCAATTAAATTAGAGCTAGGCACGCCTTTGGGAATGTTGGAATTGCTGGTACTAGTACGTGGATGTACTTATCGCAAGAACTGTAGGTGAAACTTGCATCTCATTCCGACCAAAAAAATTTAAAACTTGGAAAGGGACACAATTGAAGGTCTCTTCAAAGGATAACAATGTTAATTAAATGTTGGTAGAGACCCCTTATATGCTTTACTGCTTCCATCATTGGGTAGTTAGGATATGGTGGGAAAAAGGGGATTGGGATAGAGATATGAAAAGGAGGAAGTTAATGAGTAGAAAAAATAAAGAATGAGAAATGATCATTGTGATTTATAATAATGGGAAGTGGGAATATTCAAGGAATAAGTTGTGAGTAGGTTGGAAAAGGAATGAGAAATCATCATTGTGATTTATAATAATGGGAAGTGGGAATATTCAAGGAATAAGTGGTGAGTAGGTTGGAAAAGGAAGTGATTTAACCCAAGATCGGTGTGGAGTAGGGTGATCGAAAATAGTGCTAATTAGATATAAGCAGTTAATTTTAAATAACCACGGTGGTGGGAGGATTATAGATGGCATAAAGATTTATAGGTAAACAATCAAATATTTCAATTAATATTCTGCTAGGGAAATCAAGAGGTCCCAATTTTTTCATTGTTTCAATTAATATTCGCTAGGGACATCAAGAGGTCCCAAGAAAAGGTGGGCCATTAAGTTTTACCAATTCTAAACAACCACGGTGGTGGTCTCGTTCTTTTCGTCGGATGGATCAAGGAGAACAAAGCTATGCTAGTCGATATGCATGAGATGGTCTTGCTTGGAGTAGGAGAAATCATAGCGGAGAGGGTTAGATTAACTGAAACAAAAGCATTGTTGACAACTATTTAAATATTACATAATCTGCATGTGCCTACAAGAAGCAATTCACCCATTCCATGCAAGTAATGTGTAATCTAGTAGTTCAATCCTAACAAGCACACCAATGATATATATGAAATAAATGCTAGTTTCAATTAGTTTCAATTTTGATTATAGTAACATAATGGTGGATTGGTTGCTTGAAAACTTATTTTCCCTCAAGTTGGATAAACTTAAATTTACATCTTGGAATTGATTCTACAACTAAAAAATCCTCTTATTGATTAGAGCAATTGATTTTGTGTTTTTGTTATTGATGTTTGTGGGTTTTGTAAACACAAGATATATTTAGTTCACTTGTGAAAGGCTAATGTTTGAAGAATGCTATCAATGCACACATGATTAAGGAATTTATTGTCAAAACAAGGGTCACATACAAGGCATGAAAATCAATCAAAGTAATTTAAATATATTGTTGTTAACATAGGCTCCACTTCTTTTATCAACATCCTATATACAAGTGTCAAACTTGATGGTTTGAAACAAGGCTTAGAGATCCATCAAACTAATTAAAAGTGGATCAACATCAATTACAATTTGTCTACATAGTTTTGTTCTTAAAATTATAGGGATGAGAACATTAATATCCTCAAATATAAATCTATTGTTGTTAACATAGGCTCCACTTCTTTTATCAACATTGTATATACGAGTGTCAAAATTGATGGTTTCAAACAAGGCTTAGAGATCCATCAGACTAATTAAAAGTGGATCAACATCAATTACAAGTTGTCTACATTGTTTTGTTCTTAAAACTATGGGGATGGGAACATTAATATCCTCAAATTTGTGTCCATGGAAAATCAACACACAAGACTTGTCAGGGTTATGTTGAGTCAAGTCGCCAAGTGGATGATGTACTAGGATTTAATGTTGAGTTGGATATGGTTGATGGGGATGAGATAGTAAAAGATCCAAGGGAGGGCCATGTGGATGATTAATAGGAATTAGTTGACTTGGGTGATGTAGTGCGTGCCTTTGGAACAAGACATGTGATTGATTAAGCTCAAGAGGCAAACTAGGTGGAGGGGATCACCTAGGCTTGACAAATACCCCTAAAATTTGGTGACCTCTTGTAATATCAGCCTACTCATTTTGGGCACTTATTTGGTTTATAATGGATGGTGGAATCGGGTTGGATACAAATGTCAATTGTCGTAGACCACTATTGAGATCAATCTATGCTTGATAAATCTTGAGTTATTCAATTACAAGAGAAATGAGAGGAGGATTTTGCATCTAGTGAATAGTTGAACGTTTTAGATTATTTTGTTCAGGGTTTTGTTGCATTCATGATCATTCAACGAATAGGGATATTGTTACCTTACAACTCAATCAATAGGGATATTGTTCCCTTCCAATTCAACTAGTAGGGATACCACTTCTTACAATACAATCCATGGGATATTACTCTTTTTTCATTCTCCACTGCTATCAAACTATCACTTCTCCCCATATACTCCTTTGGCTTGAATGCCCCTATGAGAGTGGAACTATACCCTAATAGAAAAATGACTTTAGAGATGGATATCACATGGGTGGAATCAATTGCTCCTTGAATAATAAATGCAATCGCAAAGGTATCTTTGCTTCCATAAATCCCAATGGCTCACATCCTCAAGTATAGCACGTCATATTGGAGTGGTCAATTCATGTGGATCCCATCCATTATATGATATTCTCCACTCCTTAATCCTAGTGCCTAAAATTGGGAAAGTACAATGAAGGAATTTTCCTTTGGGAAATATGTAGAGGTTTTCTATAACAACTGAAATAGTAGATCCTCATAGAACAACTAAGTTTTCCTAAGAATGTTGTTTTGACATTTCCATTTTTGAATATTTATTTCCCCTAATAACAATAGAATTTCTTTCCAAATTCTAAAAGGAAATTACGCCAAATGTGTACAAATTTCATCTTTAAGGGAAATAAGTATGTGGCGTGGATCATGGATTGACCCAACCCAAACCTTAGATTCATTTGTACTTCAAATATATGATGATGATGCATACCTAAGTAGATAACAACCAATTTAATTCAAGAAAGCAAAATGACACATCTTTGTTTTTATTTTTCTACAATTACAATAAACATAAAAAGATCCTTATTAATGGGGTAATTGAAAGAAAGCAAACTAATCCAAAGTGCAATTGGAAACCTCCTAAGGGATAGGTTTTAAAGCTCAATTTTAATGGGCGATGAAAGGAAATCTAGTCTAACTAGTGTAATGGTGGTGTTACATACCCATTCAAGCTCTATTATTAAAGGAGGTTCTTTCTTCCATGAAGAAAAAATAAATAATGAAGTAGAGGCATTAACGCTTCTTGAGGATTTGATATTAATCAAGTTTCTAATTGTTAGCCTTTAGAGGTTGAAGATAATTCTCAAGTTAGTTTCAATCGATGCATTAAATAAAACCTAAAAGAGTGGAAACTAAAAAACATTGTTTTCAAGAGATTAAGTTCAATCATTCCTTTGGAGAGCAATATGATAATAAATAGTTTGGCTGATGTGAGAGTGTCCAATTTCTATTTATGGATAAAGAATGTGTTTCTAGATATAATAATGGGATTTCTATAAAGGCCCCCACCCATGAAAGAGAAATATTTCATAACTATACGTCAACAAATTAACTATTAAAATATAATAGCTTCCTACAAATATAAATCACTAACTACTTATATCTCATCCTTGTTAAATATATTTTCACAAGAATTGACTATTAGGATCCAAACTACCCTCTACATATAACACCCATATGGTCATAGAGCAACCTAACTACTTTTATCTCATCCTTGTTAAATATATTTTATAACTATACATCAACAAATAAACTATTAAAATATAATAGCTCCCTACAGATATAAATCACTAACTACTTATATCTCATCCTTGTTAAATATATTGTCACTAGCATTGACTATTAGGATCCAAACAACCCTCTACATATAACACCCATATAGTCGTAGAGCAACCTAGGAGATAAAACTATGTATAAAAATGAGACACAAAGCACTAAACTACACCTAACAATCTTTGCCTCCACGTAGAGCTTGGATTGTATTCACCACCTCCTCCATCCAAGGAGCATTTATATTACTAGACTCACCACTTCAATTACTTACTAATTTGGATGGTATTCACCACCTCCTCCATTCAAGGAACATTTATAACATCCATGGAAGAGAAGTATTTCATAACTATACATCAACAATTAAACTATTATGTAATATAATAGCTCCCTAGAGATATAAACCACTAAATACTTATATCTCATCCTTGTTAAATATATTATCACTATCATTGACTATTAGGATCCAAAACTACCTACATATAACACCCATATAGTTGTAGAGTAACCTAGAAGACAAAAATATGTATAAAAATGAGACACAAAGCACTAAACTACACCTAACACTCTTTTCTTCCATGTAGAGCTTGGATGTTATTCACCACCTCCTCCGTCCAAGGAACATTTATATTGCTAGACTCATTCCTTCAATTACTTACTAATTTGTAGAGCCTTACATCGTAACAAAATTTTGTTAGAAATTAGGATATTAGGATACAAATCATTATAAATTAATGTAATAGCTCCCTAGAGATATAAAAGACTATATACTTATATCTCATCCTTGTTAAATATATTGTCACTATCATTGACTATTAGGATCCAAAACTACCTGCGTATAACACCCATATAGTCATAGAGCAACCTAGAAGACAAAAATATGTATAAAAATGAGACACAAAGCACTAAACTACACCTAACACTCTTTTCTTCCATGTAGAGCTTGGATGTTATTCACCACCTCCTCAGTCCAAGGAACATTTATATTGCTAGACTCACCCCTTCAATTACTTATTGATTTGTAGAGCCTTACATCGTAACAAAATTTTGTTAGAAACTAGGATACAAATCATTATAAATTAATATAATAACTCCCTAGAGATATAAACAACTAAATACTTATATCTCATCCTTGTTAAATATATTGTCACTATCATTGACTATTAGGATCCAAAACTACCTATGTGTAACACCCGTATAGTTGTAGAGCAACCTAGAAGACAAAAATATGCATAAAAATGAGACACACAAAACTAAACTACACCTAACACTCTTTTCTTCCATGTAGAGCTTGGATGTTATTCACCACCTCCTCCATCCAAGGAACATTTCTATTGCTAGACTCACCCCTTCAATTACTTACTAATTTGTAGAGCCTTACATCGTAACAAAATTTTGTTAGAAATTAGGATATTAGGATACAAATCATTATAAATTAATATAATAGCTCCCTAGAGATATAAGCCACTAAATAATTATATCTCATGCTTTTTAAATATATTGTCACCATCATTGACTATTCGGATCCAAAACTACCTACGTATAACACCCATATAGCCATAAAGCAACCTAGAAGACAAAAATATGTATAAAAATGAGACACAAAGCACTAAACTACACCTAACACTCTTTTCTTCCATGTAGAGCTTGGATGTTATTCAACACCTCCTCCATCCAAGGAAAATTTATATTGCTAGACTCACCCCTTCAATTACTTACTGATTTGTAGAGCCTTACATCGTAACAAAATTTTGTTAGAAGTTAGGATATTAGGATACAAATCATTATAAATTAATATAATAGCTCTCTATAGATATAAACCACTAAATACTTATATCTCATCCTTGTTAAATATATTGTCACTATCATTGACTATTAGGATCCAAAACTACCTACGTATAACACCTATATAGTCGTAAAGCAACCTAGAAGACAAAAATATGTATAAAAATGAGACACAAAGCACTAAACTATACCTAACACTCTTTTCTTCCATGTAGAGCTTGGATTTTATTCACCACCTCCTCTATCCAAGGAACATTTATATTGCTAGACTCACCCCTTCAATTACTTACTGATTTGTAGAGCCTTACATCGTAACAAAATTTTGTTAGAAATTAGGATATTAGGATACAAATCATTATAAATTAATATAATAACCCCCTAGATATATAAACCACTAAATAATTATATCTCATTCTTTTTAAATAAATGTTCACTATCATTGACTATTAGGATCCAAAACTACCTACGTGTAACACCCATATAGTTGTAGAGCAACCTAGAAGACAAAAATATGTATAAAAATGAGACACATAGAACTAAACTACACCTAACACTCTTTTCTTCCATGTAGAGCTTGGATGTTATTCACCACCTCCTCTATCCAAGGAACATTTATATTGCTAGACTCACCCCTTCAATTACTTACTGATTTGTAGAGCCTTACATCGTAACAAAATTTTGTTAGAAATTAGGATATTTGGATACAAATCATTATAAATAAAAATATAAAATAAATAAAATGAGATTCATAAAAGCATAGATTTTACACATTACATAAGATATACATGGGGAAAACCTTTTCAAATTAAAAACCCCATAAAGCATCATTTTATTAAACCACTTACAAAAAATAGACAAAACTTAGGGACACTCTACATCTACATGGTCAATAATACCTCATGTGCATAGTGATATAATTCACTACAAATATCTAAATTCACACACTCTAAAATAAGAGGGAACTCCTTAAATATGGGAGAAAGGGTCCTAGAATACCTAAAGGGGTATTAGTCATAGCTATTCGATAACCACCATTCATAAATACTTAATAATCGAATAGTTATTAGATTTATTTTAAATGGGATATGCTTAATAAAGCATATAATATAAGAATAACATTTTTTTTTTATAAGGGCATTATGACCCCTAATAAAATTATGTTTTAACACTCCCCCTTAATGTTAATAGTGGGGCATCACATGTCAATTTCCATAAAAAAAATGAAGTATCCCAAGAATGTAGGTTTTCCAGTGATAAATAGGGACACAAAAATATGTCAAAATGAAGAGCATATGTTTTGAACTATATGAAAGTCATCTTGTCCCAATTTATAATCCTAGTGTTTTAAAAGATTCTATGAGGTCTTATAAAAAAGGTATTGTAGCTTGAGTCTCCTCAAATTAGCCTCACCCCATGTTCATTACATAGTGCCCATAGGACTTACATAATACAATTCTTTTACAAGTGGAAGATTTATAGAGATAATTTTGCAATATGCTTGTAGGACTTAAATATGCCCAAATGACTTACTAATACCTATAGGTCTTATGTTATGCCTATTAGGACTTGCTTATGCCTAAATGGCTTACATTTAGGACTTAACCACTAGGTGGTTCATTGGCATGCACACTCTCCCTCAATGACATCACCTAAGGCCAAGAATTGATTATTTTGGAGCATATAATGCCTAAAGGTCTTATACTATGTCTGTTAGGACTTAAATTTGGATTTAGCCATGAGGTGGTGTTATTGACATGTACACTCCCCTTGAATGATATTACCTTAAGGCTAATCACTGCACACACATTTGATATGTGTTGGTTGAGATTTCAATCTATTTCTTCTTGATAACATACTTTCTCTTGAATAGAACAAAGAAAATTTATGGCATCCAGAATAAATTTCCTTGAGAGAAGTTCCCATGATCTTCAATGTGTTTTCCTATCTCTTTTAATTGTAATTAAGAGACTTTGGTAAGAGTAAAATAACTTTAATTATCATATAGTAAGGTGGTTCTTTTACAAGTATCCAGTTGAAACTCTTCCATAAATTTTTAAAGCCACATTGATTCTTCAAGAGCTACTTTTATTTTTCACCCTTTGATTAAAAAATCACAAAATATAGCTTTTTAGAAATATCACACCATTCATGTAATAGGGCCTGCACCATTTATTTTGAAGACATAGTCTAAGGTAGATTTAATATAAATAGAATCACCAACATAGTGTAGTCAATAACATAATAATCAAATAAAGTTGGTTCTTGGTGTAGCAATAATAAAGACCATGATTAACTATATGCATTTTTCATCCAATTGAAACTCTTCCATAAATTTTCAAAGCCGCGTTGATTCGTCAAGAGCTACTTTTGTAATTCACCCTTTAGATTAAAAAATTATAGAAGATAGCTTTTTATAAATATTATACCATTCATGTAATAGCACATGTACCATTTATTTTGAAGTCATAGTTTAAGGTAGATTTACTATAAATGGAATCACTGGTATAGTCAATGGAGTCAGTGACACAATAATCAAATAGTGTCGATTCTTAGTATAAGAATAATAAAGACCATGATTACCTATATGCATTTTAATTTTCCAATGAGAATATAGTCAATTTGATTCTAGATCATTACCAAGGAGATCATAAGAGATTTTTATAAACATAAGAATGAATAGTTTATCTTGTTTCTTTCCAAAAAAAATAATTATGCTACTAAGCATATAATAATGATTTATAAAATATTTAAGTAATGATTGAGCTACCCTTTCTAGGCTTGCTCCCCAGATAGTTTACTACCTAGGCAATAGCCACCCATTATAAGTAGGTGTTTTACATTCAATAAATTTAGAGGATACATTTTTTATTTACCTTGTCATCCTTACGTCTTTTTAGTTTATAGCAAGGGCCCTTAATAGACCTCTATTCTCCATGACATATATGATAAAATTGCTTCAAATGTTAACAATCCCCTAGCCATACAAACTCATCCAAGGTTTTATCAACTATTTCATACACAAGATAATTATATGAAATTGGAGCCTTTACATATGACAATATCTTATATGCATGATAATGTAAATTTAATGTCATTTCTTAACTTTGTAATATATATATCAACATGAGAGAAGAATTACCATTATCTCAGGTACTTCACCTCCAACAAGTATTGCATATAAAATGCCAACTCAAAAAATTTATCCTTCCTTTGATACTAGAATGTGAGCATGTAAATTATACCAAAGGATACTTTGTATCATATAACATATGTGGGGATAAATGTAGGAGAAAAAACTATGAATACTTTCCACAAACATTTGAGTAAAAGAAAATCATTTAACTAGAGATATGTGTACCAATAGTTCAATCTCTTTCTCAAAAGAAACATGGAACTCTGAGATCTATTAATACTTTGGGATAATAGATCTCAGAGTTCCAACACTATCCAAATTTGATAAAGTTATGATTTTTTAACTATTTGAAGTGTAAAATAAGTGTCTATGAATACTTTGTAATTCTATATTAAATCCTACTTGTGATTCATGACTAGCATCATTTATAAATATGAATCAATTGGCAAGGATTTGATGAAGTTGCTCTGTATGAGAGTCTTTATCAAGTTGTTGTAGTTTCATAAATACTTTGTTTGATAAGGAGAATTTTTCCTATTGTCCATATGTGAGGGGAAAGAGACTAGGGACAATGATTCCACCAAAGAAATCTATAATATGCAAAAAAATACCATCTATATTATCCATAAATTCTTCATGTCCCTGTGATTAGGGGAAAATCTTCATCCTAAAACGTCCAGCAACAACAAATATGCAAAAAACCAAAAACAAACACCTAACACCTCAAGATTGGGCAAAAACGTTAACTTAACAAACGTAGATGAAATGATTATATCTTGCTAAGTTGCTCCTTTGGTTGGCCCTTTGATCTTCGATATTATGTATGCTCCTCTTGATGACAAAAGATGTGAGATGGGATGCAAAGATGGTTGAAAGTAGATGAATATGGGATGCAAGTGCTATGGTGAAGACAAAGTGTGAAAATTGGCTAAGTATGGCTCAAATGTCAAATTGGCAAGAGTTTGGTAGAAAAATCATGAACCCCTCAAATGAGAGAACAAGGGGGGTATTTATAGAGGATTCAATGGTTGAGATTAAACCAACAAGGCTAAGATAAAGGGCTATGGTGAGTTGATGACTCACAATCCCTCACATCTTGACATGTGGAATGTGAAGTGGCTAAGGATGTAATGATGTGTAGGTGAAGTGGAAGGAGAGTACATGATGTGGAGGAAGGAAAAGTACCTTGGGGGATGAAAAAATTCCTCAAAAAAGAACTTCTTGTCTCCAAGTGGGAATGAAAGTGACTTTTGAGGAATTTTAGAATTCCTCAAAAATCTCCATGGGAAAACGGAAAATAGTTGGGAAAATAAATGTGAAATAAAAATTCACATGCTTGGAAGAATCTCATGGACAAGACAAGGTTCCAAAAAGGGAAGCACTTGTCCACATGTGACTTGATGTGACAAGTCAAAAGATTCTAGAAGATGCATGGGAAGACGATATTCTAGGAGGAATAAATGTGAATTTTAAATTCACATGGGAAAGAGGGTCAATGCTAAGAAAGGAAAATGAAAAGGTTGACTAAAAAGGCATGCTAAATGTGGCTAATGACTTTGATTAAGGTTGTGTAAACACATGGTTAGGAGGATTAATGAAAGATTAAGGAAAAATTGGAAGATGTGAGGATGTGACATTAATTTTTTGCTTAATGTGTGCACATCCTAATCTAGAATTAATTAAATTAATTCAGATTAGAAGTGGGTTATGGAGGATGTGACAATGAGAGGAAAAAAAAAGAATTAAAAATTGATTTAAATTCAAAGGGGTCACATGACTAAATTAAATAAAGTGATGTATTTATTTAATTTAGAGAGGAAAGAAGTAAAAGGTAAAAGTATTTAATTATTGAATTAAATACTTTGGAAACTTTATACAAAGAATGAAATACTAATTAAATAAGTGATTTAATTAATATCGTCGAAGAGGATGAAATAGATGAGTAAAGGGATGAATAAGGAGACAAGTTTGACCATATGGAAGTGGTCAAATTTGGGTGTCTACATTTTGTCACTCTTCGAAATGTTGTTAGGATAATAGCGTTTCAAAGAAAATAAAATGCAAACGACTCTATAGAGGAAGCGACTAGAAAAGAGATGCCCCAACATGGGAGATGTTGTGCGAGCTGCCCAAATGGAGGAAAGTGAAAGGGGATGCCCCAGTATTGCAAGAGAAGGCCCATGGCAGAGGAATGGAAGAGAATGGTAGGGTATGCCCCCTTGAGAAGGTAGATGGGAAAGGAAAAGGGGTCACAGGTGACTTCTTGAAAGTATAAAGTGGTATATGTCATTGGAAAGAGCCCAAAACATGGAGAAGATTGGCTTTTGAACGAAGTCAAATGGATGCATGGTTTGCAAATGGAGGCCCTGGGAAGACAGAGAGGGAATGAATTAGTTGAAGGAAGAATTTTTTAAATAAAGGGTAAAAAATACCCTTCATTTAAAAAGCTAAAAAGGAGGGAAAGTTATATAAGGTAATTTTAGGAATTACATCTCCTCGTTTGAACAACTGTTAGTTGAGGAAGAGAGGGAGGAGAAGAGAGGGCACGATGTTGAACGACTATGATACCGACATTATCCATTGGGTGTACAAAGTGTGGCGGTTCTACAATGAGTGTGTCGTTCCATGCCAAGTTAGCCCCAAACCCAACTTTGTGATTTTTATCATTTTGTTTGAGTTTAGTAAAATTTGAAAGTATGGGTTTAGGTGGGGGGGAGGTTAGAAAAATGGGTAGTCGGGGAAAATTAGATGTCGCTAAAGGGGTGGGTAGAATTGCCTATTAGGTTAAATGGGTAGGTGGGAGGGGGCGGACATGCCCCAGAAGAGGGCGATTTCTCCCAAGGGAAAAAAAGAAAAGGGGAGGGGCGGGGAATTAGTTGGGCCCCCTGTAGAGGAGCATACCCACCCTCCGAACAACGGGTCTGCCCACCTGCGTTCAGGGTGGGTCCGCCTGTGCACGGGGGCAGGTTCGCTCGCGCATGGGACAGAGTCACTTGGGGGCTCGAGCAAATCTGCCCGTGCAGGGGGCGGGCTCGCCCAGGGGCCCAGGTGGGTTCACCCACAGACTAGGGTAGGTCCACCTGTGGATGAGGGTGGGTCTACCCGTAGCCGGGCGAGTCCACCCCAAGCTAGGCAGGAACGATAAGGCGAGGAAGAAGGAAAAGAAGGGGGAAAAAGAAAAGATAGGAAAGGGAACCCAAGACCGGGGAAAAGGAAAAAAGGGGGAAGAAGAAAGACAAACAAAGAAGGAATGACTAACACAGTTGATGGGACATGGATGCAGGACTTTGACAGACTGCGAACATGTGAGTGGTGGTCCGAGGTGTTGAAGATTTGCATAGCAGCCATGAATGACCCAGATCATGAGGCACTAGTACATGCAATGATTTTACACATGTTATCCTACCCGACTATTAAGGCCCACAGGGCCATGTTGACAGCGTTGATAGAGCGTTGGGATTCAGCTATGTCGACATTTCATCTACCAACAAGGGAGATGACAGTGACCTTAGAGAATGTTTGGAGGATTCTGAGGCTCCCAATAGCGGGGCTCCTAGTCAGCGAGTGTTAGGTAGAGGGGGAGGCACTAGACAAGTCCGTGCGGGTCATGTTCGATGAAGATGAGTTACCGATTCAGTGACAACAACTAGATGTGGATAGATGTCTCTCCTATAGGGTGCCAACATTGTCCCTATATCTAGCATGATTGATCAATGGGATCTTGATTCCAAACAAGAGCAGTCAATTCCAACATCTCAGGTTTATGGAGGTGATTTGGTACATTATCGAGGGCCGAGAGGGGTAGTTTGCATGGGGGATTTGTCTATTGACACAGTTGTACAAGGATATGCATGCGATATGCTATCGGGAGGTACTGAGCTTGACACACATTACACTGCTACAGGTATGGGCCTGGGAGCATATCAGGATTTCCAAGCCAGTTGTGGTGAGAGGAGGAGTGGAGAATGATAGAGCACCAATAGCCTGGGTGTGGGGGATAGAGGCTAGAGCGATACTGCACTATGAGGGATTCAGAGACATGGATGAATGGAGGAGGCTATTTGATGCACTACCAGCGGAGATGATAGTGTGGCAACCATACATGTTGTGGAAATTCAAGGAGTGGGGGGAGGATGAGGTTAGGCACATGAATTATTTTCGCACCTGATGCTATATTATCAGGAAGGATCCTCGCATAGTTGAGTTACATAGACTAGACTGGGTGACGAGGCAGTTTGGGGTGAGGAGATATTCCACAGGGTCGAGAGATGTTCCAGCGGCTTACGCGAGAGTGACCATGGAGGGATGAGATTGATCCTGATTCTGCGAGGGAAGAGTGGGAGACACTACGATTAGTTTCATACCCAGGCAGGAGAGATGGGCCAAGAGATGCAGGGATGACAGATCGGTATGATCAGTGGTTTTGTCGACATCCGCCTCAGTGGATTACTCTAGTGGTTCCTATTGAGGAGGCATTAGGTTTTGGGTCAGAGGATGAGAGAGAGCTAGCAGCTGAGAGGGGGAGACAACATCCATGAGGACAACAGAGAGGAGGATAGGGGGCGGCTAGAGCAGTAGAGGAGTCAATGAGGGTGGGTAGGAGGAGGAGATGATGATGAAGAGTCTGAGGAGGGGATGGAGTAGAGGGGGGAGGGGAAGAGGCCAGGGTCGCGGATCAGTAGGATAGGGGATATGAGGCATAGAGGGAGAGGAGACTGGAGGTTTGCGCAGCCACAGGTGGCCAATAGAGGCAGAGACAGGAGGAGGTCGAGGCTAGTGGAGAGCAAGAGAGGATGACAGGGAGGAGGAGGAGGAGAGCCCCGATGGTGATTGATGTAGATGAGGTAGAGGTAGATGGGGGGATGAGGGGTATGAGCCAGAGGCGATGGAAGTTGACATGGAGGTAAATGATATCCCTCCACTATTTATAGCACCACCTACAAGAGAGGATCCAACAGTGTTACTAAGAGGGGCTCTAGAGATATTACGGCTCAGTGAGTAGCGGCTGCAGTAATTAGAGTCAAAGCAGAGTAGATTAGAGGTAGAGGTGAGCGAGCTAAAAACATGACTTTCTAGGAGTGAGAGGGATTAATTAGATCTGGCCATGGTAGTGACAAAGGTGGAGAGGAGTCTACAAAGAGAGAAATGAGGCACGAGATGAGGTGATTGATCTACGTGCAGAGATAGATAGGCTGCAGACAAAGGTTGCCAAGGAGCATGAGGATGGAGAGGCAGTGAGATGGGAGAGGGACCATCTAGTGGGAGAGGAGGAAATATGATAGGATAGAGGATAGGTAGATGTTGGAGCAGGGACAGGGCAGAGGCCTGTAGAGATTGGGACGGAGGCAACAGGAGATGTGGTGGATTTGCAGAGGCAAATAGAGTGGCTATGGAGAGAGAGAGAGAGAAGATCTGCGGAAAGAGCAAGATGAGCTCCTTGACAAAGTGTATTGTTTAGAGTAGACAGTCAGAGATATGGGGTTTATGCAAGCGAGAGAGGATGAGATGACAGATCAAGTATATGTGATGTGGGTAGAGAGAGATGTAGCATTGGCACAGGTGCAAGCTTTGGAAGCAGAGAGGGATGTAGCTTTGGCACGAGTTCAGGTGTTGTAGAGTGAGAGGGCAGTGGCAGAGACACAGGTACAATCTCTTCAGATAGAGAGATGAGGCAGTGTCACAGGTATCGACTCTTTGGAGAGAGAGAGATGCAACAGAGTTGAGATTACAGGCACTACAGAGGGATAGGGATGCAGCGATGGCTCGGGCACAGGCCGTACAGAGGGAGAGAGATGTCGTAGAGGTGCAAATGCAGACACTGCAAGGAGAGAGGGATGCAACAATGGCTTAGGTGTAGGCAGTACAGATTAAGGGTGGTGAGGCAGGAGTAGACATATAGGGATTGCAGGCACAACTGCTGGCTACATAGGCTAAGAGGGACAGGGTCACAGAGCAGGTACAATAGCTAAGGTCGGCACAAGAGGCATGGGGTAGGAGCGGAGAGCCATTAGTGTGGATCGAGATAGATACAAACATGAGCAGAATTTCGCTAGATATCAGGCTGGGCAAAGAGATGATTATATGCAAGAGGCGACCTACTAGAGGTGTGCTTATGAGTAGGCAGTTCCAGATTTGGCGCAATGCACAACGTGCTATGTCAGGCAAGTACCTCAGATGCTGACACCATCCCAGTCATTAGGGACATGTACCAGAGGATATAGAGATTTTCAGTCGACTCCTTGCTATGGTGGTTATTAGGGGACTCCTAGCCATGATTATAATGGGACTCCCACACGCAAAGGACCGGTGCCCGATTCTCCTCAGAGATCAAACATGGGCAGCTCACAGTAGAGTGGGCAGAGAGCAAGTGATAGGATATGGGTTTTTTGATAGGTTCAGGATGGAGATTTAGTACATATCAGCAGAGATTAGATGTGATCTACATCCTTGGACATGTACCATTTTATTTGATGATATATTTGATGGATATGTATTTTGATGAGATTGACATTGTATTATTTTGATTATGATATGTGATAGCCCTTATTGACACTATGTGTTATGTTTATGTGATGGATGATTTATGTTATGCCTATGGATATGATTTTATGCTCTTATTATGGATCATGTAATGTATGCACATGTGTATGATGATTTATGCTTATGTGGATGATTTAATTATGCATGATGTTGATGATGATTTATGCTTATATGGATGATGTGATTATGCATGATGTTGATGATGATTTATCTATGTTGATGTTGTTGTGTATATGATGTATTAATGTTTATGATGCAGTATGGGATGAATGTTTTGTATTATATGTAATTATTATGGACCTAACAATGTATTTTGCAGGTGGTGATACATGTGTTGTGTAAATGTTAACATAAAAATGTATGGATTAAAATGAACCGGAGATGTCTAAGTTAGTATGCATGTAGAATAAAATATAATGGACCTATAATGTAACATGCAATATGAATGAAAAATAGATTTCTCCACGAAATGAAATGCAAACATAAATGTCAATAAGGACTTGCATGGGAATGTGGGTATATGATAGGTATGGTGTGGGTATGATACTGCACCTATCAAGAACCATTAGTATCTTGAGAATAAAAAAAAGGGAAAGAATCTAAGCTTGCACAACCAAAATCCTAAGTCATGGGTTAGGAACAAGAATGAATGAGGGATTCAGGAAATGAGATGAAATGCAATCATGGATGCAATTTTCCATCTTTGGAGCATTGATTTTTGCTATAGCATAAGATACCAACTACCAGGGTATATGAAACCAAAGTAATTTAGCATCCAATGCATAAAACAAACACTGCAAACAAGGTTATCCCAACACCCCAAGGTCATAAAGACCTTGGTCGGGCCAAGTATTGGGATGACCACAAGCACAAAGGGATGTCCCCAACATAACACAGGATCTTGGAGACCCTGGTGGGTACTACATGGGAACGACCCAATAGACAACAACAATAAACCACCAAAAGATTGCCCCTATATTAACCCATAAAAATGCACCATAATATGATAGATTATGGCAACCTTGACCAGTTGTAATAGGAAACTCAAATAATAAACAAAAGCCAAAAGCATTAAAATATCATAATCAAATTCAAACGTCCTTTTCCATAGGATCACATGGGTGGATGGGGTTGATGAGGTTTGTTAGGAAGGATGCATCATGTTGAGACCGATAATGGATACTAAATTAAGATGACCCAGGTGGTGCAATATTTTTGTCATTAACCAGATCTTTTGACACTAGAGGATCATGTTTGTGAACAACTAGCTAGATAAGGGAACTCTTGACAACACAACGCAAGAAACCAGACAAAGACCGACACAAGACTAACACACCCTAAAGACCTAGGGGCTCGAGGGATGATCAGAGATTACCCTTGCCTATGTGAAAGCGTAGAGACCTCATAGTTCAAGAAAATACTATGGATAAAAGTAGAAAGAGGACTAATGGAGACCGATGAGACGCCAACCAAACAATGCAAAAAACCAATAAAGATAAAATAAATCAAAGCGAAGAAAAATCCCCAGGGGTGGATCAAAAGATCGACCTTTCCTATGTGAAAGCGTAGGGGAAACAATGTTCGGAAAAGACAAATGACAACCGACCATGGATAAAAGTGAAAAGGAGACGATGAAGACAGATGATGGATGACCATCATGGGATGGTCAAAATGCCCCAGGGGTAGATCAAATGATCAACCTTGCCTACGTGAAAGCGAAAGGGCAATGCAGTTCGACAGAGGATAAAAAGATCAACGTGACAGGATGAGGCCTAGATGGAGACCGACACAATGGATGATTCTAGATGATGACACAAACTGACTGACAAACAAAAAAATGACACAAGCTCAAATTGGGATAAAAAGCTCAAGATGATGGATAGACAATGTGGATGGTCGAATGCTCAATCAAATTATATACCAAGTGACCTAGGATGGGAAGGGAGAGGATGTTAGGATAGGATGGATGAAGTCATAAAGTAACTAGGATGCAAGGTAGACAATGATTAAGCCCTCTACGGATGACACCTGTTACCAGGTTTTCACCACCCGTACTTATCCAAGGTGCCACCAAGGGTGGTTTTCGCCATAGGACAAATTTATTTCTCTTTACTATTTTTGGATTTTATTTTATTTTATTTTTATTTTATTTTATTTTATGCAGATAGGGTCACCGAGCAGACTTAGGTATAAAACCTTTTCAGATGCATGATGTTAATAGGCTCTTCTAGGGGATCTCCTTTAAGGGTGGTGAGTCTGTATGCCCCAGATCCATACTTTGCGATGATGATATAGGGACCCAACCAGTTTGCTTCAAACTTGCCTTTCTTATCTCGATCTTGCTAGGTGCGCTGGTTTTCTTTAAGGACAAGGTCACCAACATGGAACTGTTAAGGACAAACCTTCTTGTTGTAACTGCATTTGAGACAATTTTGATAAGCTTGAAGGTGATCATAGGCTTTGATATGTCTTTCATCAAGTAATTCAAGCTGAGCAAGTCGTACAACACGAGCATATTCCTCATTGATAAGGTTCTTCAAAGAAATTCTCAGTGATGGGATCTCGACTTCGATCAGCAAGATGGCCTCAACACCATATATGAGGGAATATGAGGTGGCACCGGTAGGGGTATGGATGGAAGTGTGGTATGCCCAAAGGGCGGGATGAATGTGGAGATGCCAATATTGACCAGTGTTATTGATGACCTTTTTGAGGATTCAGATCAGAGTATTGTTAGTAGCTTCTTCCTAACCATTACCTTGGGGGTAATAAGGTGTTGACCAACAATGTTAAATATGAAAGGTGTCAAAGGTGTTTCATGGCCTGGTTTTTGAAAGGCTTTCCATTATCTAAGAGGATGGTGGATGGGATACCATATCTACATATAATATGGTAGAGGATGAATTTTGAAATCTGAGTACTAGTGATTTGTGTGAGTGGAATTGCTTCCACCCACTTGGTGAAGTACTTAGTGGCAGTAATAATGAAGGTGTGGTTGTCAAAGGATGGCGAGTATATTTTTCCAATCAAGTCAAAACCCCACTGAGAGAAGGGCCATGATGCGAGAAGAGGCTGAAGATCCTGTGCTAGGGCGTGAATCAGATCTACATGTTGTTGACATGGGAGGCATTTCTTCACCAACTCATAGGCATCATGTTCTAGCATAGGCCAATAATATCCAACTCGAAGAATCCTTTTAGCCAAGGCCATACCATTTGAATGGGCCCCACAAACACCAATGTGTACTTTCGTTAGTGCAGTATGGGCTTTGGTCGTCCAAACACCTAAGGAGGGTTCCGTCATACCCACGACGATAAAGTGTATCACCAATGATAATGTATCAGGATGAACATTGGATAAAGGATTTGCATTGGTTTTGTGTGAGGTCTGAGGGTAAAATGTTATCATGCAGGTAAGCATAGATGTCTTGGTACCAAGGGGAAGTGAGACCTACGATGTCACCCACCATTTCGGTCTCAGGGATGTCATATTCTAGGATTAAGAGTTGTTCATCAAGGAACTCGCATTTTGTTCGATCCTTGGGCATGTTGATTAAGGAGCCAATAGTAGCCATGGCATCAACTACTTTGTTCTGTAGCCTGGGAATCAGATCAAATTGTATGGAGGTGAAATACTTCTTGAAGTCGTCCACCATGCATTTTTAGGGTAGCAACTTGTCATCCTTTGTTAGGAACTCATCATTAACCTGCTTAATGACCAACAAGGAATCGCTAAAGACTTTTAGATGAGTTATGTGCCACTTTTTGGAAATTCTAAGGCCTGTGAGGAGGGCTTCATACTTAGCTATATTGTTGGTGCATGAGAATCCCAATCTGAATGACTTCGGGATATAATCACCTTGGGGGGTAACAATTAGAATTCCTTCCCCCGATCCATTATGAGTGTAGGATCCATCAAAGTAAAATATCCAGGTGGGTGATTCTGCAACTATAAAGACTTCTTCATCTGGAAATTCGGTGACCAAAGGATAAGCATCTACTAAGGGTGCATCGACCAACTAATTGGCTATAACTTGTCCTTTTATGGCTTTTCGATCCACATATTCTATGTCAAATTCACTTAGGAGCATGACCCACTTAGCCATGCGACCAGTTAAGGTGGTTCTGGACAACAGATATTTTAGTGGATCAATTTTCACTATTAGTTTGATAGGATGGCTGAGCATATAATGTCTAAATTTTTGCGTACTGAAAACCACTGCGAGGTTTCTCCATTGGTGAATAATTCAATTCATAACCAACCAGTGTATGACTAATGTAATAGATTGCTCATTCTTTTGCGGACTCATCATGTTGTGCCAATAATACCCCCAATGCGACTGAAGTAGCGGAGATGTATAGGAGGAGGGGTTTTCCTAGAATAGGTGGCATCAAGATTGGCGGATGGGCCAAGTACTCTTTAATCTTATCAAAACCCAATTGAAACTATTGATTCCATTTGAAGGTGGTGTCTTTCTTCAGAAGGTGGGCGAACGACTGACACTTATCTACAAGTTGGGCTATAAATCGATGGATAGATTGTAGCTTTCCCTAAAGGCTTCTTAACTGTTTCATGTTTCAAGGTGGAGGCATATCCATGATAGCTTAATTACTTTGGCAGGATCAACCTTGATGCCCCTTCGGGAGACTATAAAGCCCAAAAATTTCTCGGGCATAACACCAAACACACACTTTTTTGGATTCAATCTTAGCTTGTATTGTTCCAACCACTCAAAGATCTTTTTCAGAATGGCAGGATGCTCTGCTCTAGTTTTGGACTTTCCCAACAAGTCATCAACATAATATTCCATGATAATGTGGATGAGGTCATGGTAGATGACATTCATTTCTCATTGATATGTTGCCCCCGCGTTCTTAAGACCAAAGGGCATAACATTGTAGCAAAAGGTACCCCAAGGTGTTGTAAAAGCGGTCTTATGCTAGTCTTCGGGTGCAATTTGAATCTGATTGTAGCTAGAGAATCCATCCATGAGGGACAACATCTTGTGTCCTGCAGTGAGGTTGACTAACATGTTGATATTAGGAAATGGGAAATCATCTTTCAGACAGGCTTTGTTGAGATCCCAGAAGTCTGTGCAAATCCTAATGTCTTTGTTGGGTTTAGGGACATGCACTATGTTGGAGATCTAGTCAAAATAGTCAATGGGTCTGATAAAGCTAGCATCTAGTAATTTCTCCAATTCTTTCTTGACTAACAGTGCTACTTGTGGATGCATTTTTTTGAGTTTCTGCTTAACGGGCTTGGCGTCCAGGCGAATATCCAAATGGTGAACTACTAAAGCAGGGTCCAAACCTGGCATGTTTGAGTACAACCAAGCAAAGCTGATGATTCCGTCTTTGAGCAGCTAGAAAATGAAGGAATATTCTTGTTCTAATAATGATTTGGCTATGTAGGTGATCTTCGAGGCCCAGATTGACTTCTTGAGTTTCTTCAATCAAGATTGATGATCGTGTAGATGATTGAGTTCCCACAAGGGGAAGATGAACATCTCAATCCTCCAATGCCTCATTGAGGTTTTCACTGTTGGATGCATCCTTTATTTTTATTTTTTCCAGGTCAAGAAGCGCCTCGAGGAGGTTTCCACTAGATGACCGTTTATGATTTTTCTTGTTTTTACTTTTGCGACTGGAGTGTTCATCTTCCCCCAATCCCATAAGATTTACATATGCATCTAGAGAAACATTGTCAAGTGCGCTATCACGTAGGTCCCAGTCAATAAGTTTGGGATGATGTAGGGAAAGGCTAATGGTAAAGACGGATAGGAAATCAAACATGGATGAAAGGTCTATGTGATCCACGTCATCGTATGCATGTATGATGGACTCTTCCTCAGGTATGTCTTCTAAGGGACCATCGTCCACATTAACACTGTTGGAAGCATTGGATGATGTTGCAAGCCTTTCTACTTTTTGTTATATCCTAGGCCTAAATTTTGTGGATGCTTTGGTACATCAACAAGTTGCAACCACCCTTGTTCTTCTTTACCCAGACCCCTACCTTGATAGTTATTCTTTTATGTGAACTTAGAAGACCAGGGGTCTATTTCCTGAAAATATTCCTTAAGGGGAGGATCCAGTTGGGGCTCTTCACAATATATCCACTAGCTGACATCATCTTCTGGTGTATCTATCCTTAAACCAAAGGACTGGAAAGTGCTAGTAGGGATGTTTTTGGAATTGAAGGTAATGGTCTTGTCTTCTTTTGGTATAGACTATGAAGGTTGACCATATGTGTGTGGTGACGGTGGCATAGTTGCCACATTCAGAGCTGTACGCATTTCATACTCACCACAACCCTTGTCGATGATTTGGAATTTAGTGATGGTGGGATCGGTGGTGGAAGATGGAGTGGCTGATGTGGCGGATGATGGATTGGAGGATGACGACTAAGATGCCCCCATTTCAACTCTAGGAAAATAATGCAAATGGGGAAATGAAGCTTCTAAGGTGTGACAGTATTCAAATGGTTGGGGTCAGCATAAACAGTGACCTCTTGTCCATTAACTGGGAATTTTAGGCACTGATGATATGTGGAGGGGATGGCGTGCATGGTGTGGAGCCATGGAAAACTAAGGAGGAGGTTGTCAGGTAATTCCAGATCAAGGACATGACATGTAGTGTACTAAATCATGGGTCCAACCTGGATGGGAAGACTAAAAATTCCTTCAAAATCTCTTTCCCCATTATCATAAGCCTTGACTGTAATGATTTGATTACTCAGATCCGCTTGAGTATACCCTATCTGCTTTATGAACTTTAGAGTACATAGATTAAGGGAAAAGCCATTATTTACCAGGACCCTTTTTACTTTATGACGAGCAACTAGGACTTCGATGTGTAAGGGATGGTTATGGTTGGCATCAATGTTAGGCATGTCATTTTGGCTGAAGTGTAATTCGTAGGATAAGGAAAGATGTCCCACTAAAGCTTGAAACTGCATGTGATCAATGTTGTTAGGCACTTGGGTCTCTTCTAGAGCTCGGTTCAGGATCTCTTGATGTACGGGAGAAGATTTAAGCAAATCCAAAATTGAAATGTGAGTAGGAATCTTTCCTAAGTGATCAAGAATGTTATATTGAGAATTCATAGGATTTTGTTGGGCGAATGCAAGGGCTACAGGAACCGTAATGTGAGTTCTTCAGGTGGCAATAGCACATTAGGGATCTTTAGCTTTGATATGTATCATGGATATGCAGGGTTCCATCTTCTCAATTCAATGGACAATGCCATCATAATTGAGGGGCACATTCTTATAATTTATGTAATTTGTACTATTGTTTTGGGGATTGTTATTGGATGTGCTTGCACCTTGATTATGGTTAGGGAAGGCATTTTGATAAATCTATAATTGAGCATTAGATGATGTAGCTTGATTGGCATCCACACGAATATCTCCTTGATCTACAAGATCTTGGATATATGTTTTTAGACTCTGAAACTTGTTTAGGGTATGCCCTTTAATCTTGTGAAACTCACAGTATTTGTTTTCTTTAAACCAAGCCAGTTTAGGATTAGATTCATTGGGTGGCTTGGTTACAGGATATGTGATTGGATAATTGGCTTGTAAGAGCTTGTTGAACACGACACTGAGGGGTTCTCCTAATTGAGTGAACTGGCATTTATTGTTCCTTTGACTATTCTGGTTTAACTGTTGAGGGGGACGAGGTGCCCCCTATGGTACTAATATGATGTTTTGGGCAGATGGTTGGTTAGGAGCAGATTGTTGCCTCTGAGAGGTACTAGATACTTGAACATGCTTAGTGTCGGTGACACCATCATTCATAACATTCTTGTTCTTGTTCCAGTAGCGTGATTTATCTCTAGATGATTGTTCTTTGTCATGATTGTGTATCTTGACATGCCATTTAGCAATAAGGGCTAGTTCAAGGATGGGTCCTTTCTCCACTATCTCAGCAAAGGATGCGACATAATGCAACCTGAAGTTATGGGCCATGTCGGATGTGAATTCTCCACAAAGAGAGTGACCGTGTCTTTCTCTTTGAGAGGGGTTTTCATTTAGCTTGCCAACGCACGCCACCTTTGGAGGTAGCTAGCAAAGGTTTCGCCTTCACGTTGTTTCTCCTTGAGATCCAAGGTATCAATATCCTTCTCTAGATTAAAGGAGTAGGAAATAAATTTCTCTGAAAGATTTGCAAAGGATTTGATTGACCCCTGCTCTAGACCCATGAACCAATCTAGGGCATACCCTGTCAGGCTCTACGGAAAGAGACACAAGAGGTAGTTGTTGTTATGCATAACCTCTTGACACTGGGAGTAAAACTCTTGCAGGTGGGTTCTAAGATCCTTGTTTCCCTTGTATCTGTCAAACTTCGGTATCTCAAAGTGTTTTGGGAAGGGAATCAATGAGATGGAAGGGTCGAATGGATAGGGACATATATCTTTAAATTTGAAGGATTGCTTACCAGTCTTGGCTTGGAGATATTTCAAAGCAGCTTTGATTTCTAATAGATCTGCATTGACCGGTGGTGTAGGAGTCGAGGCGGATGGGTTGGATGGATATGGGTGGTAGGATGACGAAGGATCCTGTTGAGATATTGTTTAAAGGTTGATATATGGATTTTGATAGTGAGATGATTTTTTCCCTTACTGGTATGCCAAGGGTGTTTGTTGGTACGAGGGTTGTTGTTGTGAGGTATAATACAGGTTTGTTTGATAAGAATATGCGGCATAATGCTGAGGAACATGAATGGAGTGTTACGAATTGGTCTGCTGGTGCTGAGGGTATTGTTATGACTGTTGGGAGGCCATATAGGGTGGTTATTGATGGAACTATTGTTGGTTATGATAGAAATAGTGTTGGGGAGGTCGTTGATGTGATATCGGTGGTTGTGTGGGCCGAGGTGGGATATTGTGTTGCGGTTGAACTTGCAAACATAAAATAGATGCGAGTAACGGGCATATGGTCTGGACGAGAGGTTGAGATGGATTTCCTTGTGATTGGTGTGGTGGTTGTTGTGAGGAAATCAAAGGATTATGTGGGGGTTGTTGCTGATGAGATGGTTGAGATGATGTAGAGGTGTTCTGCAAAGGAGGTTGTTGGGTGCCAACAGGAATATTTGGTTGGGATGTACCTTGTGGAGGTAATTGAGGTGGTATGTTAGATTGCGGGGGTTGTTGGGATGTGAATGGAGGTGGTGGTAGATTTGTGGCTCCAGGAGGTGGAGGCAAGGCATTGAAAGGGTTGCCCCCAACTTTTACTGGAGGTTGATTTGAAAAGGGTGGTGCAATCAACATTAATGGCAGACATTGGGGAACATTTTGCGGCATGTTGTAGGCGAAAGGGTTATTGGGATTAGATACTTGAGGAGCCCCCATGACTGAGATTGAGGCATGTGGGGGATTGTTAATATGGTAAAGGATGGCATTTCTGAATTTAGGTTGATATCAACCCTCCACTACAGGAACATTGGGGATGTATGAATCACTTGGTGCGTTTTGTGAACTTTGGGGTATTGTTAGGTGTGGAATTTCCATATTTGGATAGGTTGACACCTAATAGAGGTTTGCCACCTTTTTCAATTAGGTGCGCCAAGATTATTTCCCCATGTTGTTCGAGCAGGCAATCTATCATTTGCGCATTGGTGGGGTTACTAAAATGTTCCTCAAGTGTGAGTTCGGGCTTGTTGATCATACTCTCTTCACCATGTGGTGAGTTGTTATGATCTTCGGTGTTAGATTGTGATGATCCCTCGTTGACGGGAGGATTTTCCTATGGTGTGCTAGGTTGGGATCCAGGATTTTGTTGCTTGGCAATCTTCCTTGCTTGTGATTAGGTCTGAATAGGCATGCAAGACAACAGAGTGGACTAGAATGTGAGGATGATCAAGATGATGATTGAAGGATTGACTTGGTTAGATGATGGATTATCCGACAAGGATGTGGATTGATAGGATTGGATTGGATGATTGATAAAGGATCTAATTTTGATTTGACCAAAGTGGATTGCTTGATAAATGATTGATGAAATTAGATTGGACTGATTGATAAAATGATTGGCTAAATTGGATTGGATTGTATTGATTGACAAAATGACTAATGAGATAGGGTTGGATTGGATAGATAAACAATTGATAGGGTGATTAGGATGATGACGGGGGTTCAAAACCAAGTTCAAGAGTTATCCTTGGTACATAAGGTGTTGATTGATCAATTAAAGGATGGATGGTTGATGACAGTGCCAAATCCAACTTGAGATGGAAGTGGAATGATAGGGTCGATGAGGATGACAAACTTAGGACAAATGAAAATCCTAAGCCAATTTCGGAGGATGATGATTAAGCTCAAACACCTAAGTCAACTTAGATAACTACTTCAAATGAAGTTTAGCAAAATAGGAAAATTATGTAGGTAAATGACAATCCAGAATGGAAGAACAACACTTAGAACGTGGAAAATGATTGAGTGAACAAGGAGAACAGCTAGATGAATGAGGAGAACAGTTAGATGAACGGGGCCTCAAAACGGATGAACGATGACTCAAAACGAGTAAATGGATGTTCGATTAAGGAAATTGACCTTGAGGATGGGGAGATGAATGACCGGAATGGGTGAATGGACACTCAAAACGAGAAAATGGTTAATTAGAATGAAGGAACGACACCTAGAATGACCAAAAGGAGGATGAAAAGAGTTGTTTGAATGGCGGGTCCACCCCTGGAATAGGTCAAGTCCACCCCTGGAAGGGAAGGTACGCCTCTACTAAGGGAGGGTATGCCCCTGGTTGTGAAAACAAACAAAAATAGTTGTTTGAAACAGGTAAGCAGGCACACGAAATGAGGAAATGGACGCTCAAATCGAGGGGATGAATGTTCAGGATGAAGAATGGATTCTTAGAACGGGTGTATGAATGTTCAGAACAAGGAAACAAGTGATCAGAATGATGAAACAGGCGCTCGAAATGATGAAGCAGGTGATAAAATTGATTGTTTAAGGGATAAGTCCACCCCTGAAAAAGGTCAGGTCTGCCCCTGGAGGGAAGTTCTACCTGTTTGACTAAAAGTTAGACAAAATTTGACTGAAACAGGCTGAAAATGGACTGATACAGAGGGCAGGTCTGCCCCTCGTAGGAAAATCTGCCCCTGGACAAGTTTGAACTGGGTTTTCACAAAAAATACTAAGGCAAAGGACCCAAAACACAACAAACAACAATCAAATGATAAGGCTGACTCAACTAAACAAAAAATTACTAGTTTTGCACAAAGAAAATAGTTCAAGCAATACGATCTTAAGATTAGTAGAATGGGTATGGCTGAAAAAGTCCTCTATTCTAAGATACACAAGGTTGCTAGGGAGTCCTCAATATACACCCAGTACATGAGGCCCAAACCGTGAACACCAGCCCATCACAAGCGTGAGTCGGGAACCTTAGCAAGATACTAAAGGCTCGAACCAACTCTTCACGTCATCTTGACACTTCACCAATAACGACATAGATGGATTGGGGTACAAATATGGCTCTCCCCCCTTTATATACCCCATCGGTACGCGTGGTTGGGATCATCCCTTGGTGTGATGAATTCCCCAAGCAAGTCCCCTAAGAAAAAGAAAATGGGAGACTTAAAAGGACTTGGTAAGCTATGATTTCTCGTCACCCAGGATTTCCAAATGGCGCAAGGAGATTGGATACATCAATAGCCTACCACAAGCTCAAAACACAAAGTATATTGACACCCCGTAGTTAATCTATGTGCCTAAATTAATGGAAAACGATAACAAATAGCTAATAACCATTTTAAAATGGATAGCCCTGCAAGAAACTCGTTAGTACTTTATTTTCCATTTTCCACCAAATGCTACTTAGATCCTTGCAAATATGCCAACAACAAACATTAGGGGGTCAAAAATACTCAAAACAACTAAAAACAGTGCTTAAACTTCAATTTTCACCTTTTAGAAAAAAGTTGTTTTGAGCGGGTCTACCCCTGGTTTTGGTCAAGTCCACCCCTAGAGGGTAGGTCTGCGCTTGAAAAAGGTCAGGTCTTCCCCTGGACTAGGTTAGGTCCGCCCCTTTGTGAAAAAACTAAAAAATCTTCTGTTTCTGGACTATGTGGAGAGCAGGTTCCTCGTGGTCAAGGTCAGGTCTGCCCCTAATGGGCAGGCTTGCCCCTTTGCTAGGTCAGGTCCACCCTTGGAAGGGAAAGTACACTTCTCTACTAGGGCGGGTCTGCCCCTTTGCAACCTGCACCTACAAACAGTAAAAGAATAGAGAACATGAAAGTAAGAGACCCATTTATGGGTCCCCCGGGTGTGCCAGAAATGTGATCAGGTGAAAATCCTCATCCTAAAACGTGCAACAACAACAAATATGCAAAAAAAAAAAAAACACCTAACACCTCAAGATTGGGCAAAAGCGTTAACTTAACAAACGTAGATGAAACTATTATACCTTGCTAAGTTGCTCCTTTGGTTGGCCCTTTGATCTTTTATGTTGTGTATGCTCCTCTTGATGGAAAAATATGTGAGATGGGATGCAAAGATGGTTGAAAAGAGATGAATATGGGATGCAAGTGCTATGGTCAAGACAAAGTGTGAAAATTATTCTAAGTATGGCTCAAATGTCAAATTGGCAAGAGTTTGGTAGCAAAATCATGAACCCCTCAAATGAGAGAAAAAATGGGGTATTTATAGAGGAATTTGAATTCTCTACAGAATTCAATAGTTGAGATTAAACTAACAAGGCCAAGATGAAGGGCTATGGTGAGTTGATGACTCACAAGCCCTCACATCTTGACATGTGGAATGTGAAGTGGCTAAGGAAGTGATGATGTGGAGGAAGGACAAGTACCTTGGGGGATGAGAATATTTCCTCAAAAAGAAAATTTTTGTCTCTAGGTGGGAATGAAAGTGACTTTTGAGGAGTTTTAGAATTCCTCAAAAATCTCCATGGGAAAAGGGAAAATAGTTAGGAAAATAAATGTGAATTAAAAATTCACATACTTGGAAGAATCTCATGGACAAGACAAGGTTCCAAAAAGGGAAGCACTTGTCCACATGTGACTTGATGTGACAAATCAAAATATTCTAAAAGATGCATGGGAAAAGGAGATTCTAGGAGAAATAAATGTGAATTTTAAATTCACATGGGAAAGAGGGTCAATGCTAAGAAAGACAAATGAAAAGGTTGACTAAAAAGGCATGTTAAATGTGGCTAATGACTTTGATTAAGGTTGTGCAAACACATGGTTAGGAGGATTAATGAAAGATTAAAGAGAAATTGGAAGATGTGAGGATGTGACATTAATTTTTTGCTTAATGTGTACACATCCTAATCTAGAATTAATTAAATTAATCCATATTAGAAGTGGGTTATAGAGGATGTGACAATGAGAGAGAAAAAGAGGAATTAAAAACTAACTTAAATTCAAAGGGGTCACATGACTAAATTAAATAAAGTGATGTATTTATTTAATTTAGAGAGGAAAGAAGTAAAAGGTAAAAGTATTTAATTATTGAATTAAATAATTTGGGAACCTTATACAGAGAATGAAATACTAATTAAATGAGTGATTTACTTAATATCAACAAAGAGGATGAAATAGACGAGTAAAGGGATGAATAAGGAGTCAAGTTTGACCATATGGAAGTGATCAAATTTGGGTACCTACAGTCCCAATTAGGATATTGACATCAAGCATACCTATCTCAATCAAACAATAATAAGGGAATTCATGTAACATTTTTTTTTCTAAATTTAAGAAAGTTGAATTCTTAAGAATAGACGATACTAGTTTATTCCTAAAGAAAAATATGCAAAGCATAAATAAGGCATGTGAAGTTTTTGAAAAAATGCCTAGAGTCTAAATTGTTGTTACAATTAGATATAAACCAAAGTGATTTGTTGTTCGTTTAAATCATAATTTCATAAAGACAAATTAAGTGGTAGAATGTAAAAGCTATAAGATTACTTTTTGAATATCAGTGCTCATTAGACCTCTTTTGTAGTATTTTATCCCAATTATTGGGCCTTAGAACATGAGACAATATAAAATGGTAAACAAAATTACAAGAAATCTCACAAATACCATGGGCACCAAGATTTACATGTATTTTAAAAACATTAACTTCGTGAAGTAGGAGAGATTTATTGTTTCTAGGATATATAAAATTCTGCTATCAAACATATAGTTGACATAATTATAGTCATGTAATAAGAAAGAATCGTCATAAGAAAATAATAAGATAGTCATAATAACATATCCATGGAAGTTGATAATATGAAGACTCTTGGCAAGACCCGTGATATGGTTTAAAATTTATATGCTACTCCTCATGGTGATGAGAGGAAGAACTGGATCATGATTGGATAGGCAAAGCAACGTTTGAATATAATTTTTGAAGGAAAATCTATTTTAAAATCTGATGTAAATGACCTGTGAACATATTATGGTGAATGATAATTTTATAAGGCATTTAAAACAGTCATACAGAATGAGAACAGTTTGTATGGAGTTTAAACCAATTTGTACTGTGCGTGACCAGTTGTATGGAGATCAAATAAATTTGTACATTGGTTTATACGACCTATAGAGGATTTATATGGCCTATAAATGGTCAGTATATTCTGCAAAGAGATTTAAACATGTAGTTATGTATATATCTATCTTTGATGTTTTACAAGAATTATAAACCATAATTATATGCTTCGTCTTTTGAGATTAGTGAAGATAATGGAGTGCTTCGGCCTAATGTCCAAGTGATGAAATCTTAGCTTCGTGAAAGATGGAAGAGAGTAAAGTGTCCAATATCATGGAATCTTTGTTTAAAAATAATACAATGAAAGTAGGTGGCTTGGGTCATGGGTTTGTTCCCTATTGGTTTCAGGTTCGACTCTGCTTCCAGGTTTACCCGGTTGGGATTGGCTTGCTAGTTGTTGGGTCCCCCTATAGGGGACTAGTCTTGCCCCCGCTCGTTCTAGGTACCCAAGATACAAGTTATTGGGTTGTTGGGCGGGATCACAAGGATACCCCTATCATTAACAAAAAAAAAAAAGGCAATGAAAGTTGGTGACTTTTTGGAGCATATATTTGCTATTTTATTAGTATTATTTTTTCATATATTTATGTCTAAGGCATTTATTATATGAACGTTATCGGCTGATTTTAATGATCGACGGTTGAGAATGTGGTAGAATGATGGTTGACAATTGAAAAAGATCTGACGTTTGATGAACCCAATAGAAAATAAATAAAAATAGTATAAAAAATAAAACACTTTATACAAATAAAAAAAGCAAAGAATAGATATTCTTTCTACATTTCCACTAGAAAATATGTTTTACATTCATTATAAAGGTCAAAAAGAAAAAAGAAAAAAAACCATAATTATTATATATTGCAAATTAAAATAATTATTATTATATTTTACAAAAAATATTTTACTACACTAAATTTATCTAATTAATCATTGCACTTTATACAAAGAAAGAAAACAAAGAATTAGATATTGTTTTTAATTTTTCACTAATATTCACAGTGTATAAATCAGATTATAAAAGCATCGACAGTTGAAAATGTGTTAGCATGATGCAAGACTATTAAAATATTGTTTTTAATTTTTCACTAATATTCACAGTGTATAAATCAGATTATACAGGCATCGACAGTTGAAAATTTGTTACCATGATGCAAGACTATTAAAAAAGATTTAACCATTCGATGAACCCAATATAAAATAACCAAAGAAAGAAAGAAAGAAAAGAATCACATATTCATTTTACATTTCCACTATAAAGTATGCTTCACATTCATATTATAAAAGTCAAAAACAAAAAAAAATCCAAATTATTATATTTTACAAATAAAAAAAACTATTATATTTTAGAAAAACATATTTAAATACACTGAATTTAGCTTATCAAAATTTTCATTGCACTTTATACAAAGAAATAAAGTAAAGAATTAAACATTGTTTCTAAATTTCCACTAATATTCATAGTTTATAAATTATATTATAAACATGCAGAACAATTAATTTAATGTTTTGAATGTATACTTAATATTATTCAGTTTCAAACAATATATATATATATATACCATCATTAATAAACACTTTTATGTTGGAAATAGGATGCCATTTAATTGCAATCCTAAACATTATTTATTTTATTTATCTCCTAAGTCCTTGGAATGTGTTCATCAACACTAGGATTAGGAAGATATTAATATTGAATGAAATAATCATGTTAATTGACATTTGTAATTAATTCTAAATGTTAGAAGCATATGAGGGCGTCCAAGATGAGTTCCTAAATAATAAGAGCACATGGAGAACCCACATGGTAGGTGACACTCACCTTGAGTTCACTTAACTATTCGAAGTAAGAGATAACACTTCTGAATGCATGTAAAGATCCTAGGAGTTAGGGTTTGATGTTTGCATGCATGAAGTTTAGTTCAATTCAGTTCAGTTATGGTTCAGTTATCTTCAGTTAGTTTTAGTTGAATGCTACTTGACTTCAGTTAACTTGGAATGCATGGCTGATGACTTGAGTTGCATGATAGATAACAGAGACTACCTTCAGTTAACAGGGGATGACCATTCTTGCATGAATGGTGTTGAGAAATGTTTCAATTAACAAGAAATGACTTGGACCCAACTTGGGCACCCAAGTTGTCTTCTTGGAATTAAATCTTTTGTATGTTGAGATATTTCAGAAAGCTCAGTTAAGTGGGACCTCTTTTGGGTGCCTACTTTGAGGATGAAGCCTTGAAGATATTTACAAAACAAAGGTTGAGTTGCTACTTCAATTTGGGACGCCCAAATGCATGAAGATTAGGATTTGACATTGTTCTTCACGACATAACTCTATTTGCATGAGATAGGCATACCTTTTAGGGATAGGTCTTGAGCATTGTAATTGTAACTCATGTTGAGTTTTCAAAGTTGATCAAAGCCTCTTTATCTCAAGCAAGTTGAAGAGAGTCATTATCAGTTTTATTGCAAGTTGTGAAGCAAATTTGGTGAAGGCAAGAGAAGCATTCTCAAACAAGAATTGGAGCTATTGTAATCTACTTCAGAGATTGAATAATAGATTAATTTTTGGTGGAGTTTTTTTCCAAAAGGTTTTCTCCACGGTACATGCTTGTGTAATCTTTCTAATATCCTATCTACTTCTATCAACTTTTGTCTACATTCTACAAATAGTAAAATGGATTAATCAAGCTAATCACCCACAAAGAATATGTAACAAAGGAAAATATTATTTAGATCAGCAATATTAAAGTTTTAATAAGTATTAAGCTAATAAAACATTAATTTTCAACATTTTATTCCATCTTCCTACACAAAACAAGCATTTATTTCAAATTATTTTTCTTCTTAGTTCAAAGCATTTCACAATTACATCCTACTATATACTTAATGTTAAATACTAAGTTTTATCCATACAAATTCTAAATTAACAAAAAAAACTATAGCATACCCATTGCACACCAAGGTGCAATTGCTAGTTTACTTTTATATTAAGTTTTAGAAGAATACACTTGAAAATTTATTATCTTCTATATGTTTATATTAGTCATGATTTTTAGTTCTATTTGGTGTCTTAAAAAATAGTGTTCTAAGAGAATATTAGAAGATGTCATTGTGTTCATAAGAATAGTTTGGAAAAAATAATTTACTAGATTTGGGCTACGTAATCTCTTTTAAAGATCAAATGGACTTAGCTACTTTATTGTCTAGCTTAAGAGAATGAGACTCTTTGTAAGATCATGAAAATTTTGATTGGATGAAATACTAATATGGTGATCTTAGTTTGATATTTACAACTGATCCTTGATAAACACAAGGATAATACTAGTGTCAAAATCCATGTAGAATTTGATGTAGTAGATATGTAGATAACATTGTAGGATGTATTTTCAAGAAAACACCTAAATTTTTTGGTTTCGAACCTTATAAATTTTGATTGAAGAGACTGATTTTAACATATAGGCATTTTTATAATTTTAGATTGATTTTGTTTAGAAATAAAAGAGGCACACCAAATATATTAAATGATAGAATCACCTATAAAAATGGTTAGCACAACCTAATTGGCTTTGATATCATGTTAGAATTTAAGATCTTAGTATACTAATCATTATATATAAAAATATAAAATAAATAAAATTATAATCATACAAGCATAAATTTTACACATTACAGAACATATACATGAGAAAAACCCTTTCAAGTAAAAATCCATAAAGCATCACTTTATTAAAACACTTACAAAAAATAGATAGACCCAGGAAACTCCTCTACATACTTCCACATGACCACTAATACTTCATGTGCATAGTGATATAATTCACTATAAATCTACAAATTCACACATTCTCAAATAAGAGAGAACCTCCTTAAATATAGGAGAAAGGGTGGAAAAGTTCTTGAAGGGGTATTAGTCTCCTATCCAATAACCACCATTCATAAATAATTAGTAATATAATAATTATTAGATTATAATTATTTTAAATGGGATATGCTTAATAAATCATATAATTTATAAGGTTTTATAACCTTATATTAGAACAACATATAAATGGTATAAGGGTATGACCCATAATAATATAATGTTATAACATCTTCTCATTGCTATTAAGCTTGTAAAGATGCATCATAGAAAAAAAAACTATGTAATCAATACCAATCTTTGAGTGTTCAAGCACCTGATGACTTGAAATTTAGATAAAATTCTACCCACATCACCATAGTTTTCTCTTAGGAACCACATATCTCTTCTTAGATAATCTAATACATTAAATAAATCCTCACTTTGAGAAGGAGAATATTTTGATCCAATTCCTTCTACCTCATTTTCTTGCATATTCGTATAACCTTTGGTTGATGTATAGAACCATCATACCTAAAAAATTCTCTAGAAAAATAAATTTGAGAAGCTATAGTTAAACCTTCGCATTGGGGAGATAAAATGCTAAATTTATAAAGAAATCTTCTTTGATTGTCACTTTGGATGATCGATTATCCCATATCACTATCTCACCCAAGATAGATTTGATGAACCCTATCAAAATTAAATATTGACATGCATTAATTTTGTAGATACCTAAAATGTGACCTTACCCAACCATGCCTAATTTTAACCTATTCGAAGCATTTGATTAATTAAATATTTATTATTTGTTTTAATTAATTCCATCATTTCCCCTAATTTATCCTAACACTTAATTAAATAAATATTTTATATATTTAATTAATTCCCATTTATCCTTATCCTTATCTATTTAATTCTAGCCCTTGAACTTGTTCACATGGATCATAATCTAAAATTACCATCATGTGACAAGTGTCCCTTTCACATGTCTAACTAACTTCTTATCTATATTCATTGAACCTAGACACCTGCCCAAAAGTCAAACTAATTTTTCATCTTTTTCACTCATCTTATATCCCACCTTTTAATCCTAGCCATTCACATAAGGATTTTTTCCTTATCCCAATCTTAAACCTAGATCATATCCTTCATGTACCACTTGCCACATGACTAAATCTTTGATCTTAACCCTAATCCTCATCCAATCTTAGTCATCCATCATCAATCTATCCTAGTCGTTGATTTTTCCTCTTTAAAGCTCTATACCTAGAGGCTCTCATCCTTCATTATCAAAAAAAGAATCAAGCTATCATATTGTTATGCTATCATTTTTCTATCTCTTTTGCAATCATACCAAGGTTAAGCTAGTCTATTGAGTAATCTACATACTATCAACATTATAAGATAAAATAAAATAGAACTAGGGTGCATTCCATTTCAACTCATCAAGGAGGATGGAGATTGTTTGAGGTATACATTTTGTCTTCATTACATTATCTTATGTTATTTTATCTTCAATAATTTTCCTTCATAGTCAAATTCATTGCAATATTTTATAAGAGATTCTTCCTTTCTATAGAAAATCCTATCATAATATGCCAATATTTTTTTTCATATCACAATTAGATCTCTAACTAATAAAACAAATAATAATATGCACTAGAGCATTGCAAATACCACCTTTCATGTATGCATGGAAAGGACACCACTTACCACCTTTATAATCTCAATTTTAGGTTTCCACCTTACTATTTGACATGACATAACCTATTAATAACTAGTTATTCCCAAGCCATATAATTATCGCTACAAGGTAAGCTCACTCCTTTACATGCCCCATAGACTACCAACTATAATCTAATAATGACTATTAAATGGACAAATAATTATTAAATACATCTTTGAGATTATTTCAAATGTTTAAACCAATGATTTTTTCAAATATTTAAACCAATGAAACAATCACATTTTCATGTTGCAAATAGTACACCATATAATCCCTATCATGCCAACCTCTCCCTTCATTACCCTTACACATAACATAAATTGTCTTATTGTACTTATCACCAAACACCATTGCAACACTTTAAATTCACATGATCACAACCTTCCTAATTTTGAATAGGATCCCCATATCTATGCCATAAAATAAATATAAAACTACTAATATCCATGCCCCTTAGACATATAATCCTTCAATTACCTAGGGAGGAGTTTCAAACCTAAATTGGGTCATGTATTTAAGTTGTAGTGGTCATTATTAACACTTTTTGTACATCTTCATTTACTAAATAGTCTACCATAATATTTATATTTCTTTTGCAATGAGAAAAACCAATTATATTAAAGAATTGACTCATATTTAAGGCATTCTCAACAAACTAATTTAACTTCTAGCTTAGAATTTGTACCCTTGAGCATTCCATCTATTACATTGAATCCCTTTTCACTATAAAATGCTTTAAATTTTACATATTAGTTCCTATTGTACTTGCTATCAAAGCTTCCCATTCTAACTCATTATTAATGTATACCCTAGAAAACAAAGAGCCACCATAAATAAACTCTATTTTTGAGTTGTGTAACAAAAGACTTCCTCATGTTGGCATTGGATTTCCCTACACCACCCCATGAAAATTCATCTTTATTATCCCTTCTATGGGTGGGTACCAAGAGATATTTCAATGTCTCTCTTTATTCTTCTTCATATTTTTACCTTGAGATTTAAAACCCCTTATCCCTTGAATTATAACTCTTTCTTCATACCCTAAGATTTTACCAACTTCAACTCATATCTTGAAATGCAAATATTTTTTCTTCCAAATTCACTTGAGTATACCCCTTTATTTTCATTTGGATCCAAATTTAGAACCTATCATGATTTGATAGCTTTCCCTAAAAATATAAGAGTTATGCTCTAACCACAATCCTCAGAGAGAATAGAATAATAATATTTTATGAGTTTCAAATTTTTATTCCTCTTGACCAAAAACACAAAAATTATCTAATATAACCCTAAAAAATCCTATAAGAGGCCTATTGTATTGAATGATATATACTAACTATTTACTAATTACAAGCAATGTAGAAGTATATGATCCATCATCTCCTCTTTATCACAAAAAACATCTTGAGGGATCAAAAATACTTCAAATTATCATGCCAATTTTTTTCAAATCTACTAACCAAACAAAGGCATTATTTCAAGAAGGTGTTTTCCATTTCTAGAATATTTAAGTTCTTTAGTAGTTTATATCTTGACAAGACAACATATATATTCAATTGGTCCTAGTCTATATTACCCTATCCAAGAAATTTTTTAAAAAAATAACAATAAGATGGACTATATAGGAAAAGATAAAAAATTGTCATCCTCACTAATAGGAATCCATCCAAATATTTCCATATGCATAAATTTTGACCATTTCTATCCACCTTTTTCCAATAGTCTCTTACTTTAGTTATCCAAAGCCTAGATAACATTTCACATACTTATTCAAGGTTAGGGATAGAGGATAAAGGAGATTTCCAAATCCACAAATTACTCTATAAGTTTATATTATCTTCTTACATAAATTCCATGATAAATGATATTGAACTTAGAGGAAAATAAACTTTTTGATTAAATTACAAATAGTATAGCCCTAGGGAATTATTCAACATTTAACATATCATTTAGCCGATAGGCTACATTATGTGTTAGGTTCCAGCCTGAAAATTGTCACACGCCGGGAAAAAGTCGCCGTAGTCAAAACTCCAAATGCGAAACTGGAGGCGGTGTCAACATTTGTCGAGAATTTTTGTGTTGCGTGTACATCAAAACGTATGACGGTACAACCACTGATCACCCGCCATTTGCAGGTATTCAAGGGGCCAGTATAGAATGCGAATAGGAAACTGCTCCTATTCCCAGCCCTGAAAGTTCATCGTCAGGGAGCCCTTCTGAAAGTCCCCCATTTTCTCCAGATTCTGCACCTAATCCGTCTCCAGATGAGCATGAGGACGCAAAAACTGAAAAATGCTGGTGAAGAGCGTCTAGGTGAACATGGATATTGGCAAGGTGATACAAATGGTGTAGAATTTGAGGCAAGTCACTTGCCAAGTTTCCAAATCCTAACAAAAAAAAGGGGGGAAGTATATGGCTGGACCATGTTTTGCTGTGTTTTATTTCCTTCTGAAACAATTCTGTTGTTTGAGTGCATTGGTTTTGTGTGTCAATTCTATGGTTGTTTCCATATGTGATATTCAAGCAAACCAATGCTTACCTCTGTTGCATCTAACCATACTTATTTTGTATAGCCTCTAAAATATTGTGCATACCCTGCAACTAATGCATTCCATGAGACCACAATTCTTTGAGGCAACCTGTCGAACCATTCACGTGCTTTGTCTATGCTTTCACAGATTTCATTTGCGTGATGGTTCTGAAGCCTTTTTAACAATCCATTTTGTGAATGTTCTGCAATAATGGCAGCCCCTGACCATATTTCTTTGACGCCTTCTATCAAGCAGTTCTCACGCCTTGCCTGAGACCATATTTCTTGAGGCATTCTGTCAAACAATTCTCACGCCCTGTCTATGCCTCCGCATTTTGCGTACATGTTTGCCAGGGCACTTGCAACTACAACATCTGACAAAGTTCTTCTATCCTTTATGCTTTGATGGATGTCCATTCCCTCTCCCAGCGCTTCCATTTCGGCACAGGATGCTGGCAAAGGTTATAAAATTTGGCTTTACACCTGTTAATTGCACTTGCTTGAGTGTTTCTAAAGCCTATTCGATAAATAGATTTTATGCCTAATAATTGCATTTCATGGAATCCATTCTTGAGTCATTATGTCATGCAGTTCACACACCTTGTCTATGTTTCTGCGTTTCTATAGTTGTATTGATCCAGCCTGCCAATATTTTAAAAATCGTGATTAATCGGGATATTTTGCAGATTTATGCTTCTACTTAAAACCTTGTTTTCTAAACATTAGGATTTTGCTTCTCTTTATCATTTTGTATGTACTGAAAATTTAGTGCCCTTGGCTTACACTTTGATTTTTGAACTCATTTGTTTTTTTGTCATCTAATACTAATCCCAGAGTTCAAGGCAGGGAATTCTTTTGATTTGTGATTCCGCTTAATCAAGTTCACAGGAAAATGTATCACTATCAGAGAAGGAATCCCATTTCATTCATCAAGGCTGTATTAACTGCATGAACTTGGTTGTTGTCTTGTTGGTATCAGAAATTAGAATGGACACTCTGATTCCTTTGCTTGCCCTCTCATGCATCATTTTATTCAGCAAAAGATCCAAAAATATCCTTATATTCCTATTTAGGGATGGACAGCTTTAGAAACAGAAATAAACTTATGACTGGCAAATAAAGCTCTCTCCATGCAAGGAGTTGCCAGATTCCTAGTAGTGGGGAAAAGTTACAACTGTCCAGACTGCAGAGCAAAAAGACACTGCCCTAGTATTTAGAAACTCGGAGATGAATTATTTTTTGTGAAATGCTTTGTGCTTTGCTTGCATCTTCTTCAAATGATTGAAATTAAATAGAGGAAAAAATGCTTTGTGCTTTGCTTGCATCTTCTTCAAATGGTTGAAATTAAATAGAGGAAAAAATACAGTTCTCCACAAGGCAGGTTCTCCACTTAGAGCAAAAGTCAGGTCAAAATAAGAATTTTAATACTTCACAAGAGACGTAGTGTGGTTTTTATGTGAAGCAGATACATTTGCGAGATCAAAGAAGATGCTACAGTGGGTGAAAATGGGTGGGTACATCTTTTTTAGAGAATCCTACTTTCATAAGTCTAGAGACCATAAGCGCAAAACAAATCCAACACATTATCGAGAACCAAGCATTTTACCTCAAGGTATTATTATTCTCAATTCATCTGTTAACCAACTTTTACATGTTAAGAACATCTACTTTGCATGATATATGTATATGATAGTTTTCAAGAATATATATTCTCCAAGGAAACCTCAAGTTTTCGAGACGGGGACAACAAGGGACAGCAGGACGAGTCCCCAAGTTTCTAATTTTTGAGGCCAAAATTAGGGACGGTAGGGGACGGCTATATAAAAATATAGGGAAAAATTAAAAAATATAGAGAAATTTTAAATATTCAATAGATAACATGAATAAGGCATGCATAATACACATTATAGAACATGAACATATAACATTTGTGTTCAACATTATGCCAATACTCAATACGCATTCAAAATTAACATACACGAATCATGAAACAACCTATAATTTATAAACTTATATCAAAATGCCCAAAGGCTACATTGCTGCCATATAGTTTTAAAGTTTGCTATGAAAATCAAAATACAATATTGTATGTCAATAATGAATACAAAATAAACAAAGAGCACTGCTGCCCCTAATCATCTCATAACCGCATCAAAATCAGAGTCATCCTCTAAGTCACTACCATTGTGATGCTCCTCCTCAGCCAATGGAACCCCAACCAAACCCTCAGTCATCTCCTCCTCATCTACCTGAGTCGTGTCATCAGGATCAATATCCCACCATAGAGCTAGAGTCTTTCGATACTCTGGAGTCTACCAATCCTAAAGCCAAAGAGCACTATGAATGGCTACTAGCTTCTCCGCTCATCTAGAGGTAAGTCTACTCCTCTTGAGGGAGTGGATAAAGCTTTACATGGACCAATTCCTCTCTGCAGTAGAAGAACTAGCAACCTATGCAAGAAGGCAAGTGGTAAGTATCTTCAACTACGGTGTATCTCTCCCATGATAGGTCCACCATCCAATAGGGTTTGATTGAGCTAATATAGCTCTATCCAACTTGCATGTGGTTTACTCAATTTTGGGCCATTAAGATTAACAAAGTAGTGAAGCCTGCTCTAGTGGATAAATCTTTTCAATGGCCGTGTGAACCCATCTAAAACCTCAACATCATCACATGGAGGCACCCTACCATCCCTTGGTGCATACCATTTTGGATTTAGAGCAAAGGCAGCCATATAAAGCAGGGTGTTCATTGTATTCCACCTCTGCGTCACAATGGACCTAATGTGTTGCTCATATAAATCCAAAGTGGGGTCCTTTGTCAAAATAACTTGCTTGATCTTCCCAAGCATACTGTCAAATGTCTCATATATCTCTCCAAGACTAGGAGAGTCTGTATCAGTATATCTGATGACATCTACAATAGGGAGATGAAGGACCAAATATATCTACAAAATGCAAACAAAAAGTTCAAAATAATTAGTTGACAAGTTAATTGACATGTTAGAAACTTCAAAAGTTGGAACATTGTCCACAATAAAATTAAAATATTAAAATCAGAAATTTAATATGAAAATCAGCCATCTAATATGTCTTACCTCACATTGGCCCACCAATTGTCATCAAGGATCTTTTGTTTGATAGTCTTTCCTTGAGTAGAACTTGCATTAGGCCATCTAGTCCACTCAACATTGACCATCATCAGTTGTAGAGGCTCATGCACCTCAACCATCCTCTCAAACAAGATGAAGTATGTGGCATATCTACATTCATTAATTCAATAATTCATTAAAAAATAAAAATTTAAACAAATTCAGATTATGAATACAAATTGAAAGTGAAACAAAATGAAGTAAATGGAATACCTTGTATCAACAAGTTTGAGAAACTCATTCTTTGAAAATGTCCTGAAGAGAGCAAGTGAGGTGTGGTGATTGCAAATAAACATCTGAATGTCTCTAGCTTCTGCCACCATTTTCTTCACCCAATCCATCCTCCCTATGTCTTTCAATGCATGAACACAACATGGGGTCCAAAATATGTACCTGTAAGTACCCTCCACCATCAACCCAGCCGATTTGCACACATGTGCTGAATCGATGATCACCTGCACCACATTTACAACCCCAACCTCCTCTATGGCATCTCTCAAAATGGAAAATTGAAAGTTTACATCCTTATGACTCCCTAAACAATCTACGGCTCTAAGAAAATAAGAACCAATAGGGCATGTGACTATGACATTAATGAGTGGCCTACGTCTACAATCAGTCCACCCATCCATCACTATAGAGCACCACGTCCTCATCTATGTTTGCCTCATCTCCTCCATTAACACATTAAATTTGGAGTACTCTTTTTTTAGGAGGGTGGTGCATAGCTTATGATCTCCAGGGGGTACAAATGAAGGACCAACAATGGCTATGCCTTTCACCATTTGTTTGAAATAAGAGGAACAAGCCACATGAAATGGAATGGCATGGGCAAAAAGAATTTGGCAATGGAGGATTCAATGGTTTCCCATGCTTGGTTTTGAAACATGGACTCAACTGAGGTTGCCTTATCACTACCAATCACCTTCATCTTTCCTCTTAAGATAACACTACTACCAACCTGGAAGGACTAGGACTAGGAATAGGCATAGATGATTGTGAACTTGGGAAAGAAGGAGGCCCACCTTGAACCCCACCATCACACTCCATTTGAATTTGTTGGCACTCTATAAATAGTGCATCTATTAATGCAGGACACAATCTAACTCCATGGCCCACCTCACCCAAAAAATGAGACCTAACTCTTATGTATCTGCCCCTAAACTCCTTTTCACAAACATGGAAAAACCAAACCCTACTCCCCCTTGAATTTTTTTGTCTTTCACCCCTGGCAATCACATATTGAAGGAATGGTTTTTTTTTGTCTAATGGGTGTTTTGCATAGTCCTTCATGGTTTTGGTATTGGTTGATGAAGGAGGGCATTGGCTAGGGGTTATTTGCTCTCTATTTTCCCTTCTAGATTGCATTTCAACTTCACTATCACTCCCACCCTCACTGTTGCTCATGTTTTTTTGTTTTTAGAATGCAAGTTTTGACTGAAAATGCAAAAAAATAAATCAAACTATGTATGATTCATATTTTGCAAAAAAATGAAAAAAAGAAAATAGGGAAAGGAAATGCATACCTCTTTGGTGGATTTGCACTCCCAACAACACTATTTCAACCTCCTCTCCTCCTTCAAACTACTGCTCCTCCTTCAATGGTTGCAATTTTTTTCCTCTCAAACCCTTGGCTGCTCAAACAAACAAAATGAATAAAATGAGGTTTAAGATGCCCTTTTTTCCTTCATAAAGGAGTAAAAAAACTTGGGCCCATGCATGCCACGTAGGCAGGGGCATTATTTTTAATTTTATGTTTTTTTTTTTTAATGTTTTGAACTTGCAAAATGTGGGGGACGACCGACAATCCCCAAGACAGTCAACAGACAGCTCAGCCGTCCCCCTTCCATCCCCGGGGATGAACAACCATCCCCCATTGGTTCAACGACATCCCCCCGTCCCTAGGACATTTCTTGCAAATTTTCAAAAAAGGGGGACAGTCCCCTGTCGTCCCCTTACCATCCCATGGTACTCGGGACAAGGGATTTGGGAGGGGGGGACGCATCCCCAGGTATCCCTGATATTCTCCTGCAAAAAATTCAACATTTCTCAGAAAATATAGCTGGGAAGTGGATTGTGTTTGAGAGGGTTTTGTGATGGAGAGACGTTGCTTTTGTGATGGAGTAGAAAGGAGAGCAAGGAATGTAGGTCGTCCTCTATATTTCGCTAAGCTAATTTCATAGTGCTCACCTGCTGAAATTTGTCACATGTGATTCCAATATTTTTTGTTCCTTAGAGAAAATCTAGTTGAACCAAGATGGATTCACAAACAAAATGAAGAACTTCACTCTTTGGCATCCATCTTCCTACACAAAAGCAATGAAATAAACAGTAGAGGATTGTTGGCTAGAGATTTGTTGAAAAGAAATCAAATTTGTGATCTCATCTTATTGGTAGTGATCAAATTTTTATTTGAATAATAGTTAAGAGCCATTTTGTAGATGGAGGTTAATTGTCATTAAACTGCTACAAGAAGGTATCTACTTTCTAGAGGAAATACATTGAACCATTTAATCTGTCTACAAGACTAGATAAATTTGCACCAAGTGTGAGTTCACGGACATCATAATCAAATCTATTCATAGATACATGAGCATAAAAATGAAAAAGAAAATAACACATTAAGATGGGTTGTCCTGCAAATCAAAGAAGCAACAACCACAGTTATGCATCATGTAGGAAGAGCAACAGCTATGGGCAAGTGTAAATCAGAGGAGCAAAGCAAATACATGGTGTTATCAAGGGGCCCCAATTAGTTGTGGGGGGCATTAGGATGTCTCATTCTGCACACCAACCATCCAAAGGTCTGCCTTTTCAATTTGTTGTCCAGTTCAACTTGTATGGTCATCACCATTACATTATTCACACTAATTATTAAATTATTAGTGCAATGTTATGTAATACCTTATTTTGACTATTGTACAATAATAAATATTCTTCATGGTGTCTGGCTTTTGCATTTTTTGTGCTATTAACTTGTAATGTTCCTAGGTAGTAAAAGTGTGAACTTATCGATCTGTATCGATTATTGCATTTGTTAAGTGTGTTCCAAGCTTCATACAAAATGAGTGAAAATGGCACTATGTATTCATTGAATTCATTCCTTTGAAAAATGTGTTTTTTTATATGATAATTGAATGCTTAGTTGTTGGTAGGATGCATTTGTTTGGGCACTTTAAAGATGGGCCTAACATCTTCACCTTACTTTTTAAGGTAGAAAGATTAAGTCATATGTCGTAGAGAAAATGAATGGCTCTGCACCAATAGTATTAATTTATATTTGGGTACATATTTTAAATATCTAAGGATGGATTGTAGATAAAGATATGATTTGATTATGAACAGTAATAAGATTTGATAAGATGTGTGTTTCAATTTCATATATATGTAGCAGTTCTCTAGATTTGTACTCAGGACATGTAGAGAGTCAAAGGAACTCTTAGAACCATTTGTTTTAGAAAGTATTGTGGCTTACATTGTTGCATATCAGAATCAAAGCAATGGATGCTTTTAAGATCTATGCTAGCATCCATTTTCTCAATATTTCCCAGGATATGTCAATATGAAGTGGTATCTCTATTATCAACTCATTTCTATCTCGGTTGTTTATAACCAGGGATTTGCAAACCATTAGGGATTTGTAATTTCTACAGATATATGCAATTTTTTTCAAAAACTCATCTATGTACAGAGGATCGTTGTTTACAGATATTTGAATTTTTTCCATATATTTGTAATTTGTATAGATATTTGTAATTTCTACACATATATGCAATTTGTTTCAACTTGTGCCAATATCAAATTCAAAAACTCTTTTCTGCCAATTCATATATACTTTAAAATACTACTTCGATTGTGGAAAATATGCTGCAGAAAACCTCAAGATATTAATATCTAGAAACAAACATTTTATTCATCAACAAACACAGGGCCAATAATGTTCAAATATAAATAATGCTCAACAAAGTATATAAAACTATTGGTGTATTCCTTGCAGCTCCCTCGGCTACAAGTGCAAGTGCTAGTAAATAATAAGATTGTTCCAAATCTTTTTGATATCATCAAAAATTCACCAACAAGTTTTCACACCTAAAGTTATGTTTTAGGTGGTCAAATATTTAACCCCAATACCTTAGCCATACACATCTTCTCTCATTTTATTTATTTTTGCATCCCTTGCCTTAATAACATCCTAATTTATTTATTAATTTTATCTAACACCAACTTAGGGGATAGGGAACATAGAAAGGAAGAAGATTGTGATTTTACCTATAATACTATATTAATGTTCAAGATCTAGAGTGCTAGACTCAACCATCTCCCACTCCAATTCCTAAATCTTTTACTTATATATCAAATTACCTCCTCCCATAACGAGTATAATTTATTTTTACCAATGAATAATGGCATGCCTAACTATTAGAGACACTTTATTGAATTCTAGAATGTAACTAATTATACCTCACCTTTGAGGTGAATCATTTAAGAAATAAATCTTAGACTTGTATTTGTGTATTTTTGACTCAAGGCAACAACATATCTAAAATTTATTTTCATGCTATTGATTTCCTTCTTTTCTCTTTTATAATATCATGTCAACATATTATTTTAGTACAAGTCAACTTGGAGAGAGATATATACCTATAATTTTTTCTCATCTTTTAGATTTAGATATTAACTAGTAGAGTATATCAACCATTAAAAATGAAGAGGCAGGGAGCCAATATATCACCTTGACAAAGACCTCACATATTTTTAAAGAAACCTATTGAGGCACCATTAACTATTTAAACTAAAAAACACACATAAGAAACAACTTGAATACCCAGTCAATGGGTGAAATCATAATACTATTTCTCACTTTTTAGCCAAGATGGACATTTATATCAGCATTTTTAACCGAATCTTCATCTTGTAAGACCTATAGCAAATAAATTGTTAAGAATTTGAAGATGATGCGAACTAGTGACTTGTGGAAATATATATATATATATATATATATATATATATATATATATATATATATATATATATATATATATATATATATATATATATATATATATATATATATTGAAATAAACCATGAATATTTCAACATCTCCTTTAATAATTGGTTTTAAATAGAAAACAATATTTTCAAAAAGTAATGTTTGTGTCGTCCAACATAACTTTTTTTCTATAAAGGATAAAATTCTAATTTTTGAAACAGAGATTCTCAACATCAATATCTAGGGCAAAGATAATTTTTCATAATTTTTTGTTACATATTTTTTAATTAATTTTGAAAGTCACTGTAACTATAATTTGGACATATGTGTTTGTTTGTTTTACATAACTTGTTTTTTCTTTTATCACTGATAATTGTTTGTTTTATTTAATTTAAAAAAGAGATTGCAACATATTTTCTTGGCTCTCACCAGAAAGAGAAACAACCAAAGGACTCCACACCATAACAATAGACGCCATAGAATTACAAATACAACCATAAGACTCTGAAACAAAATCTTTTAACAAATCTATAATTTTGATCCGCAACTTGGCCTTCCCTTGGTCTAAGACCGGAGGACCATAGCAAAGATTTTCCTTTTACAATTCTTTTCTTTCCTCCCCTTGACGACTTTCCATCCATCCTCCACCTTTGCAACCTCCTTATGCCATTCCCTTCCCTTCGCTACAAGCCCATCTTTCACCATTTCAACATCTTCCTTCTGCCAAGCCTCATATGCTTCATGTTGCATCCATGATTCTTCCTCCCCTCCACTACTACCCATTTTTCATGTCTTTGCCAGGCCTGATTTCTCCCTAAATTCCAGAGTTTTAGCTCCATGATGAGTTTTCGCTGCATTCCCTTCAAAGACTTTTCCTTCATTAGCATCTTTCATGTCAGGTACCTTAGTTAGGCCTATCCCCCCCCAACGGATCTAAACCCCTGTTTGTTTGAGGAAAATCAAGTTTTCCCACCGCCTCAGAAGTATCCTTAGCCTGCTATTTCATACTGCCGCCCTGCTTTTCTACTACATAATGCCTTCATGAGACATCATGCCACCAAGTAGCTAGTTTAGTCCATCTGGGTTTTACACATTGTGCAACAATATGGCCATTATGGAAGCATCTCCTACAACGGAACGGTACCCCTTCATAGTCCAAGGGTTGTACCCAGCATCGTTTGGAGGTTTTGATTGAAACCTCTTCTAGAAGTGACTTTGATATATTCATTTCCACCAAATTTAGGCATAGGTGGTGTGCAAAAGATTTGAAGAACCCTCATCAACCATCAGAAAATCCCCTAACAAATTTCCTATGGCCTCTAAGCATGACTCAAACCAAAAATGGAGAGGTAATTTTGGGAGTCTTACCCATAGAGGGGCTTTATCAAAATCCTTTGATGTGGGATTGAAAGTTGGATGCTAAGGCTTCAAGGACAAAGCATATTTCTCCCCCCAACTCCAAAAGTAATCACACAAAACTTTATTTCTATCATCCACTATTTCAAACACCACAGTAAAAAATCCTCTAGCACCTAGGTAGATTTGGATACAACCATCTTAACGGGTTCCTAATGCTCAAAAATCTATTTATGCAAATCACATAGTCGAGGACAGAACCCCCTGAAACATCCTATTAGTCCTAGATGAGAGAAAACTTCAACATTGTGCAAAACCTCTGCCTCAAGCTCTTCCTGCAAAAACATTGTCAGTTTCGTGGCCTTAGCTTCAACATTTGATTTCCCGGTCGTTTGATGGAGAGGCTCCAGATGAGCTTTCACATCCCCTGCCCGACTTCCCCCTGCATTCAATCTGGAATTCGGCTCGACATTGCCCTCACCCCGCACAAAGCTATTTTTTGCTTGTCGCCTTGAAGTCTTTTTCCCGTAGTTCCTTCCCTCACCCCTACTATTCACGTTGCCTTCGTTGTTGCCTGAAGTCTGCACAAATTTCTTAGTTTGCCAGTTTCGTGGCCTTAGCTTCAACATTTGATTTCCCGGTCGTTTGATGGAGAGGCTCCAGATGAGCTTTCACATCCCCTGCCCGACTTCCCCCTGCATTCAATCTGGAATTCGGCTCGACATTGCCCTCACCCCGCACAAAGCTTTTTTTTGCTTGTCGCCTTGAATTATTTTGCCCGTAGTTCCTTCCCTCACCCCTACTATTCACGTTGCCTTCGTTGTTGCCTGAAGTCTGCACAAAGTTCTTAGTTTGTCCTCCCCCACATTTTCTCCACTACGTAAACTAATGTTTTGAGGACTGTCATGCTTCACCTATGAAACCTTCCCGCCTAGGCTCAGTTCAAGAGAAACCCTAACCTCTGCTACCCGTGGCAGTTGACCATTAAGCTCCATCGCACTCTTGGAAAGTTAAATTGAATCTACTCGTTTAATAAAATTTTACATAACTTGTTGTGTATATATCAAAATCCTCTTTTTTTTTGGTGAAACAAGGACATCAATACCTAGGGAAATGGTTTTTTTTTTAACAATGGTTTACTATTTTTCTGCCTTTGTAGAACGAAGAGCTTGATGTTCGAAAAAAAACCTATGCTTAGTAAAAATTAAAAATTAAATATGCGATAAAATGAAAACATATCAAAACTATACTTGTTGGAAAGCTTGTTTTGAGGGCTATGACCTTGCAAAATATCTTATCACATTAAGTTCATCTGAAGGTCCAATTTGGGGTTTGAAATTGAATTTTTTGAGGAAATTTTGATGCAGAATCCAAACCTATCATACTTAACCTCTATGTTCGAAGGTACCTTCATTTGAAGGTGTTACCTTCACTTGAAGGGTCCTTCGAGCGAAGGTCGCCATGCAAAAAAGTCATTTTATAGCATAAAAACATTATTTTATGCCAAACACCTTCAAGTGAAGGTGTTTAGTTGCATACCTTTGCTTGAAGGTCCTTCAAGTGAATATTTTACTTCACTCGAAGGTGCTCACTAAAAATGTCCCTCCTAGCCCAAAAAAAGTACATTGTCCCAAAAGTGAGACATAGTATTGTGATTTCACCCCAATCCAATGTTCTCCAATCCCATACACTTCCAATAATTTTCTTCAAAAATGCCATGACATTCTATCATATGATTTTGAAACATCTAGTTTTATCGCCTCACCACACTCATTATTTTTTTATAGAGAGCATCACCTCATGTGTAAATTAACACACCATCTATAATTTTCCTACCTCCTACAAAACCTCCTTATTCCTTTTTTATGAAATTTGAAATTATTTATTTATTTTTTCCCATTTGACTTTTGAAATAATTTTATTCATTGTGTTGCATAAAGATATTGGGTGGTAATCATTGAAGAAGCCACAATCTTTTTTCAATACTACAACTAGAAAAGTACATTTAAAAATATTTAGAAATCTTCTCAAATTTAACAACTCATTTCCAATGGATATAAGTTCCTTATAAATAACATCCCAAAAAATTAGAATCTTGCATGCAATCCATTTGGACATGGAGCACTCTCATTTTCAAGATAAAAATTCTCTTTTAAATTCCTCCATTGACATTGACACATATAATATATCATTATCTTCCTCATTACTAGCTTTGAATGTTTGCTAATAGAATATCTTCCACTACTAGATCATTCCATAAATTATCAATAAGAAGATTTTAAAATTAGACCACAATAGTATTAATTATCTTTTCCACACCCTCAAGCCTCAAATTTCATTCATCCTCAATGAAGTTGATATGATTATCTTTCCTTCTAGTAAGGATCATTGCATGAAAGTATGGAGTGTTTGTGTTCCCGTCCCTTACCCAATTGTCCCATACTTTTTTATTTCCAAAATATTTCCCCCTTTTCCAAACATATCTCCTAAATAGCTAATCTAGCCTCTTTCTTCTATTTTTAATGTTGATGCAAATAGATATTGAGCTAGAAAAGTATCACAATTTTTTTTATCCCCTTCATAATAATGTTATTATTTTAGCATTTTCAAAAAAAAATATTACAATGTGGATTCCTTATTATTCCACTCATATGGATTTATTTGGCCTCTCAAAGTTTACATGTGGAATATTTAATGCTCTATCATATGGTATATGCACTTGATTCTTTAATAGGTTGTGGTATATTTTCCTTCTATACAAAATTGAGGGTATCTTGTAAAGCTTGGTCTATAGTATTTTTTCATTAGGAATAATATGGTAGGAAATATGTTGAGGAGTAAGAAAATGTATGGCGAAAATTATGAAGGTGATGTTTCTAACCTTTGTTTGAACACACCTTCCACAACAAAGACTTAATGACATTGAAATTTTTAAAATTTGTTCTTGGTTATGATGGTTTGGATAATACTAAAATATTGATAATTAGAGAGTATATATGACTACTGATTTTACACCTAAATTAGAGTCTTGGATTGTTGATATAGTGGTTAGCATGACCATTCTTCATTCCTTATCCCTTCCTCTATGATGTTGTTTGTGGAGGAGATTTTAATTGATGCAATGTTGTAGCTTGGCCTTCAAGGTTTACATTCAAGAACTCCCTTGTTAGCATTTCATATTTTCCTTTAGTATATTTTAACAAGTGTTTCAAGGATGTTGTAATTTTCTAGCTTGACCTAGAGTTATATTGATAATATTAAAATTGTACTAAGGAATTTTAATCTTGAGATATCAATCTTGTTTGTGCTCCTTTCACTTTTTAGGGCTATTTTCGCAAGTAGCTAAAATTAATTTTGTAATGTGATGGTTGTGGATAGAGATGCTATGGAAACCTCCCTCTCCCTTCTATTCTATGTTTTTCTCTTTTTTGGTTATCAATATTATGCACATGTCTATGTCCAAGCACTATGTTGTCTTTTTTAATATTAAGTAGATTAAATCGGATTTTAGTCATGTTGTAATTGTTTATCTTCTTGTATGGACCCCTATTAATTTGAAAAATTAGATTAAAGAATTTTAGACCATTAGGGTTATAATTTTTATATCCTAATTGAAGGTTTATAAGGAGACAGGAGATGTATTTACTTACTTCTTGATGGGTTGTATTGTAAAATGGTTTGTGTTTATTTGTGTATGGATATGTAACCCCGTAGATCCTAAAGACGTATACTAATAACTAGGGATATGAGCATGCCAACAAAGATGATAGGTTGGGGTTGTAATCATACAACACCATGTGAATGAGCTAATTGATAAGGATGGATAACTCCCTTTGCTTCAAGTTTTTATAGACCAAGCGGGGTGTTTCTTGAGGTGTTCTTTATGAGAGACTTGAGATGAATATTGATAAAACTAACATTCAGATAAATCATACTCAATTCACATGTAAATATTATTTGACTATCACGAAGCACTTATAGTCCAAATTTCCTAGAAATAAGGACTTCGTGATTCTATAAATAGACACATTAACCATGTAGAGACTAAAATACCTTCTTTTCAACCCCTTAATATTTTTAATGTAATATCTCATATGATATATGGATGCAATGATAGTAACACATATTTTATTGTGAATGGCATTTTCAAGACATAGAAACAATTTGAAGTGACATGGCAATGAAATTATATAATGTTAAGGACCAACTAACTCTATTAAGGCCACTAAGGTTGATATCTTGATATTTTATGCTAATATGTTTGGGATGATAGTGGGTAGAAAAAAATGTAGATGAATGTATTTATCTTATATGACCAGTAGAGTCAATAATTCATGAATTAAAACATTACCAAAGTAAACCATGAAATGAAACCTTATAGAATATGACAAATAGGACCATGAATTATAATTTAACTCAAGAAGTGTGGGATGGAGTTGGGTAGGTGATAATAAATAATTCTTTGGTGGGGTAGATAATCATTTTTTAAATATATTTGAATGCATTTTGTCTACATGGAGGTTGGTTAAATTAGATGTTGGATAGGATGTGGAAGAAAATGTGCACCATATGAATATGAATTAGCACAACACCAATGGGAAAAAAATTTCCCTTCATTCTATAAAAACTACCAACACATCATCACAACAACATGTAAACCATTGTAAAGATACAAATGATACATATGTTCAATATAACACTTGTAGTTAAATTATAAGGATCTATATGATGAATCTAACACCATACTTTCATAAGAAAACAACTACCTAAGAAATGATTGATGAGGGTGAAGGATACAATACAAAATAAAATATAAACACGACCATAGGCTTGAAACCTTTGTTGCAAGAGAGAGAGACATCACGACAAGGTGATATGGAACAACTTCCATAATTCAACATAAATATTGAGTAGGTCTATCCACTAAGTTTTCCATAACGAATAAAATTACCACAAGGAATGCTACTACAACATTGGATTATGATTATAAAAATAACTATAACCATGAAAAATTAAGATAAATACTTACACACCAAAACATTCACCACAATGAAGTCCATGAAGATATGCTATTGAAGTATAAGACCTTTTTGGTGAAAAAATACCATGAAAAGTATGTGTGATAATATAGACAAGTAAGAACAAATAGTAGCAGCTCAACACAAGGCACAATGAGATGCCACAACATGAAACCTTACTCGACACATTCATGAAAGGGGAGAGGGAAGGAATAATAGTCCATAAAAATCACAAGTGAAGTATAACATAAAGTATAATATTTTTGGTGGGAAATCATACAAAATTAGACCTATCAAAGACATATAACCAACTCAAAGGATACCACATTGATAGTGGACACTATACTTAGTCATAAAATTGGAGGTAGGACAATAATGGCTCTAGTTGGGGATGTGTGTATAGAATAGGCATAACATGAACCCTAGTTGAATCTCTAGGAGTAGACTACAAAATACTCTTATAGAGGAAAGATAAAAGATAAACCTAACCAAAATATAACAACATGACCAAAGGGGAATGATGCAAAATACTCTTAAACATGACAAAAAAGGATCATAGCTACACAAAGATGATATAAGATATAAATTTATGTACAATCATAATAATTTATTAATAATTAGAAGAAGTAGCAGTAAAGGTGTTGACCATGAACAAACACCACCATAGGATTTCCTTCTTAGTTCGTGAAGTAAAATTTACCTTGGTCATTCTTATACACAAACTTGTGTGATCCTATCCATAAAATATCAAACTTACCATATTTTTGTCTATCCTATGATTTGGAATTTCATACGAGGACTAAATCTCCTACCTAGAAATATCCATGAATTATCTTTTTGTTAAAAAATTCTTAATATTATACTACTGCAATAAAAATACATCATGTTTAAACCTTCTACACTCATCTAACTCTATAAGTTTATTCATTCATCTTGTGGTAGATTGCATCAATTTATTCTAATTAAATTTATTGTAGCAACATACATATTGGTAACTTAAGGGCGATTAGAAACTTAGCTTATGTTCCATAAACCAATTAAGAAGGGATCCTACCAATAGTCTTCTCATATGTTATTTTGTCTTACCAAGCAAAAAACTTCCAAGTTTTCTTCATATCATTTCTTGTTTATATTTAATTTCCATTGGACGATCTTCATATTTTATTGCTAGAATCAATCTGATCATTTCCTTGGGGATGATAGGTAGGCTAGAACATCATAATTTTCACACACTTCTAATATAAATTTGATATCTTATGAGATCCAAAAAATAATGTTAAAATCTTATAATCACATTAATCACCAATAAATCAACCACCACTTTGGATGTTTCATTTCTTATGGGGACTACCTCAACCCACTTGGTGAAGTAATCAATGGCCACAAGAATCCATTTGTATCCATTGATTGACTTCTTTGTGATTTCCACTATGAAATAAATTCCCCGCCATTGAAAGGGAGCTTCAACTAATATGGATGTGATGGGAATGAAATTGGCTTGTCCCCTTTGCAAATTAAAGTATGGGGGGTGGGGGTGTGGCCCAATGCATACTTAGAAAGCATGGGTTAAGGATCGGGGGTGTGGATCGATGCATCCCAAGAATAAAATAATGGAGGAAAAGGAGTCAATTTTTCCTAGGATAAGAGGAATGGTAGGAAAATAATAGCATGTGGAACAATGAGGGGAAAAATTTTATCATGTGGAATAACAAGAAAACATGTTGTATAGCATGCAAAATTTAAATTGGAACCCCATTCCATTTTATTCCTTGGCCAACCTATTTATCTTTTGAGGGTAGCATATAAAAATAAGAAACTTTTCAATTGTAAGGGGATGTTATGTTATGTATTTTTGGGAACTTTGTGTTCAATAATCTATGAATAGAAACTCATAAAAGACTATGATCAGCGGAAAAAACCCCATTGGTCATTGGAATTAGAGGATAAAAACCCTTTGGTTATTTGGGAGCACTCTCACTCATGGAGTGCATTGGAGCATCAAGGATTTTTTGGTAGTCTAGTGTGAGCATTTTCATTTCAAGTTTGTAATTGTTATAGCTATTGTCATAGCAATTCATTGTTATTCAAATCAATACAATTTCTTGTTGGTTTCTATACAAGTTTATTTTGTGTAGTTTCAAAAATTGATCTATTAGTTTAATTCATTCTATACGAGAATAATATAAATATTTTTTAGAATTCATTTCTTGTTGTGAATTTTCTATTTTTCATTAATAATTTGAAAAGGGACATTATAGTGGTATCATAGCACCTTTATTGCCAACATGTGTGCATTTAGTGATGCAAGTTCTTGAAAAAAGTGAGATAAATTAGGTACTTGAGAAGCAAAAAGATAAAGGAAGCAACTATGGGTGATAGAGATGAGGAAAGTCATTTTATGGAGGTCCTTATGATTAAAAACAAAGAGCTATCTAAATAATTGTAATAAACCTTGAGGGAGTTGAGGACATAAATGGTAAATACTTTGAAGGAAATGAATCAACAATAGACTAATAGAAAAACTACTCCAAATGGATCAAAAGAGAGTAACTAAGTAAACTCAATTAAACCAATCCCAAGGAAATTTAGAGCCAAACCTCTAAAGATAAATGTGATGGAATCCATGGAAGAAGAAAAACCTACTTTCTCATGACATGTGGATGAAATGAAAAAGTATCATGATAAATATAATTCCTTAGATTTATCCATTTGTCATGATGTCTTTTGTTGAGTATTATGATTTGAGGACAAGAAATGGTAATAAAAGGAGAAGGTATGAAAATCAACCTCGTAGGGACATTCAAAATCACGTAGGGAGTATCACTATACCCACATATATGGATTTGGAGGTTGTTCATATAGTGCCATGGTTGAAGATGTAATACCCCAATACAACACACCTAGGACAAAACTTGATAAAAACAACTTTTTTTAAATGACATCAATAGTGTCGATACAACAATAAAATATCACACTTGCACAACAACATGCACACAAGTGTTGTGTGAAACAAAATGACACAATGATGATAAAAAAAAACCTCACCATTGTACAAGAAAGACTTAAAAATAATGGGATAAATCCACCATGATGAATCTACAGGAGAGGAGATGACACCTACATGACAATCAATTACTAATCCACAACAACGTTCTCTCACAACATCACACAAGGATAGGATGAGGGAATCATAAACATCCAATCAATATCAAAACACACTATATAACACTAACCACACACTTGGAAACTAACACGAATGATGGGATGCCTAGGAGCTAACACTTCTTGACTAGACAATAAATTGTTGATTTCTAAAATGAGTACATGATGAGGGTACATTCACCTCCAATACACTCAACATCCTCAAACAACACTAAACATAAGTACCAACCTTCACAAGAGGCTAACTAACTAGGAGGTACAAACCATCCATCAATTAGAACGACGATGGGTCACTTTCAACTAATTACATGCTTTCCAAGGCAAGGAGATACCATTAAAATTGATGTATGGAACTCCTTGATGAAGCAAAAACATGGGATGAATCTAGAGGAAAAGGGGGGAAATTTTATTTTACAAATTTTCCTTAATAAATAGATGAAATACACAACTGGATGATAAAAGGATGAAATTAGCACCAAAGGAAACTAGCACCCAAATAGGAAACTAGCCCTTAGGGAAAACACTAGTGTGTAGGCGTTGGAGTTCCATTTTGGAAATGAAGTCCAATTCTAGCATTGGAGTCCATCTTTGACATTGGAGTCCTGAATTGGCACCATAGTCCTGGACAAGCATTGACATCCTGACCAATGAGAAAATCCAAGCTAGGGTTTGGTCCCTAGAACATGCCAAACATCTTAGAGCTACCTAAGACTACACCTAAAAAATGATGAACATAGAAAGCAACAAAAAAAATCAAGTTCCAATTGAGAATGTTATCTTTGGGGTGCACAACACACAAGACACATGTAGGAGAAGGTTTATAGGGGTCTTGTGACCTCCCCAAGACTCCAACATGTATCCCTATTGAAGGAGACGATGGAGAGGAGTGAAATCACCTCCTTGACACCCCCTAACTCATGACATAAGAAATAAAAATCCTAAAACAAAAGATACAACACTTTTTAGATTTTACAAGACCTCACAAGAGGCTACCTAAGTGTCCTAAATGACACCAAACTTAAGGGATGAATTCCTAGGAGTAGGACAACAACATGACAGGTCTACAACATTATCCAAAACTATTCCAAGACCCTTACATTCTTGCTACACACCACGAAAAGATTCATACATATATTTTGAGCCCAAATTGAAAGATTCTTGTGTTCATTTTAACTTCACATTGCATAAATATGAATCAATTCACTTATGATCATGCTCAACACCAACACTGAGACACGTAATAAAGATTAGCTCACTAACATTTTCACTCGAATATAATCTATCTCAAGGTAGAGTTTATTTTTCAAATAGTTATAATTACATAAAGCAAGGATTCAAATATCCTTTAATAACCATTTAATATTTAAATCAGACTAACTATAATGCATAAAGAAAAAGGAATGAAGGATATTTTGATGTCACCTTTTATCCTCAAGCCTCCAAACCCTCACGATGGTTTTCACACTGACCAACCATGTGAAACCAAAAAGGTCCACTCCCCTGTCCTAGGAGATAGTCACAAGGGTCACAAGCACACTCACACCAAACACATTGGGAGAAGACTTACACACACACACCATATACAAAGCATACACACATCACACATGTAAGGCAAGGTCAATCAACATCACATGGTGGATCAAACACATAACCCATTAGGAATGAACACAATGGCATAACCAAGCACTCCCATTGGGTAAAATCACCAATGGAGTGCACAAAGGAGACATCATTGGGAATGATCGCCAATGAAATAAAAAATCACTCACATTGGGCACTTTTACAAATAGAGGAAAACATCAAGAACCACAAGGCTAAGAGGACTAGGTCCTAGGTTCATCATACTCACCAAAATTTGAATATGTCACTAAGACCAATGCAACTGTTACCTAATTTTGCTTCTAGCTAAATCAAGTAGACTTATGATTGTGTTTGCATTTAAACATTAAAAGATACATGATTTTATGCTAGATTTCATTCATGTGCATAAAGGAGATTGTCAAAAAGATTGCATTATTATAGTTTTTGCAATTGCATACAATAAGAAAGAGAACCAACATGTATTGCATATGTAATATTTATTAATGATCATAAGTGTATAATATCCCTCACAAGTCGAGGGATTGACTATTCTATGCTTATGAAGAAAAGGCTATATACTTATAGATAAAAAAAAAAATACACATAAAATGAAGAGGGACTCGTCATTGCCTGGAATGATGAATCTTGTTGGCCTTGTCCTAGATCATCTCAGTCTTCCCTACTTGTCATGCTTATGTTTGACACTCTCCTCGTTGCTCCTAGGTTTCCTGCATCTGAAAAAAGAGTGTTGTTAGAGCAATGAAAGGTCACTAATCAAAATATGTGCAAAACATCCATAAACATGTAATCTAATGTCCATAAGCATTAAAATAGACAACATACCGTAAGTGTCTAGGAAAATAAGAAAAGAGTAATCAAACACACCTATGATATGCTTTGTTTATCTAACTCGTTTGTTCCTTGTGCAAATTTAGGACAAGTCTTTGTTACTATTTTGATTCGGCTAATTACAACATGTGGAGTAAAATGTGGTTCCCATGAGGGTTGATCCCAACATGCTGACCTCTTATGTTTTAGGAGGGATAGGAAATTGAGCAACTTGATCAAATCAATGATAAACATGCTCTTAATGCATTAAATCAATATAGAATCACACCAGTTGATCAAATTCATTATCAAATTCAAAAGATGCAACAAACAATGTGAGCTACCAAGAAAGTTACTCGTCATCTTTTCATAGTGAATCAAACAATAGGCTGCCATCATGCCAAAAAGGGGCAACACTCTGCTGGATATGTCTTTCAATATTCTTAAGTGGATCCAAGATCTATTTTAATAAAGAAACAAATGATTTATGTGAACACTGAAGCACAGATGCATCATGTTCAATTATAGATGCATCAAGTTCAATTATGCATCCATCAATAAATAATGGAGGAGCTATCAAGTCCTGTCCAGGACCATCATGAGTCATATGAAGTAGCATGCATGTTATAGGACAACACAATGAATGCATGCTACAAGACAACAACAATGCATTTGGCAGGACTCAGTATTCATCTACAACCATGATGATCATGATGCTCATGGTAAGGACAGTGCCAGAGGGTTTTCAAGATAAATAATCAAAGGGGCTCTTTGTAACGATTGATGCATGCACACAGTCTTAGTAGACTATGGAGTAAAGAATCACCTATCATCCTCACAGTTAGCATGACTATGAATGTGACAAAGAAGTCAATCATCTTTAGGTTTGTTACAATGTTTGCAAGTGATCACATGGAGTCATGATCAAAGGGGCAGCAAGCAATTGTTAGGGATAAATCATGAAGGTTGGAGTAGTCTGGGAATATCAATGGTCTTAAATGCATTTTGGAGACAAGTGTTATACATCATGAGTACTACTGAGCTATAACAGAGTAAGAGAGCAACATGTGAAAGAGATGGAAGAGCTATGTGACAGTAAGTAAAAATAATGCATAATGGTAAATGACCAAATTGTTGTGCATTTTTCTCTTTGAAATTATACGAACAAAGAATCTCCTCTATTGTAACAGAGATAGTGATGGCAGTCTTCACAAAAGTGCAGTCAACAAACACCAAAGAGATAAGTATTATGATTTCATTTCAATCAAGTATGGTGTTAGCATGTTCTAATATCATGCCAAGCATGAGAAAGAAGAGGTTCTACATCTGATAGATAATACCATGTGCTAAATTACAAATGATTATCCGTTATCTACATTTTATAGAGTCACTGAACATCAAATATATACTACAATATTTTATTCAAGTGTCACAATATATATGATAGTGCTAATAACAGTTATGCCAAAGATAGGTATGATAGTTTACAAAGCAGAGAATAGTCATCAACTAAGAATTTCAAGGATAATGTGGATCAAAGCATAACAACCAAAATGACAAGGAATAGAACCACAAGAATGTCTTTGGATCATACAAGGTCTCAAATCTGAGAAAAGATGCAGAGCAGATTATGATGAGAAAAGAAATGTTTTACCATCAAGAACATTAGCAATGCAAGAACACTATCTTGTTGCAAAGAATCTCATGTAAAAATAAAGCATTAAGATGCCAAAGTATCCATATGCTCACAAATACAACCATACTATTCAAGGTAACGATCAAGCATAAATGACTCATGAAACCTCATGATAGCAATGATATCACAGTAAGACAGTGATCTCTAGTGGGGTAGGATAGTCAAGAGATCAAAATGAGATCATAGTGGGAACACTAACATTCATAGCGGATAGTGAAAGTATAACAATGCATTTGGAAGGACTCAATATGCAGGAAGGTGACAACTCCATAATAAAAGGGACATAGGCAAGAAATTAGTGATCATCAAAAGGAAATCTACAATGTTAAGGGGAGTTTAAAGACATTGCTTTAGGACCTATCTTGACAGTGACAAGTTTGAATTTATATTCACATTTTGTATATGTGTTAATGAATTGAGCAAAAATAGCCCATTCACATCTACATCATTTCATTATTGAGTTGGATGATGCTATAGTGACATTAGGCAAGGCTATAGTGAGTAAATTGTGATCTTTTGGGGAGAGGGACAACATAGTTCCAAACTACATTCAAAGTGTTGTAGTTTTCATAGTATTATGTGTCATCAAATATTCATGATTAAGTCTCAAACTCTATAGAATTGAGAAACTACTGTGATGGAGTTTTAAAAATTGAGGATAGCATATCAGGACAGGTTCATATGCAGAGGAGATCATCCATCATGATTGAGAATTTTCAAGATGTTTCTTTGTACAAGGAAGTCAGACCCTTATGAATGTAATCAAGATAAGTGCATTGGGGCAGCAAATGATGTTAATAAAGCATATTGTTGGTGCATTTTATGAAGGGTTGTTCCAGAGCAAATGGAAAAATGCAAAGATACAATGACTCGCTGTTATTGGTCAGTGAATAACCATTCATTTCATACATGTAGTTGTTGAATGAAGAAGACAATGCATGAGGTTTTTTCAAGACCCATCAATGGTTATATCAGTCTTAAATGCAAAAATATATACCCAAAATGATAGATGAGATTTTTGTGAGTTCAAGGCTTAAACAACAAGGTCAATGTGCATATGTTCAGGAACTTAACACAGTGAAACATATAAAGACTTCAAGAAGTCACAGGGACAATGAAATGGTGACACACTGGTAGCAGTGGCATGGAAACCATAGGATAGTCTATGGTGGGAAAAGTTTGAATGAGATGAGTACAATGGCAAAAATATGGTGCAAGAAAAATGCAAGATACAGTGATTTGTGTTAAAACCTTTTAATAGTTATAGGAGGACAAGACTCAAATCTATAAGTTGAGAGGGTAGTGTTCATGAAGGAATGGAAAAAAATGTGGAGTCTCTAGTGTTATGCCTGTACTGTGCAATGACATTGAATCATTTTGTGAACCATTTCTTTCTTCACATGGCAACATTTTCTTATGGAATAGTTAACTATGATAGCTCTTGTTTCAATCAACACTACTAGCCGTTACTATTGGGCATCACAAGGGAAATAAGATGCCATGATTTCAAAACCATCAGAAAAAGAAAGATAATTTACAGAAACACATAGCTACAAGGCCATGAAAATGCATAAAATGACAGAGAAAATATTGAGGATAATCATCAATACATTTATCTATTTGCAAGATAGGCTCGAATAAGCTTGCATTCTACAGAAAGGTGAAGGGAAAGGACAAAATTTGTGCAAATAGAGACTTACCCAAGCTCAGTGTTGATTTTTGGCATGAGTTTTTTGTATAGAACAACCTCTATTTTTTCCAAAAAATCCATCATAGAATCACCTGATAGGAGCTCGATTTCAAACCCTTGGCAGTGCCCATGAATTAGTCGATGCAAAATTGAGGTCAAAATTAAGGAGTTTTTTTTGTTTTGAGATTATGTTTTTTACCCTAATTTTCTTGGCTGACCACACAAAGGCATTTTTTCCTTTCTTTTAAAGTTTGCAATACAACTAATGGAGGTTGTGGGCTAAGACATTAAGTCTTATGCCTTTTTATTTTAAATATTATATGTGCCTCATATTTGCTAGAAGTCTTTATGACTTATTAACTTTTGCATTGATTCCTTCATATGGCCAAATTTGAGCCTTTTGAATTTTGCATTTGTTTCAACCTATAAAGCTTTTGACTAGTGATATTGTTATAAGTCACTTAGCCAAAATGCTATTTTTAAATGCAAAATAGAGTCTTGTGTTTTGCAAACACACTAGAAGTGTGAGTCAAAACAGTTTGGAGGCATGTGGAGAATTTAAAATATTGACCAACATGTGGGATTCTTGTGTGGGTCATCTTTAACTATTTTGGAGGGACTAAGACCATTTTGGAGGCATTTATGTCATACTTTTGGTATGATTCGATCAGAACTTGACTTTTTTGCATTTTGGAGGCTTTTTGGAGGAGTTTTAGAAGGTTCTTTCTTGGCATTTTGGTGCAGGGGCACCTACATCTTGGAATTGAAGGGAAAAGAGTCCTTGAAGGCTCAACAAGTGATTTGAAGGTCTTTTAATCATTATGCAATGAGGAAGTTGAAAAATATGCCAAAATAGGATGAGTTGTCAATTAATGTCATGATGACAATGAAGTCTAGGTGGTAGAATAGTTTGGTTTTCATGTTTTCCTTCTTGAATAAGGTCCAAAATGACCATTCAATGTGTAATTGGATTTTTCAAGTCAGTAGGAGTCAAGAATAGGAGAAAATTACAAATAAAATGGTAAATGGTGATTAAGAGGGGTGATTAAGACCCAAGTTGTAAAATTGCCATTTAAGGGTCAACAAAAGATGGTTAAGGTAGTTGGTCGGTTCCAAATGGTAGTTTTATATTGAAACTATTACAAATTGTTGTATTCCCTCATGGAAGAGGTAGTTGTTCAATTTTTGGAAGAAGAATTCAACATTGTAAAACGTTGATCACTGCATTTCATTGTTTTTTTGAACTTTCTCTTCTTGGTACAAACCCGTACAGGCCTATCATGACTTGAGACTGTGGATGCTTGTATATGTATGTGGTTACCTTCATTTACACCTATTTTGAAGGCCTAAATTCATTGTTTTGTGGGAGGGATCAACAAGTTTTAATAACTGCTCTATTTTTTTTCTGAGTAAGGGTTTGAGGGTGATATAATGAAGATCTAACTAATCCACCTACTGTAGTGCTCCTTTTGTTTGGTGGATTGGCTAGTATGATGTAATATTAGTTGTCTCAATGTCTTAGAAGGTCAGGAAGTGAAGGGATCTAGTGATGGAACGTTGTTCTAGGTTGAACAGTGATATTTCTTTGTGGAAATGAGAAACCAAAGTGGTGATTCTGATAACCAAGGAGTGTAGTGGCATTGTGAGTGTTTGATAAGTTTGTGAAAAGGTATTGGAAGGTGTTTGGACCCCTGGGAGGACTGGGAGAGGTTTCGAGTTGTGAGAATCTTAAAAACCCTTATTTTTTGGTGTGTTTAGGAGGGTTACATGGGGCAGAGGGTTAGAGACCCTGTAGGTGCAAACTAAATTCAAAATCTATGGTTTGGCATCATAATTCAAGAATGTTTAAGATGTTTGGGTGGATACCTAACTTTAAAAGGGGAGTTCCTTTGGAAATTGGGGCTAATTGTGAAGCCTAGAGCAGGGTAGATGTATTGAAAGTCCAGAATGGTCCAAAAGAGTTGATGTTGGTTCTGGTGAATGTTGTGTAACCATGAAAAAGGAATCTTAATCCAAAATTTATTTTCCAAGTTTTTTGGGAAGATCTTGTGAAAAGTGCCTGAAACCGGGTTGGGAATACTACTAAGGGAAGCATGCTCAAAGGGTGAACTTTGGTGATATCATTAGGAACTATTTTGAAGATTGACTTGAGAACATTCATTTATCATTTGGAATAGGTCTCCATCCTATTCTGCACCACCTTTATACTGCATATGACTAGGGTTTCTAGGACACGTATGAGCAATTGTTTCAAAATTGCTTAAGTATCTTCAAACTGAGGTTTTAGAGAGTTTTTTCTTTCTTTCTACAAGCATTGTAGCTTACTTTGGAGTTTTTTTCAGGTAGGAGACTGCATTGTGACTCAATATTAGACATATAAAGCAGTATGTAACACCATTTTTATTAATGAAATTTAGGGTTTTACCTTCTTAGAAGCTACTTTATTGAGTGCAGTGTGGTGATTGATGAATGTTCTTATGAGTTTTGGTAATTCCTTCAATGCTTGTCTCATTTTAGCACCTTTAGGTAGAATAAATATATATTTATGTAGGTTGTAAGTTGTGTGATGGGTCAGATAGCTATTTTAGTTGTGAAATAATTCCTTTCCTTCAAAAGTGTTAAGAGAACCAAGCCTCCTTGCAAAACACTTATGCATTAATATATTAAAATATATAAGTTGTGTCAGGTTAAGTTGAGCTTTTAATGAAATTGTGTGTGAAAACAAAAATATAGGTTCTAGGAAATAACATTAGGTGCATCACCATAGGGGTTTAGTTTTTATTTTCATGTTTCTTTATCCCATTTCCCTAGTAAGGAATAGTTTAGGTGACACCAAAAGGGGAGCCAACCCAAAATCTGGAGGTCTCCTTTCACAATAGGATACCCACAGCCTAAAAGTAGTCCTATGTTGCTCCAAATTTGCTGAGTTTTCCACAACTTGGTAGAGGGATGCAAATTTGGATGGTTAACAACAACAATTTGGCTCAACAAAAATTTAAGACATAATCTTAAATGACCTAAAATAAAAGTTCACAAATGAGACTTCAAATCCCCATTCAAAATCATTCAAAATCAATTTAAAAATTCAAATTTTATATTTTTCATTAATTTCAAAACCTATAAATTTACTCATAAACTCCATTAAAGACACCTTAAATTTTCTATTTTTCTAAAACTCAAAAAATTTGAAAAAATAAAAGATACCATTTTGATTCAAATATGAAAAGCAATTGATTCATGCAATAAAATCCAATTTTTGGGTATTTTGAGATTTTTTGGCATTATGAGGGTGCATTTTGGAAATTTAAAAAAAAAAAATCCTACTTCAAATTCAAACTTAAAATTGCATTGAGAGTGTTTGATACTCCATTAACAATCTACAAACCATTTGAATTCAAAAACAATGAATAATGGAGAAGATTGAGGAACTTACCTCACTTTTTAACCAAATGAACAAACACGCCAAGTTTTGCACATACAAAGGGGAGAAGAAATCCAATCCCATGAATAATCACATACCCATTCATATCCCAATGCTTCAAATCTCATGCAAATCCATGCACACTTATGCTCCCAATTCAAAAATAAATATTTAGTTGGAAGAGGGTTTTGGAGAAAACCAATTTCTTCAAAAACAAAAAATGCATAACAAAAGAAATCCCTTTTTTCCTATTTTGCCATTTTTTTCCCTTTCCAAAATAAAATAATAGCATTTATTTTATTTTCTAAATAATTGCATATAACCCTAATTTTACCCAAGCCCAAATAAAATATTTAAATATAATTCAATTTGATATTCTACACTTTAATTTATAATTTAAGTTTATATAAACATATTTTCACATTACTTTGCGGAAACCAAAATTCAAACCAAATTTAAGTCACATTTATTGGGAATTCACATAGGGTACATTTTTTTCAAATTATACTAATGACTATATCCAAGTCAACGCAGGTCAAATAAATAGGGAGTTGCACTTAGATCGATTACAACGGGTAAGGAAAAATAAGTAATGGCCAATGTGAAATTTCCTTATAACCACCATCAAGGTATAACTCAGACTTGTGGAGCCAAGTGGAGAAATACCCAGTACCCATAACCACTCAACAAACACGTCAAGCATACCTGCACCATATATATAAATAGTTGAAGCATCACATAATCACCCTTGACAACGTACATCATATCCATAAATTCATTACATTTAAATGATACAATTCATGATAACATTTAATTACAGTTCATCAATATTAATGCACATGTTCACGAACCAAAGCATAATAATAATAACTCAGGCAAGCCCACATCACACACGCACCTCAAGAACACCTCTATAATGAAATACATCCATCCAATTTCAAGGGACTTGGCAACATAACACACACACTTCAATGCAATTTACACTAATCAGAACAATAAAACAACTATAGTGAAAATGACGAATCGGGACATAAAACATTAATATCAAAATGTGATCATGTAACATCTCAACATACACATAATACAATGTTCCCACTAGCATTGCATGCTAGAAATAGGTAGGAATTACAATATTATGGAAGAAGTGAGCAATATTTGGGCATATCAATTTGTTTGATGGGACACTTGGTCATGCATTTTGTTTACAAAGGATTTTTATATTTGGAAAATAATATTTCATTATGAGATTTATTTGTTTGTATGATGAGACACTTGGACATGAATTTTTTTTACAAATGAGTGTATTTGAAAAGCTACTTTTTTATTGATGGTTTTTGCATTTATAGCTGAGACAATTTAAAATCTATCCTTTTTACACAAACTTAATATTATCTTATAGATTCAAAATACTATTAGCAAGATATGTGTACAATGTGTATCAACCATTTTTATGTTTTAAAAGGTTTAAATAAGACTTTTCTCTTTGCCACTTATTTTGAACAAACAAATATTCTTTGAGCAATGCTTGATGCATATTTGTGCAATTTTAAAGAATAATTTGAATATTTTTTGATTAATTATACTGAAGGCATTCCCTCTATGAAATGAACTGAGTTGATTTTAGCGATCGACAAAATGCAATGCTAGAGAAGGGATGTAAGATGATTAGAGCGATCTGATCCTTTGAAAATTTAGTGTTTGTCATCCTTGCAATGAAAGTTCCTATTTAATATCTATCATATTAATGCATCAAATCTTGTTTCAAACACCATATTCCTACCAAAGTAATGGATCCTTTACTACCTGCTCAACTACCAAAACTGGGAGAATGTTAAACTTTTGGAACTATAATTTTATAATTCACTAAGTTGTGATTGCACAAGTAAAATACCTAACTCATCTCGAGGATGGATTATTTAAAAAAGTGCAATAAGGCTTCTTAAAGGGAGAGAGAAAACAAAAAATGTTTAAACATACATATAATCTCATCACAGGGGATATCACATAATCTAATAAAATCAAAAGCATAAGGCATTATTTCAAATTAGTAAGTGTAGAAGCCAATAAAATGTTGCTTCCTTAATTGGCTTGATAGAGTGCAAACAATTGTCATATAAAAATTTGTAGTAACACATTGCAGGAAAGTTCAATCATTGTATTGTGCAATTCGAAGCTCTTTTTTGTGACCTATTCTTGCTTTTAAATATGATGGGAACTTCCTTTCTAAATTCCCTCACATCTTCATATGCAACAGTAGCCCTAAAAATCTCCAGAACCTTATATAATTCTACACCATCCACATCTCCTTGAAATCATTTCACCAAAACCCCATTTTCTTTCTAAAATTTATACCCACCCCCCTCATGATTAACAACATTAATGTCCTTAAAATCCACATCCAAAGCACTCCCAAGAGTCCTCTTGCTCAAAATTTTCACATGATATTTACTAGTCCACGGTGATTCTTTGTACAACTACTGGTCAATATTCATATTGACATCAAATTTTTCTAGAAAACATCCACATCCTTTTTGGGTGCCTTAGTAAAGAGAACATTTTCATAATCCTAATTCGAACAAAAACATATCCAAACCAAGCCTTTTCATGACATAGTAAGACAAATTCTATGCAAAAATTATGAAGTCATTACATTGAAGAGGCTCAAGTCTTGCCTTGATCAACACATCAAACAACCCTAAAACAATTTTTATTTTTTTTTTGGTGAAAAAATGGGAGCCTTGGAATAGGGTATGGACATTTATTAAAGAATAAAATAAGGATTATGTTAAAAGGCATAGGACAACTGAGAGAGGGGGTGAATCAATTGTCACCAAATTTAAACTCAAAACTTCAACACTTATTAACTTCACAACCTCATTGTTTTGTTATTAAGTATGAACATGAAATGCAAATAACAGGAAGAAAAAACAACACAAAGAACACCAGATTTTATGTGGAAAACCCAATGAGTGAAAAACCATGGTGAGGATTAACTCACAATATAAATTAGTTCCAAAACTGAATATATAAGGCTCATTGTTTTGAATAGGACTCGTTGTCCAGATACAAAAGCTCGCTGCTTACAAGGAGGCTCACTACCTACAAAAGATTACAAAACAAAAAGTTGGCTTCATAGCCAAAATGAACTAAAGAAAGTGTACCTAACAAGTGTTAATATAGTTTTAGTGATGCTCAGTAAACTGACTTGACACACTTCATCATATTCGCACTTCTTCTCTTTTTCATTCACAACTACCTCATCGATATCACAATCTTCAAATAATTGTTCAACATATATACCTGATCCAACCGCAAGCATCAATTAGGTTGGCGTAATTAGATGCATCTCCTTGTCTTCCAAAAACACCAACTGTTGGCTTCAAGTATTTGCAAAATATTTCCAACCAATAAATTAAAATGTGTAGCATGATTTATTGTGTTGACATAGACCTAAGATAGGTCACACATATATCCACATACATATCACAACTTATTCATGAAGTCAGCCAAAAATAGACTTAATTGTGGAATAATGCCAATACACTATATGAGCACTGGAACACAAGAGATTCTAAACGTACATGCTTTCAACATCCATAAACTGTTTCCCAAATCCACAAGCAGCAGCTATCAACCACGGAGGATTGTGGACTAAAATATTGAAGGGTGTAGCTTGTATATCGATTCAGATACCAGACCAAAATACCAGATCAAACACTGACTTAGACTTGTAATCACAATCATGGTGACATCAATGACAACCCAAAACCGTAGAGATATTCATTCTTCCAACAATCTCCCCCTTTGTCATTGATGGCAACATGTGCCAAAATTTACAACATTCTCTTTTCTTATCACCTTATCTACTTTCCACATAACTCTCTCTCCTTCACATGACTCTCTCCCTCTTTGACATCAACGGAAAAGGGAAACCAAAAAATAGTATGTAAATGTTTGTACAAGGCATCATTCTATATACAAAGGAATTCCAACACTTCATTTCAAGCATTCAAATGAGAATAACACTTTTTACATGAGAGATTTTCTTGTACCTCTCTCTTATGATTGGAAGAATTATTTTCCAAGCAAGAACAACCGAGTCCATTCTTGCACTCATGCCATCCAACAAAGATAAATGCGTAAAGTAGGGTGTATGATAAGATGATAAACATAGTCGCTCACAATTTTCTACATTAGAGAGAATTCTAGAGAGATGATCCAACCGGACCTTAGCAACTTCCTTAACCAACTAGAAGGTTTTAACCATATCTTCTCTTTTCCTTTGAGTAGTCAGAAACTCCACCTGTAATTCACCAACTCTTATTCTTACTTTCCATCCTTGTTTTTGAAGAAATCAAAGTTATTTCCAATACTATTCATCTCAGCTTCAATGACTTCAATTTGGCTTCTAAAATTGTCAACAGTTGTAGGCCATTAGAGACAATACCTGTAGATGTCAAATATTTCTTTGATGCATTATTTTGTCTCATTAATATGTTTAGATACACTTGTTTTGATTTGTTACATCTTCTTTCAATCATATATTTGAACGTATGACCTTTTAGTCCTTCCAACAATGTTCTCTCTTCAATAATCTCTACTAGATTATCTGGAAAGGAGTCTAATACATATGAAACTAAAATACCCTTATCGAGAAAATAATCAACCAGTTCATCATCAATTTTAAGTTTCTTAAACAGAGAGAATGCATTCCACATTTCACCAATCTTCTTCATTTCAACCTTGACTAGCATCATCCATATATCCTCTGGATCAAAGGAGTCATATCCAAATAGGAATTCTTCTTCATTCTTATTTTCTTATGGGACATTTGTTGCAATATTTTTCCTCCTTTTAGGTTTTGGAGGGGATTCACCAATGATGACTTCCAATTCTTTCTTACCGAAGGATGAACCCACTTCAAATTGACTAGGTACTGACATACTGGAGCACAAATTTGTCTTTAGGGATTTGAAATATTTTTTTCAAACACTTACATTGTCCACCAACAATTCCAAGTATTTGTGAACTTGTTTTCCAATAGGAATACTAAATTCCCATTCAACATTTTATATTCCCGATGGCGAGTTCAAGAAGTAAAAATTCAAGCACACAAGAAAAGATCCAAATCAAAAAGGATAACCCTTAACCAACGACATTCATGCATTCTTAGTTAGGTTTTCAAGTAATAGGCTACACAAATCAAACTACTTGTTTTCCTTAACCATCATGTGTGCAATATATACAGCAATAGTCGAAGTTGAACCTTCACGATTTCTAAAATAAATTTTATAAGAAATGTCATATGCAACATACCTTACAGTGGAATCCACGAGAGTTTTTATCAATAGAGCCCAAGGGTCTTTATCAATGCTAGTAGGTTCCTCCACATCTTTATATTTCACTATTTTCCTCCCAAGGAGATCCCCAACACTGCATAAACCAGTAATTGCTTTGATCGTATTCTTCGTGATTAGGTAGGGTTTGTCCAACATAATATTGTCGTTCTTGAATAGACTCGACAAGAACAAGATGAGCTCTTTATTTGCAAACTAGGGAAATTCTCCCCATAAATTCATACCTAGGGTTTTTATGCTCTATAACTCATTTTCCTTCAGCCCTAGTTCCATTTCCTTCATCTTCCTATGATCAAATTCTTCCAATTCAACTCCTTTCAACTTCAGTGGAATGATGTCACTCGATCCTCTATCCATCTTTTTGCTTATTTTCTTGAATTCGTTGTTGTTCAATTGTAATTTCTTCCTTTTCCTTTCTTCCCTTTTAAAAAATGAGAAATAATTCCTCAATATCCGTAATGATTTCTTTAGGATTGCTTCAGATCACTTCAAGAACACCCCAAGACACCTTTCAAACTCTTCAAGTGCTCAAATGATCAAAAATAATTACAATTTTTTCTTTATACCATCGATTTTCCTTGACTCACATTAAATGTGACAGACATCAAAAAGCTGCTAAAACTAGTCTTCTCAACACACAAAAAAACCCTAATTTGATCTACAAATTAGCATGCCACATTTTCTTCTGGATTCCTTTCCAAAACTTCTGTTTATTTCTTCTTTACAATACATCCTCGTGCCAACCTCTGACACACCATACATCCAGGGGGGTTTTATAGTTTTATAATAATGCTCCCCCTAAGACCATGCTCAATCTAGTTCCTAGAGGAATTGTCTATACCGAATGAGGGCACAGACACATCAACAATTTTAGGTTCTACTTCTTTCTTCTTCCATATCTTATTCATCTCTTACCTCATCTCTTCTTTGTTGATCTTCTTTATGGGTTCATTCTTCTCCATTGGAGCAGACTGTTTCCCTTCTTGATTTTGCAAACCTTTGAGATATGTCTAGGTTTGTTACAATTATAGCAAACAACACTTTTCTTATTAGTCTAACTTCCATTACTTCTCGATCTACATTTATTTGCTTTGTGTCCAAATTTTTTATAGGTATAGCAATAACCATTAAAAGATTGATTCACTCTGCCTTCATTAAACCTATTCATCATCACCCAACTGATCATTCTCACCTGAGATCTACATTCAGTAGCTTTATGTCCAACCCTTTTGCACGAAAAAAATTGTCCAAATAAAGAACCAGGAAACCAATTCATCCTGCTCCTGCATTATGTTGCCTTATGACCATATTTATTATAGGAAAAACAAATACCATTTAAATATGGATACCTTTATGCATTAGGCTGTCTCACAAGCAGTCTCTTTGTAAAAAAAAATTAATTTCTTTTCTACTTTCCTTTGTTTTAATTCTTTTGATTGTCCTTTGAACTTTCACCTATTTCATTTCCCAAGCCACCTTTGTCCTTACTTTTTTTTTTTCTAGCAAGCAGTTCTTCAAGTCTATCAAAGCTAGATCTGAAATTGTTCTCACAGAGTTTTGCCTTCTCTAGTTCTACTCTCAATTTTACTACCTCCTGTTCAAGTTTAGAGCATTCATCAGATTTGTTTTGCACTGTTGTATTCAAACATTCTTCAATTCTATTATTTTCTTCTACAAGCACTTTTAGTCCAATTATCTCTTGCTTCTACTGCTCATTCACTTCTTTATGTCTCTCCTTGAATTTCATTAATTGTTCTTTCATTTTTCAAACACATTCATTTGCATCATTGGTATTTTATTTTAGATCTCTATTTTCATTTTCAACTTTGTCAAGATCCTCAAGTGCAGCCCAGAGTTCTTCTTTATCATCCATTTGATCAATCTTCAGGATCTTCCTCAAACGGTTAAGCTTTATACCAAGGAAACAAAGCTCTGATACCAATTGTTAAAAGGCGCAGGACAACTGAGACAGGGGGTGAATCAATTTTCACCAAATTTAAACTCAAAACTTCAACACTTATTAACTTCACAACCTCAATGTTTTGTTATTAAGTATGAACATGAAATGCAAATAACATAAAGAAAAAAAAACACAAAGAACACTAAATTTTACATGGGAAACCTAATGATGGAAAAACCATGGTGAGGATTAACTCACAATATAAAGTAGTTCCAAAACTAAATATATAAGGCTCACTGCCAAGGGCTCATTTCCTTGAATAGGACTGACTATCTGAATACAAAAGCTCACTGCTTACAAGGAGGCTCACCACCTACAAAAGATTACAAAACAAAAATTTGGCTTCACAACCATAATGAATTGAAGAAAGTGCACCTAACAAGTGTTGATACAGTTCCAGTGATGCTCAATAAGTTGACTTGACACACTTCATCATATTCGCACTTCTTCTCCTTCACATTCACAACTGCCTCATCGATATCACAATCTTCAAAGAACTATTCAACATATATACTCGATCCAACCACAAGCATCAATTAGGTCAGCCTAATTAGATGCATTTCCTTGTCTTCCAAAAATACCAACTAATAGCTTCAAGTATTTACAAAATCTTTCCAACCAATAAATTAAAACATCTAGCATGCTTTATCGTGTTAGCATAGACCTAAGATAGGTCACACATATATCCACATATCAAAATTGATTCATCGTATCACAACTTATTCATGAATTTGGCTAGAAATAGACTCAATTGCAAAATAATGCTAATACATTGTACGAGCACCGAAACATGAGAGATTTTGAACATACATGCTTTCAACATCCATAAACTATTTCCCAAATCCGCAAGCAACAACTGTCAACTGTGGAGGATTGCGGACTAAAATACCAGAGGGTGTAGCTTGTATACCGGTTCTAATACCAGACCAAAATACCAAATCAAGCACTGACTTAGACTTGCAATCACACTTATGGTGACATAAATGACAATCCAAAACGTAGAGATAGTCATTCTTCTTCATTTTTCTAACAAATTATTTTTTTATAACTGGACATTATCGTATCCCCATTTCTTTATTTTTTCAGGTTACGTGTTAGCTCAAGTAGTCTCGTTTTAGAAAGTCATTGCATGAGATATTTTTTTCATCAGTTGGTGTGCTAAGTGGTTTGAAATAATTTATGCCTCTTTACTGGGAGGAACTCCTGTTGGATGGCATTGTTGGCAACCTAACATTTATTTAATAGTTAAATTAATAAAATTTTCCAAACATTTAGATTGTGTACCAATAATGACAAATCTAACAAGGAAAAGTTATTATGAAAAAGTAGTAATGCCAAAAAAAAATGGAACCATGCATGCAGATATTTATTGCAAGTGAAAATACCTCACTTAATTGGTTTAGGTTAATTAAATGTATGTAAATAGTAAAGTATACGTAAAAAATTAAGTTGGGAATTGATAAATTGAAATACTATTTTTAAAATGGATGGGATACTTAGTTTCAAACATTACGATTAAGGATGGTATTGATGTTATGTATAATTGATTTGTGAATGTTTAAAAATTAATGTTCTTAATGTGCTCATTATCTTGAATTGTACATGAACCCATAATTCTTTGTAGGTTGATTTTGAGTTACTTGTAATCAATCATAAGTACCATGGAATTGATCTTGAAGGTGAAGATTCAATCTTTTGGAAGTGTATGCTAAGTTTTGTGTACCCTTTACTTAAATTTATTTGTAACAATGACATAATTTAGGAATGCCTTAGGTAAAAGTTGGCGAATAGTGAGATTCAAGTTCTCCTTGGTCAATAATTTTTTTATTGTCCATGGAAAACGAGAAAGTAACAAAAAAATCATATCAAAACTAAATGTATAAGATTTAAGATGTTATGAAGATATAGTACTAAAGAGCATGTTATTCAAGGAAAAAATTAAGAAAACCCCCCCCCCCCAGTGAAGGTGTAAAATCTTGGCGAATCTTGTATATTTCCTGATAAAAATATTAATTTTAGTGGCAATTTTTTTTGTTTTTCGTGAAAAAAATAATGTCCATTGGTGAATCTTTTCTAATCACTAGAAGTCTATGGAAAATCCTGGCAAAATGCAAATTTTTTAGAACCACTAAAATTTTTCCATTGGCAATTAAAATCTATTTTCAAACCAATAAAATATTTCAATTGGAAAATTAAACCTGTTTTCAAACTAGAAAAAATAATTTTGTTGGCGATTAAAACTTTTTTTCAAACTAAAAAATAAAATTCATTGGCGAATTAAACCTATTTTCAAATGATTAAGAAAAAAACATTGGCAAATTAAACATAATATCAAACTAATAAAAAAAATGCAATGGTGGCCCGTTAAGGGGCTTGGTTGGGTTAATCTAACTAAAATTTCAATAGAAGTGGATAAATGGGAGAAACTCAATGAAGGTTGGTGGAAGGTAAACTTTGATGGAGCGTCAAAACTCAAAAGGAAATTTAGGTCCATCCAGAGCTGGTAGTATTGTTTGTGATTGGAATGGGAATGTGTTGGCCATAGGAGCAATGATATTGAAGGAGGGAACCAATAATTTAGCAGAAGCAGCAATAACCTTAATGGCAATTAAGATAGCCAAAAAGTTAGGGGGATCAAAGATACATCTAGATGGTGATTCTTTAATAATAATTCAAGCAATTACAAAAGGAGGAATTGATGCTTGGCATCTGCAGGGAGTGATTAGGAAAATTACTGAGGAATTAACCCTTTTTGAGGACTTTAAGGTCAGTCATATAAGGAGAACTGGGAATGTGGAGGCAGACATCCTCTCAAAATGGGAACTATCCTTTGTAGAGGTGGATGTTTTAGGATTTGAAGAATTTAGTGGCATTAATTTGGAGGAATTTTTTTCGATGCATTTAATGCAAGAAGAAATGATTGTTTAGTAGCAAAGGAGGTGCGGAAGTTCTCGTAAGAAGTGAAGCATTGATGAAGGTTTGTTGTCGGTGTTGGATGTACATTCAGGAATTGACATTAATGGAAATGGCTAGCAAACTAAGATGATGGCTATGTCCACTTTCAGGGATTATCTCTTTTATTAATTCTCAATTAAATTACATATTCAACCAGTAGTTGTATTTATAAAAATAGTCTCAACTCCAACGATTGGAAAAATCCATCGAAACACACAACTTCTAAATTAGCAAACACATGCTAATTAGAAGTCATTACAAGGAAGGAAACTATTTTGAATCTATGAGAGAAACTTGCCAATTTGGGCTTCACTAAACCCAACATTAAAGACACACATCTCATGTAGCCGGTTGGCGGTGGGTGGTTGTCTAGAAGCCAGTGAACCAAAGAAATAATGGAGGCCAGTTTTACCTTGACATCACGGAGGAAGTTGGACCCTTCCATTGGCCAAGCGTCTATGAAGCAGCTGCGGGGTTTATTTCTCTTCAAGGATGTGCAGGTGGCACAAACAGTTCAATTTATTTTGGGTAACGGCTTTGAAAAATTAAAGCATAGATATAGGACCAATATGGATATTTATTCATTGGTCATGGCTTGGGGTTTGGACTTAGGAGAGCTGGTGGATGTAGTGAGGAAATTCATGAAAACAATGGTTCACAAATATTTTTTAGAGGATATGGAAGGCATTCTAGAATGGGCGATACCAGGAGTGGGGATTGTTAAGGTTGAAGGCATGGATGGTGGAGGTCTGGAGCTCACAGATTTAAATCATCTCTTTGTCAGGTGGCCAAAAGGACACACCAAAGCTCTGTGGCGAGAAGGTGCAGAGCACGGGTGGCAAGCACTCAAAATATGTGTCGAGCTAATGGAGGTCGAGGAGGTCATAGAGAATCTCAAAGACATCACTAGAGCAGAGATGTGTGGAAAGAAGGGTCTGCGTCCGAGGAAGAAGATGAAGTCGTTAATGAAGATAGTGTCATTGGAGATGGGTAATTCATTGAAGGCGTCTAAGTAGTACAAGTTTTTAAAAAAAATAGATTATTGTACTGAATCTTGTCTGTGATTTTGTTTTTTGGGGTTTATGCCTAGATTTGCATTGTAATTGTAAAACACCTTGGAGCACGAACAATGGTTGGAAGGGTAGATTTCAAGTGGGTATGATTAGGGATAATTTGATATATTAGAAATGGAAACTGTGTTGGTTAATCAGCTTTTTTGGTAGTTGATGGATGAAGATAAATCTAAAGTATATGTAACTTTTGCTTTATATTTAATAAAATAAACTATTATCACCAATCAAAAAAAAATGCAATGGCAAAGTGTTAGTGCAAATCAATCTAACCACGACCGTTTGATGAATTTTCAATCTAACTTCGCTAATCAAGGGTTGAGAGGTAATAATTTTCCAAACTCCACACGTACCGATCTTAATTACCCATCGATCCTCTAGTCATGTCCACTTGCTAAAATATAACCATGATCTTCACTTCATAAATACACCGTCCTTGCCACCTTTCCTATCTTAATTCACCAAATTCAAGGTTTTGGTGCTTTTCCTAACCTTAGTTGCAAGTCTTTCTTGGTTATCTTTGTAGTCGGTGGGTCATAGGTTTTGAAAATTTTGAAACTTCAAACTTTGGTTCTAAGGTTCCAAGTTTCAGCGACCACACGACATTATGGACCACAACCATTTGATGAATTTTCGATGGATGGCTGTAGTTGCATTCCAGAAGTATATCTCTCAAGCACTAGATTTGTGAATTGAAACCTCTAGAATTACAATAGAACCATTAGATGCGGACATGTGGGGAGATAAAGGCTCATCATCGTGGTAATGAACTCGATGGGTTGGATTTTTGCGATGAGCGATAGAAGAACTTAAGTGGAAGAAATATACATGTGTAGAAGGTTTGTTTTAAAAGAGGGACTGCCTACGAAGAACGTAGGACTAAGGCTTAAAAACTTAAGAACGTTTTACACAAAGGATGTAAAGGAAAATCAATATAACCATGACCATTCGATGAATTTTTGATGGACGGTTGTAGTTGCATTCCAGAAGTAAATCTTTGAAGCATTAGACTTGCAAATTGAAACCTCTGAAATAACACTAGAACCGTTAGATGTGGACACGTGGTGAGATTAAAGCTCATTTCTCTCTTTTCAATGCCTCGACATATTACATTTCATTTAATTGAAATTCTCAATCTTTTGAACATCTAAAGCAATTTATTGGATATCTCATAGCTTTAATGAAACAAGATTTGTAATGATTTCATATCGTTTGAGTGGCACTAGTAGTGCTAATTGGAGTCTGGTGATTTTGACAGCTTGTCAGATTGAGGTAGAATTTACATGTAGCCAGACGTCAATCAAATTAAACATTTTAATTATACATATAAGGCTTAAGATACACGAATCAACTAAGTTGGTTTTTTGGTTTGCGTGAATTAGGCTGGTAGCAACACTAGTGGCCCATAAATTATTAAATAGGGTTAGTGATAGTAGATAGTATCATAAGGGTTTTCATTTTTTTGGTTTAATAAGAATTCAAGAAGAAGATGTTGTGGTATTATTGGGGATACTCTAAATTCTCCTGCCTCCAGTTATGTAGTTATAGAGTAAAAGACCAATTTCCTTCAAGTTCAGAATGGGTGGAATTGGAAAGAAGTTGATTTGGTTCACCTGACTTCTCAAACATGTTTTGAACTAGGATGAGGAGCTCTGATGGACATAAGTGTTATCCCGATGCATGAAGGCTACAGGTAGAAGATGCGAGCAATTTTACTACCCCTCATCTTCTGCATGACTCTGGTTCTCAAAGGGGGTAAGCACATTTTGTATCTTCACGGCTCCCATTTCCCCAGCATGGTTTTCTAGGTGAGTTCCTTGCGTTTATTTTTAGTGCCACATTTGTACTACGTTCTCACCGGAAAAAGCTTTGGAATCATGCATTTATTTTTAGTGTCACATTTGTATTACGTTGTCACCAGCAGAAGCTTGGAAATTGGAATCAATTTGTAATCCATTATCATGAGCAACAACTTGGAATAAATTTTGTCTATGTAAAGTGACTTATGTTATTTATACAAAATAGGAGTGTGCCTGCTCTATAGCAACTCATCTTTAAAAAGATATGTAATAATGTAACATTGTAATTCAGTTGTAATAAAATAAATGGTTGTGTTGTGTTAATATTTGTTATAAATTTACAGTAAAGAGTTATTTTCTGAGTTAAATGTCTATGAATCTATTGAAATCATTTTTTTTCCATTGAGAAATTAAGTATTATCTATTTATGAAATAATTGCATGTAGATTTAAAAGTAAAACATAAAGCAATACAAATGAAAAAAGAAAGTTGTCACTCTTGTTAGGGTTTACCAAAATTTTATTGATTTATAATTTGTCATTGACCTTCTCCCCCAATTCCTGGTATCCTTATTCATTTTATTAAGTCCTTTGCAATGTAAAGTTATCAGCCCCTTGGCCTTGATGTCAATCCTAGCGCATTAAAGTATAAAAAAAAATTAAAACACATGTTTATTATTTATATCATAATTCATAAATTACTCAACCATTCGATGAACATTTGATGTATGGTTGTAGTTGCATTCTAGAATGAAATTTACAAAGTGCTAGTCTTGTGAACTTAAACCTCTGGAATTACCCTTTAACCGCTAGATTTACAATGATCAACGGTTTATAATTTGTTGCCAATGCAAGACTAAATGGATAGTGAAACAATATTTGTAATGATTTCATATCGTTTGAACTTTGAGTGGCACTGGCAATTTTGACAATTGGCAGCTTGTCACTTGTCAACTTGAGGTACATTTTGCATGTAGCAAGGCTATCAGAGTCTAGATGTCAATCAAATTAAACATTTAAATAAATGTAAGACTTAAGTTACATGAATTGATTAAAATTTAAGTATGTTTTTTGGTTTGCGTGAATCATGATTATGATTCATGAATCATGATAATACCTAACCTCACACATGACACATGTGAGGTGTACATAGGAACCAGGCTGGTAGTGGCACTATTGGTGACACTGTTTCCCATAACTGAGGACTAAAAATAAGAGTGAAGGACTAAAAAAACCTCCAAAACAAGAAGTGAAGGATGAAGAAGCCTCCAATCAATAATTGTCCCAAAAGATACGAGGGTGCAAGCAAGAAGTTGAGTCCACTTTTTGGCCAAAAATTGGAAGTGTTTTCCCTGATTTTTCAGAATTTGTCACATTTGACCTTAAAATTTGAAGCACTTAGAGATAGAATATTAAAAAAAAATCATTGATCATAAAATGTAGTAGTCAAAGTCTAGCTTCCAAATATGTAATTTATTTTAATGCCTAGATGATACAAATTGATTTTCAATAGGTGTTTCTAAAAACCACTATTTAAAAGTCACTTTGTTTTACCATATGATCCACATGTACGTCATCCATATTTTGACCTAAATAATCATATTTTTATAAATCCTTTTGGGAAAATATTTTTAACTCACTGAAGCACGCTTTTCATATTTTTTTGTAATTTTTTATTGAATTTAAAAAAAATAAAAAATTATTGGCCATATTTGTTGTTTGAAAAATTGTCATGTACATCATGTATAAGATGACCTAAACTTGTCATTTTTTGATTTTTTTCAAATTGAAAAGAATTGTCTGAAGTAAGCTTCGTAATTCATTTTTTTTAATTATTTTAATAAAAAAATTAAAATACTAAAAAACCCTGATATTTCAAGTTTATGGACTAGGTTCATCAAAAACTAATTAAAAAATAGAAAAAATAATTCAATTGTAAAAAAATTACTTAATTAGAATCTACACTATCTCATCTATAATGGGTTTTAATTTCGTCAAAAAAATTTACAAAAAAGTCTTAAGGCATAGCCCAAAGTCACTATCTTCTTATGACATTGACAAGACCTTCAACTTGCAGGTCAAACCACATCCAAGGCCTAAGTTCGATAGACACTAAAAAATGTCTTGGTCTACAAGCATCATTTTTCCATCGTCTTGGTCTTCTTCCCTACATAATTAAATAATTTTAATTATTTAATTGTTGTCCTTTGATCGCGTTCCTCTATTAATTAAATAATTTTAATTATTTAATTAATTCATTTTCTTTATTCCTCCTTGATCAATTAAATAAATTATTTTTAATTGCATCACTAACATTTCCTTTATCTCTATAATTAAATGAATAATTATTCATTTAATTACCCATTATTTCATCATTCGTCTATGCGTAAATAATTATTATTAATTTATCTATTCATTAATCTTTCAATTCTTCTATAGTTAAATAATTGTCAAAATTAGTTAACTACCTCTCACCATTTCCCCTCTATTAAATAATTAATCTAAATTAATTATTTAATTCCCTTTTCCTATTTCCTCTTATTTAATTAAATTGGTTGTATAAATCATTTTAATTAAATACCCACTTTCTTTTTCCTCAAATAAATAATTTAAAATATATTATTTATCCTCCACCTAGTCAAAGATTCATTTTCATGAATTAATTGATTTTAATTTTTAATTTCTTCATTATCTCCCTCCACTATCTCATTTTCTAATCTTAGCCATTGAGTGACTCTGGTCTCTTCTTGATCTTGATCGTTCATTTCATAGGCCCACTACTATATGGTGCATGTCTTCTCAACCGTTGATCTTGGAATCTTTATAGAACTTTGATCTAGACTGTCCATTCAAATGGTTGTCTATAAAAGAAGCCTTCCTCCTCCATTTTTGATTTAACAACCACTTATCTCTGAATTTCATGCTTATTGTTTGCAGGTACTTGCATACACACTCCACATTCTGAGGGAAAAGTTGCAAAGGCTATTTGAGGAGAGACAAGGGAGGTGATTTAACTTCAATATGGGGAGTGATTTTGTTTGAATTCTTTCATTTTATTCTCATATTTATTTGTTCTCTCTTGTTTTAGATTGGGATTTTAGCTTAGATAGTGTTGTGGTTGTCACTTAATCTAGATGCTATTTGAGATTTTCCTATCTTATATTGGTGAACCTGACATGAAAGTACAATTTTTTTGCAAGAAAACCCCTATCTCTTTTTATTTTTGTTCTGTAACAGGTTCATGAGCCACAATTGTGATGTGCAATGATGCAACTGAAGAAAAATGACGCAACTGGTAGGCGAGAATCTAAGATTTGAAATAACAATGCAACTCTGATGCGTAGTGATGCAACTAAAGGCCGGAGTTTCAAATTTGAAATCACAACACAACTATAAGCTCCTGAGATGCAACTAAAATGACACAACTGATCCAGAGTGGGCTACAGTATAGTGCCGCAATTGTGAACTAGAACAACACATGTGTTTGTCAAGGTATAACTTTTTTCTGTTTTATGTTTTATTTGAATTTTCTTTTTGGGTTTTCATTAGAATAGGGTTTTGGTGTGCTAATGATCTCTTTTTAGTGTGTGGCATTGGTTTTAAGGAGTTTACAATTTTTTTCTATAGAAACAATCGAGCTGATCTTATTTTCATTTAAGTTATCAATTTTGTTTTGTTTGCTTACAACAATTACAACTTTGCATCACACTCATAAGGTTAAAACGAACATGCATTATCATTCATAAAGGGTTAAAATGAACAACAAAATGCATATTTCACTCATGGGATCTAAAATTAACTTGCATCACATGTCATTGGCCTAAAATGAATCCAAGTGCTTGTTTGAAATCATAAGCAAGGTTAAAATTAATGAGTGTTTGTCGTGTCTTGTGGTTTTCATTTTTGTCATTGGATGTGTATTCTCTTCTCTTACGCCACTTGGTGATCTTGACAATCAAAATCATTCCTTTGGAATCTTGTATAACCACCCACATATTTCAATTTGGATTTAAAATGTACTCGATGTGAGTGTGAGGAAAAGGTATTGTGTATGCTCTCTCCTTGATCTTTGTACAATCTAGGAGATCAAAAACAACATACTTCCTTACTTTTGTTTACCTTTAGAGGGCCTACCTCAAAAGAGGTAATGACCCAAGTGGCACTATTTCGGTCCGCTATATAAATTGTCATGATCATTAAGAAATTCTTTGATAACCTAGTGAGGATGTCCTATGCATACAAGTTCCACCCCTACTGTCTATGTGATATGTCAAAATCCTTTCTTAGGAAGTGACTAGGAGGCCTCTTAATTAATCTAATCTTGCCTCATGCATAGGCGCCAATATTTCCCCAAAACATAGACTAAGAACCAATTGTTTAGTGGCCAAAAACCCTTTACTTGTTGGCATAGGAACAATCGTTCTGAAGCAACCCTACATTCCACCATTCATTATAGAGACAAAAATTCCCTCAAGGTTTTTGGATCAGAGGGGATAAGATATTTTGTGAGCCTGTGTCATGTAAGGGGGAGCCAGCGCCACCAAGATCTCTAGCTTTCTTCTTTGTCTAGGTGTTTGGAGTAATCCAAGTAGGGATCCAATAGGTAATATATTTTCTATCCTAGGTTGTGCATTGTCTGCGAGTGTCTTTATTCACATTGAAATCAAACATTTTCACTCTCAAAATCAAACCAAATAAGTATTCATTCACTATTTTCTATGTTTACCAAATTTCATTTCACAAAATCTCATCAAAACCAGCCAAAATTCAATTTGAAAACCAATCCAAAACATAAAAATTGCAAAAAAAATGCTCTATGAACTGCAACTAATCCCACAACTACAATTATGTGTCACAACTATTAACCAAAAAACCACAACTGATATTCTACAATGTAACTGCTTAAAATAGAACTACAACTTCTATAGTGAACCACAACTGATCATCAAAAACTTGCAAGTAAACGACACATCTGAGAAAAATAGTGCCACAATTTCCTAATTACCAAAATTTCACAAAAATCCTTGTCCAAAATTGAATCAATTCATCTTGATAGTGATCTTGACTTCTAAACTAGATACTTGCAAAGTTTTACCAGTCCATTCCATCACTTTCACTTAGGATTGCATTACATTCTAGGTTTCCTTCCTCATCCTTTTTCCTTTCATAATTAATCCTAGACCTTGACCTTAGGTTGCACGTGATACCTTTTAGATTTCAAACATAGGAGACCTATCAAGCCTTTGGACAGTCCATGGTTACCTATTCAACTTTCCATTTACCTTGATCTTTTAAATTTATCAACCCTTGTCATTATCATCTTGGTCAAAATTTGAGTCTAAAACTTGTGTCCTAGTTTAGACTTGCTTTGTCAAGTCTATCATATTGGTCATCACAAAGGTCAATGACATTTGGGTTAGTTATCTTGGACCTACAATAGCTTGATTATCATCCTTTTTCTTAAATCTTAAGGTTCATATCCTTAGTGTCATCTTGGTAGTGTCATTTAGCTTCACATCATCCCCTTTTACCATAGCATCATTATCATCCTACCATTCCTTGATCTTGGATTTAGATTATATTTTCACCTTGCATCCTTATATCCCAAAAATAAAAATAAAATATATAGCTCATCCTCATCTTAGACTTATTTGCATTATAACCTTTGATCTTTAATTTAGCATTACCTAGCCTCCATATCATTATCTTTGATCATTAATTAGTCTCCCTTTGGCACCATTTGACATCCATTAGTTTTGTTTAGCTTCATCCCATCCTTTGGTCTTAAGGTCATTATCCTTGCATGATCACCTTGCATCCTTATACCCAAAAATTCACAAAAAAAATAGTTTAGTGTCATATCACCTTGCATTATCTTCCAAACTTGCAAGTCTTACATGGTGGAAATAATGTCACAAACTAAAAGAAAGGACATGGATTCCTCAAATGATCCCTTTTCTATTCCACATCGTGACACCAACTTTGGATCAAATTCAATTCAATCTACACCATAAAGAGACTCAATTGACACATTTGACAATCTAAACTTAGAAGAATTCAACAAGAAATTGACTCTTGAAGAGATTGAAAGAGATTACCAAGATCCAAGGATTCTTCATCATATTGATGAGCTTGTTAATTTTGATCCTAATAGATACTTTTATGTGCTAGTCAAAAAGGGTGTTAAACTCCCTCAAGGCTTTGATGTCTCAACAATTGTGGAAGGAGCTACTCAAAACCCATTTGCATTAGGAATTCCATCTTCACAACAAATGTCTACCACATTACCACTTGGGATAACACACATGGCTACCACTACCACACATATCCCTAATATCTCCACAATTGCAAACAAGAGAACACATGCCACAACACAAGGAAAAAAATTAACATTTGGTAGCTCATCAAATTCCATGGGTAAGACCTTTACAAATCATCTTTTTCAAAACACAAACCAAGATCCTCTATCACAAGTTCCCACACCTATATTCCAAAACATGAGTCAAGGTCCTACATCTCAAGGTCCCACACCCACACTTCAAAACACGAACCAAGGTCCCACATTTCAATTTCAAAACACTACCCCATCAAATCAAATTCAACCAAACAAATCTAGAAGAATTCATATTTTTCCATGAAGAACTCCAAATCAAAACACCAATGAAGGACCGACACCATCATACCAAAACATCAACCAAGGACCTCCATTTTCAAACACCAATCAAGGACCTCCCCCCTCATTCCAAAATTCCAATCAAGGAACTACATTTTCAAACAACAATCAAGGACTTACACCACCACTCCAAAACACAAATCAAGGTCCTACACTTCATACCAACCAAGTTCCATTATTTCAAATCCAATGAACAAATCAAGGACCCACATTGCAATTGTAAAACGCTACCAACATGACTTTTGGAACCAATCTAAATTCCAATTTCACTCCAAATCTAAACAATACCAATACAACATTTAAACATCAACAAGGTAACCAAGGTCCTATGCAAAAAAATGCCAATCCAAATCCAAACCCAACATATGATCTTCACACCAACACCACAATGCAAAATCAAACCAATACAACACCCTCTCTTGTGGACACCTTGATGCAATAGATACAAGCCATGCAACAACAAATGAAAAACACGCAATTGGGGACTAACAAGAAAACTTATTCCATGGAGGTATTGTGCCCCTATCCATTTGACAGAAATCTATACATGTTTCCCTTTCCTCCTCACTTCACAACACCAATTTTACTTAAATAAAAAGGGAAAGGAGATCTAGTGGAAGACATACGAGAATTTAATATGGCATGTATGGAAATTGCATATGATCCTACCTACTTTATGAGATTATTTCCACGAAGTCTCATGGGACCAGCTCAAGATTGGTTTGCACATCTTCCTCCAAGGATTAGAACATGGGGTGATTTGATCTAGACAAATTCATTAACCACTTTTCCTTTAACATTGAAAGTGATATGACCGTCGCAAAATTATACACTACCAAACAAGATGAAGGGGATTCACTTACCTCATTTTACTAAAGATGAAGAGGTATGTCCAGCAAGTGTCCTTGTCACATCCTGAAAAAATAATTAGTCCCCATGTTTCTAGAAAACCTTCACCCATAATTGATGAGTGGTCTTCAAATACAATGTTGTACAAATTTTGAGGAAATCATGGAGAATTGTGTCATTATTGAAAGGGATCTTATCACAAAGGGACTAATTAAAGTACACAAAGAAACACCTCAGATGAACAATGAAAAAGGTAAATTTTGGTCCCAAAATAATAATGTCATTAATAATGGAGTCATCGATGCTAAAGTGATAAACAAAGGTCCTACCATTCATCTCAAAGGTCCATCCAATTCAAATACACCTGACGCATCAAATTCTCAAACATAAGGTTAAGGTCAAACATTGAATGTAGTCCAAAACAACCAACAACACAGAGGTCCTCCCTATGCCAAGAGAACATACACCCCATTGGGTGAACCCATTGCATCAGTACTAAAAACACTCTTGCAATCCAATGTCATCCAACTACCAAACATCAAAAATTATGAACCCTCATTAATCAAACCCAACTAGTGGAAGGAAGATGAATATTGTGATTATCACTGTGGAAAAGGACATAAGACATCTAGATGTTGGACACTCAAAAATTTTATTCAATATCTTATTGAACAAGGAATCATTTCAGTAGACAATTCACAAGGTAAGACAAATGCTAATCACAACATATTTAAAACTCCCTTGCAAGACCACAATAAAGGAAAAGCCTCCAATTCGGGGAATAATAATAATTCCAATTATACCCATGTCGCACATGATTATAGCACCATTATCCACAACATATGAGCCTTTGATGATCACATTTCCACCATTATCATAAATAAGAAAAGTTCAAAGTGTGTTTTCACCACTCGTAGAGCCAAGGTAACTCTTCCAGGACCTCCCTTCAATCCACAACCAAAAATCTAGTATAATCTCCTAGACCAAATAGGGAAAACTCCTACATAGATTTCTATTCTAGAGCTCCTTCGCATATCCCCTTAACACAGAGCTATCCTTGAAAAAGCCTTGCAGGAATCATTTGTGCCCACTAAGCTACATGTCAATGAATTTCAGGCCATGGTTGGATACCTAGCTATGCCACATCATGTCACCTTCTCTAAACAAGAATTCTCCACACAAAAGTTTGATCATAATGATCCCCTACACCTAAAAATCTACATAAATAAGCATAAGATCATATCAGTCCTAGTATACGGCAAAGCAGGTATGAACATTTGCTCCCTAAAATTGGTAAAATCATTGGGATGCTCTAAGAATTACATAGATAAAACCAAGAAAACTATTATCAAAGCTTATGATGATGTTGACCACTCATCCAAAGGAGTCATTTCACTTCCCGTAAAAGTTGGTCTGATTATGCACAACACAGTTTTCACATCTTGGATCTAGATTTACACAACCTTCTCCTTGGCTGCCCATGGATTCATGCCACGAAGGCTATACCATCCACATACTATAAATTCCTCAAGCTTCCACATAATGGCACTAAAATTACTATTCCTAGTGATCCTAATCCCTTTCAGTTTTGCACAAACTGAAAAGGAATTGTTGAGCATCAAGTGCCCACAAATTGAGAGGTCTCATCTTCCACCTCATCCCACTACATTGATCCATCTGACCTTTTCAAATCATCCAATCCATTCACCCCACCATCCAAACCTAAAATCCAAATTCAAGACAATGGATGTGGAGAATACAACATGAAGATCCTATTTTGTATCAAAAAGTTACCTAAATCGCCAAAGTCCTATGGCAAGCCACATCTCGTACATCCTAAGGTTATCATCCACAATCCCCCTACCACCTTCACTAAATGGGGGGAGTTAGCCAAATAATCTTTGGATGACCACATTTATACATGGCTATATAAAGAAGAGGACATAGAACCTAAGCAGTTACCAGTTGAACAGTATCCCAAAGGGTTCTTATTGATGAAGCAACAAGGATATGATGGACACAGTGGCCTTGGTCTAAAAAAACATGGTATAGTGGAACCCTTAATGCCTCCCAAATTACTAAAGTATCAAGGGTTAGGGTTTGTAGGGTTTGTACCAATAAAATTGACTATCTATGGTATCGGGTCACCTTCGAGTGAGACTATAATGCTTCAATTGAAATTGAGACATCTGAGGACTACTATACTGATTATGATTCCAATGAATGGGAATTGGGATTTGGAATCCAATAGATCTATCAATAATTATAACCTTGAGGAAACATTCAAAGAACCTGGTGAGTCTAACTTTGAAAAAAGATTCAACCAAATGTTTAAAATTGGTCCCCCGTGAAACCTGTCAAATCCCCACCAAAAGGTCCCCTTGAAAAGGGAAGGTTGGATCAAAAACTTCTAGGAACCTAATGATTCTACCTTGTAGCAAGAAGCTTGCATTCAAGCCTTTTGTGAACCTAATGACTCTACCTTTGTCTTTACCGTATCTTCCTACACCATGACCCTTGACAACATCGATGATGGCCTACCCCTTGTCTAGCCACAATTAATAGATTGGGATCAACAAGAACCACCGATTTTAGACACATTCAAGAACGACGAAGCAATTTTTGAGTTCATGGGACTTCATGAAGGAATATAGCTCATGGGGATCATAAGGTTGGATTTTTCATATAACTCAATAATGCAACATACTTTGGTGAGGATGTCCTCTCTAGTCGTAAAAGTGAAAATAAAAAGAATAGGTCTTCAAGTGAAAACTGAAAGACACCTATTGATCATGAAAAAGTAAAAATAAAGCACATATCTAAAGATGAACACCTCTCTGAGGTGCCTGAGGATGTAGGATTAGACAGACTCTTTATAAACCAAGAAATATTTTCATTGCTCATAGAAGATACAAGAGAAGTGAACATTGGGACACAAGACAACTCTAGAATCATACATCTTGTAGCATCTTTGACCGCTAAGGAAAAACCTGAGTTTACAACATTCTTTTCACAAAGACAAGTTAATTTTGCATGGTCATATGTTGATATGCCTAGGTTGGACCTTGAACTTGTTTTACATCACCTTCCACTAATACCAAATTCTAATTCATATAAACAGAAGCTAAGGAAAATGCACCCGTAGATTGCACTCTTGGCCAAGGTTGAACTAAAGAGACTCTTCGATGTTGGATTCATATGCTCTATTGATTATGCAAATCAGATATCTAATCTCGTTCTTGTCACAAAATTGAATGGTCAAATCAGAGTATGCACAAATTTTAGAGATCTTAACAAGGCTTGTCCTAAAGGTGATTTCCCCTTACCAAATATTGACATCATAGTTGACCTCACTGTTGGATATGAAATGCTATCACTTATGGATGGATTCTTGGGCTACAATCAAATAAGAATTGCTCCTGAAGATCAACTGAAGATAGCCTTCACATGCGCTTGGGGAATTTTTTGTTGGAAGCTTATGTCATTTGGACTTAAGAATGTTAGAGCTACATATCAAAGAGCCATGACTGCTATTTTTCATGATTATATGCACGTACTTATGGAGGATTATGTCGATGATCTTCTCTCAAAATATCTAGAAAGAAGTGGTCACTTAGCAATCTTGGATAAGATTTTCAAATGGCTTGAAAAGTACAAACTTGGATTAAATCCAAAGAAATGTGTTTTCAGGGTCCAATTAGGAAAACTATTAGGATACATTGTCTCCCGTAGAGGAATGGAGGTTGATCCTACAAAAGTAAAAGCTATATTGGATATATGTTGCCGCCAACCAACATCAATTAGTTAAGGACTTTACAAGGAAGACTACAACAATCTATAGATTCGTTGCTCATCTAGCAGACAAGATTCATCCATTTCAACATTTTTTAAGTAAAGGAATTCCCTTCATTTGGACAAAAAAAATGTCAAGAAGCATTTGATCAAATTAAGCATTATTTAATTGACTCCACTTTTTATGGCTCCAATTAATGGTAGACATTTGATATTAAATGTAACAGCAACTAGGGGTGGGGGGCCTAGCTCAATTAGCTAAAGCATCATGGTGTAGGCAAGAGGCCATGAGGTCTAGTCTCCCCCTAAACCCATGGTACCAGAGGGCGTGTCACGCCAGTGCCACAGATCATGTGAAATTTTTTTACCAAGTGCACTGCAGTTTATAGGGGGATGGATACCCAACTAATTCCTATAGTCTATTAAAAAAAATTAATAGCAACTACATCAGCACTGGGGGCATTAGTGGCACAAAATGATAATCATGGAAAAGAACGAGCAATTTACTACATCAATCACACCTAGGCTGGATATGAGTTAAACTATAGCCCTATTGTACAAGCATGCCTCACAATTATATTCACAACCCAAAAATTTAGGCATTACATATTGAATCATAAGACAAAGTTGCTAGCCAAAATTGATCCTTTGAAGTATCTTCTTAGTAAAGCAACTCTGATAGGAAAAATAGCTAAGTGGGTTATGATTTTAAGTGAGTATGGCATTGAATATGTTGATCGAAAAGCAATAAAAGGACAAGTGATAGTTGATCAACTCGTAGATGTACTAGTGAAAGAAGACCATCCTTTAATATCTGACTTTCCAGATGAATCAATCTTTGTCATAGAAACAACATGGAAATTATACTTTGACAGATCTTACACAAGTTGTGGTTCATGAGCTAGTATTTTATTCATCACACCTCAAGGGGATTCCATTCCTAAGTCATTTTGCATAGCATTTTCGTGCACCAATAACATAGTTGAGTATGAAGCATTACTAACAGGACTCTGAATGACAATAAAATGGAAAATCAAGGATCTTCAAGTTTATGGTGATTCCTAGCTAGTGATCAAGCAAGTCAATGATGATTATGATACCAAGGATGAGAAACCAATGCCCTACAAGTGCATGGTTGATAGATTTAGACTATACTTTGAAGCTATTACCTTTGAACAGATACCAAGAAACTAGAACAAGGTAGTTGATGCAATGGAAACCATTGGATCTCTCTTGGAATTCATAATAATGCATCACAATATGAGTTCTTGGTAGAACAACTATTGATCCATGCATGTTCGATGTCCCTGAAACTAAACTTGTGTGTGAACTTGTCGGTATTGAATATCCCTAGTACAAAGACATTTACAATTATTTGCATGACCAGATTATCCCTCCCGAGTTGTCTCCCAACCAATGCAAAACCTTTATCTAAAAAGCCTCTAAATATGCCATCATCACAGATACTCTTTATCGTCGTCGTTTGGATAGCACCCTCCTCCAATGTCTCGACTCAAATGAAGCACAAATGGCCTTACAAGAGGTTCACCATGGTATATGCGAAGCTCACTGTGCTTGTCCTACCTTAGCTAAAAATCTTATGAGGATGAGATATTATTGGCCTACAATGGAACATGATGCCTATCACTTTGTGAAGAGATGTCATTAGGGTCAAATTCATGGAGATCTTATACATGCACCATCTCAGGAATTGTAGTCACTTGCATCACCATGGCCATTTTCTCAATGAGGACTCGACCTCATAGGAAACATCCATCCCACTTCCACAAATGGGCATAAGTTTATCCTTGTTGCTACATAATACTTTACCAAATGGATCGAAGACATCCCGATGACCTACATTACTAGTAAGCAAATATCCAAATTCATTTTGAATTACATTATATGCCACTATGAACTCTATGATAAATTTCATATCCAACACCATTTCACCACCCCATATTACCCCCAAGGTAATGGTCAAGTTAAGGCATCTAATAAAGCTATCCTTAAAATCCTGAAAAAGGTTGTCAATGACGTTGGTTGTGACTAGCATCTCCAAATCAATCCTACTTTATGGGCCTACCATACCAGTGTTTGCACTCTTGTAGGAGCCACTCCATATTCCCTTATCTTTGGATCTGAGGCCATACTTCCTATTGAGGTTGAGTTACCATCTCTAAGAGTATCTATGCAAGGACTGATTGATCAAGAAGAATATCAGGTATCCCATCTACATGAGCTAGAATTATTGGATGAAAAGAGACATAATGCTTTGACACATTTTCAATCATATCAATTTTAGTTTATGTCAATCGAACTACGAGGTATTTGCATGTATAACGTAGGAAATTCCGTCAATCGATGAGCCTCCAATACCCTAGCTCAGTCCTTTAGGGTTTTTCGAGTCTGGTTATGTTCTTTTTCTGCAAGCAATCATTATTCAAATGAAATCCTAAATAAACAGATAAACTTATCCAAAAAATATTTAATCTTAAATCAATCAACCACCTTATCATCGATCACTATTAAATCATTGGTCTTATATCAAAATGGAGAATTATGTCATTTGTCTCATTTGGTCCTATTACTTGTCTCTTATTAGGATGTGTCCTTCCTGAGATTAGAATTTGTCATTGGTCAACTTTATTCTTTTCCTTAAACAAGATACATCTTTCCTAAAACTAGGAATTTTTCAAAATGGTCAATCGTTCAACTTTATCAGATGTGCCCTTCGCCTTCAACAGGATATGCCTTTCAAAAAATTAGGTGTCATCACATCATTCAATCATATCAATCAAACCTTATCAAATCAATTCAATTTTGTCACTTGGTCAATTACTCTTGTCATCTTGGTCAATTAATATGAATTTACACAAGATATGTCTTTCCTGAAGCTCAGTCTAATCAATTAATCAACCTTTGTCAACCTATCAATCAACTTTGGTAAAATAATCATTCAAATCAATAATATTTGTCATCTACCTTCATCAAGATGTGTCTTTCCTAAAGCTAAACCTAATCAATCATATCAATCAATCTTGTTAATCCTATCAGCAAACATTATCTCTTTGGAAAACACTTTGTTGGTCTGAGTTTGTCTTATCTTTTTGATTGGTTTTTGGGTCATGTTACTAGCTACCTAGAGGATGTCCAAAAATGATTTAGGGGGGTGATGATGGATCATGATCTCTTTTCTTTTCTTGATTTTTGTGGCTTGACTTAGCAAAAAGATTGGGACAATTGGGTCCTTAGTATGAGTCGGGGAATTCCTTGTCTTTTGGCTTTGTCTTTTGATTGCTTGTTTCTCACAAATGTTCACCTTTCACACCTTGTTCTATGTCATACCATGGTGTTTTTTCTCCATTTGTGATCATTTTGATGCTCGATGATGATAAACATAAAAGCATGAAAGTTTGTACTTTGTCATTTCCTCTCTAATGTCTCACCTTCTTTTCCATTCTCTGTGCTAACAGCCATCTCTTCCATGCTAACATTTCTTCCATTTGCATCTTGATAGCGTCCTATGACACACAAAAATACCTTTCATACATGATCATGTTAGGAAGCATTATAGAAAGCATTATCATCATAGACATCATTATCACAATAGGCCACATGTATTTACACAAGAAAATGCAAAAACATAGAGTGCATCCATATAGCATTATCATTTCATCGCATCATAACATAATCAACCATGAAATTGCATTTTACATTATGATCATAGTTCATTTCCATTCATCACATTTCATATACATTGCATTGAAATCTTATATACATTACATAACATTAATAACATTATTGCATATCATGTCATGACATCATATCTTGCATTCACATTAAACATTTTTAGTCATTGCATACATAATCTATAGGCATCACATCAACATTAATTGTATTCACATACCACATCACATCATAAAATTAGGTCATCCATATGGAATTAATATATAACATCATTTCATAACCATATTAGATGCATGAACAACATTATAAATGCATAACCATCTATCATATCAAACCATCACATGATCATATAGAAATGCATAAACATCGTAAAAGCATGAACATCCAAAACATAATCATAAATCATAATCACATAGGACTGCATATAATAAATCACCACCAAAAATCTTATCATATATCGCTCAAAATGTGTCATAGTACAATGTCAAGATGTATCATATTTAACAAAATGGAGATCGTAGGCTTGATGATCAAAATATGGTGTCATAATACATAGTGCCAAAATAAGCTCTGGCCTGAGTTGTCCTACTTCCCTAACCCTGGTACATCCTTGGCTTCTCACCATGGTGATCCTAGAGACCTATGCTCTTAGGTAGATGGCCTATTGTATGGAGTGGATCATCTAAGACCTGATTTCTCTCCACTTTGTGACCTACAGTGGGAGTTCCTACTATGAGATTTTCTATGTGATATGTCCTGTGAACTACTCTGAACCTAATAAAAGCTTGATTCTCTCCTCTCCAGTGGCACTGCTACCTCATACAAATCCTTGTAATATTGTAAACCCCTATTGGACCTGGCCAACTCCTGAGCAACCTCAACCACTGAACCATTGCATGTGGCCACAAAATCTAGCATCCTTTGGTCGTTCTTTCATCAGCTAATGACTGCTAGGTCCCTCTCTATCTAGAGGGTGTCTCTCTTAGCCTTCAGATCATCTTGCTCTACCTTGAGAGTCCTCACCTCTGCCTCTAGGGCCTATGCTCGAGCCTGAAGGGTAGATATTCTTTGATCTAATGTACCCTCCTTTACTTTGACCCTGACCTCCTCTAACCCCTTCTTAGCATCCACCCCTACTACAATCCTCTCTCAAAGGACTCTCTCCACCCCTCCCATCTTTGGATCATCTACATGCTCCTCCTCTCACCTCTCCTCTGCATGCTTCACCTCTACCTCTACCTCCATCATCTCCACCTCTTAGTATCTAACCTTTGGGATCAACATCCCCGCATGTTGCTCTCCCTCCTCCACCACCATCTCCATGACCCCCCTCTCCTTTCGCTCATCCTCCTCACCCTCCTCACAAATCGATGACAAAGGTCTCACCACCCACCATCTCCCATCCCTCCTCCTCCTGTGCTAGTCTCCTCCTCGACCTCCCCTCCCATCCCATCCATCATCTCCTCCTTTGTCTCCTCATCTACCATCCCCCTATCCTCCATCTCCTCAACCTCCACCTCTACATCCCCTATCTCCCCTCTGGCCTCACATGCCCCTACATTTGCGCTCTATAGGTTTCGGCTACTCTAGATCTATCTAAGAGTGGGCCTATGTGTCTGCCACCATGCATCATACTCTGGAGTACTACTTGAATTTTTCACACCTCCTCTCCATCCCCACTATACCAACTGTAGAGTGACAATCTCATGCTCAGTAGTAGTCATGGGTATCTACTATCCCCATGGATGCACCTCCCATGATGATCGTGCAAACTTTGTTGTGCCTACAGGAACACCCTACCTCTCCTCAAACTGCCTACGGACTCGCTCTGGCAGATACATCTATTATACATTGTGATTGTAATGCCCTACCAATCAGATACCTAGGCTATCAATCCCATGGCAGATGCCCGTCCTCACCCACCCACAAATCATAGTCCATGTATGGCCTCTAGACAAAACTTGTCAATGTGTCAATCCCATGTCTCCAATATCCTATGTCACCCACATGCATTTGTGTGATGACACCACGATACAAATATACATACAGAGTACCAACTCCCAATTGTCATACCACTAGTAGTCGGAACACTTATATGTGCTCCCATGCCCATACCATAAGTAGAGTCACCTTGCAACTCATGCTCAAACCACCTTGATATGCAATGTCATGAAGCTAGAAGTAAAGCATCCCAAATAAACATGGCCCCTAGGCATAACTATCTCATCTTGTACCATGCCTACTTACCTCTCCCTAGCCCACTGGAAAACCATGGCCCCTATGGTTTGGAATCAAGATGTTGATAATCAATGAACACATAGCACAATCAAATCTATCGTATCTCTCGACGAGGGTCTCCCATCTAATCTCGTATCCCTAAATACCAAGCTTTGACCTGTCCTCATAATCTATGGGTAAATAATTATTATTAATTATTTATCTATTCATTAATCTTTCAATTCTTCTATAGTTAAATAATTATCAAAATTATTTAATTACCTCTCACCATTTCCCCTCTATTAAATAATTAATCTAAATTAATTTTTTAATTCCCTTTTCCCATTTCATCTTATTTAATTAAATTGGTTGCATAAATAATTTTAATTAAATGCCCACTTTCTTTTTCCTCAAATAAATTATTTATCCTCCACCTGGTCAAAGATTCCTTCTCATGAATTAATTGATTTTAATTTTTAATCTTTTTGTTATCTCCCTCCACTATCTCATTTTCAAATCTCGGCCATTAATTGACTCTGGTCTCTTCTTGATCTTGATCATTCATTTCATAGGCCCCATACTTTGTGGTGCATGTCTTCTCAATTGTCGATCTTGGAATCTTTCTAGAACTTTGATCTGGACCATCCATTTGAATGGTTGTATATAAAAGGAGTCTTCCTCCTCCATTTTTTATTTAACAACCACTTATCTTCAACTTTCATACTTGTTGTTTGCAGGTGCTTATTCTGCCCTCAGCACACACGCCCTATTGAAAATGGGGACCCTCTCATTCCTTTTCCTTGTCGGGTCACTTTTGGCGTCACCTCATTTTGCGTACCCCTGTTTTGGTGTCCCAATTGGTCAATGAACCTCAAAAGTGTCATCTCAAGTTGACCATGTTTCACCCCCTCAAATTTTCTAAGTCCTAATCCCTCACAAAGGCATTTTGGCAATTTTCCTATGCTTCTCAAAATGACATCCCTAGCGCCCTCCGAGTCCACCCCTATGGGTTTCCCTTAGCCGATTTCCATATTGCATTTGTCATCTCAAACGGTCAAAGGACCTCGCCCTTCTGTGGTCTGGGACCCATCGCCTTAATTGTCATTTCCTCATGCCACTAGTGACTAAGTCTAAATGATTATCCTTCATTCACTTCGGCTCTGCCACACCGGGTCGCTCCTCTCAGAGTTTTGTAGTTTCTTTGCCTTTCCCAAATAGACATCCTCCAATGGAGTTCCACCCATTGGACCCTAGAATCTTCTTCATCGGTGGTCTCCCACTAAATGTTTCAAATGGGCATTGGCCAACAGCGTTTCAACCTCTGGGTTCCAAACTTGCTTCGATCGTTTTCAAATTTCAATGCACCAACTTTTAGTTTATTGTACACTCATTAATGGTTGGAATTTAATGCTATATTTTCTATTAATAGGCCAATTTGACCTGTCATTTTCACATGTCAATCTAGCCAAAGCAAATCAGAGTGATCCAAAGCAGTCTTCGCATGCCGTCCTCGAGCCTAAAGCCTCCCATCGTCGGTCCCTTGCATTCATTAACTGATTCAACAACTTCATTCATCAAGTTCTACTAGTAGGTTGGTCGTTCGCCCCCTTCTTGTGTTTTTATTTGATTTTGAGGTGAAATGATGAATAAAAGGATGAAAAACATATACATTAAATAGAGAAAAAGGAGGCGCTTAAAACCCATGTAATAGAATTCTAAGAAACCCTCATAAATCACCCTTAAACACTTATGGAACCTTACCTTCCCAGGGTTGCTCTTCGGCCAGGGAATTCATAGCCTATGGACCCGCCAACTCATAACGTCATTCTCAAACTAAAATGAATTCCTTCACATCTCTAGGTCCATTCCCACAAGATTTTGTCCCTGAAACGTCACCTATTATTTTCCTTTTCACACAGCATTTTGGCTTCGTCCATTCATCCTTCACACCCCGTTCATCCATCCACCACATTACCTTTGAACTTGAAACAACCATACCAGAAGCCCTTCGGGTCCCGGTTAGCTTACCTCCATCCGCAGACCGTCGTGATGACACCGTCATTTTAAACAGCTTTCAAGAAGCTTCCTTCTACACCTTGGTGCTGACTCCCTCATAGTCGCTAAGATAAATAATCATAAATTTCAAGTGCTCGGCCCATTACGGGTCACCTCCATCAGAATTTTTCCATCGGGATTCCATCTTGTCTTGGCTATTGCAAAAGGGAGAACTGCCCTTGTCTTCCCGGCCTCCAGGACCCAGTACTCTAATTGCCGATGAAACCCACAATGAACAAAGAAAACATAAGGGTCAAGCCTTCTACTAGATCGGTGCCCTCGGACTTCCACTTGCTACCTGTCATTTCCAAATGACAATCCTTTAGCGGCTTTTTGCCCTATTTGACCCAAATGCCTAGAAGGCCAACATGCGATACTGACCACCCTCCAAACTCATGGGTCCCGACTAGTGAGACTCCACCCCTGGAATGCCGCCTCACCATGGTTGTTCCAAATGGAAAACTCTAGATGGCCATCCCTCCTCTTGACTCTAAATGCCTCAAGGATGGTCCCAACACCTCCTAATCTAAAAACAAACTCTAACCCACGTGCCAAAATGACCTGTTCTTTGTGGTGGACTCCACAATTTGACCAAATCCTAAGGCGAGTGAAACCTTGCAGGACGCCCTGCCCTGTTTTCCCTTCAAAACAACCATCTTACCAAGGAGGTCTGACCTCTAGGGCCCAGACCACCAAATTCCCTTCGATAAATGGCTAATGACAAGCTGGATTAAATGTTAGATTTCTTGAATGTTGTATTATCCAATCAACTCTGTTTGTAGGGATTTTTCTAACATTTCATGCTTTTGTGCTTGATTTTACTCACCTCTCCTTTGTTTATAGAATATATATGGAATCAAGTGTAGGACCCTCGAGGGAAACCACAGAGAAGGACAAAGGAAAGAAAGCTGGAAAGGCTCCATGCAAAAAAGGAGACAAAGACCAAATGAAATACCAGTTCCAAGGGAAACCATTGCAATCTAAGGTCTCCACAGCATGGAAAGATATCTCTAACACAAACATAGGATAGATGGACATCGAAAAATTCACACAAAGGGTTAGGATCAGCCCTAAAATAGAGAATGCAAGATTGATCAAAGGTAGTGGAATAGCCAAGGCTGTAGGCTTCCCTCCTGCTCTTGTCACCCCTAAGCTAGTAATGGCTTGCAGGGAGGCATACCAACCAGAGACCTAAATAATAGTGGACAAGGATGAGAATATATTAGTTGATATGTCTGCCAAGTCAATAACAAAGACATTTCATATCCCTACCTTCGGGGAGATGGAACTGCCAACTATAAAAGACTGCAAGGCAATGTGGGATGAAGGTCCCCTTAAGTGCAAGAAACTCATAAATCAGTATTCGATAAAGGAGAAGAGGGGCAGTGCTGCAAAAGTTCCCTAGGAGCTCTTCCATAACTATTTTTATGGAGATTATCACAATCTGGTGACCCTACTAAGCAGAGTAATGGGTCTTCCTACTACTACATACTTCCAAGAGTGGATGATCTCCTTCGTTGAAGAGATTCTCCGTGGAGAGGATACCACATTTTACTGTGGTAGGATAATTAGTCATTACTTTCATGAGCAGTTCATGGCTGTCAAAAACACCTCTAAATTTTACATGGCATCCTATTTGGTCTACTCATTGGCCGAGCAGAGGCAATACAATGGCTTGTTTAGAGCTCCAGATGAAGAACCTGGTAGGGAGCTCAAGGTCTATGACAAGTACCCCCAGCTGCAATTCAGGAACTTTAAGAAAGATTATTGCAGGGTCAATGACACTTTCATAGGTCATATCATCAGCTTGCTCGGGGGTGACTTCCAGAGGTGAGTCTCCCACAGTGCCAATGCTTTCTTGAAGCAGTATGCCTTCTTGTTCTTCCAATATCTAAAGTTTACATGCATTCATGCAGAAGGCTTCTCAAAAATATTGAACAAGATGCCCCAGTATCCTAATGACTAGATAATATTGTTGGAGCTCTCACAATAGTTGCGGCATGTGCACACCATCTTGAGTAGCAAACATTTGGAAATGATTTCTTATCCCCTATCCTTTGGCCAAGGGATGTACGAGTTCCATACCTCACAATCTACCCACAACTCAAAGAAGGAGCTGGCAGAGTACCATCTGAAACTCCACACTGCCCGACCACAGATGGATCCATATGGCCATATTAGGAAAATGCTTGGACCTGAATATGCCCATCTACATAGCGTTGAGTATTTCTAGGCTAATTGTAAAGATGATAATGTGGTACAAATGAGGCACTATATGCAGATGAATGCATACTTTGTAAAGAGGGTAAACCTATTCCCAATGCCTGACCAAGTAGAGGAGGATGAGAGCACAGTAATAGACCCCCGATATGGTGCAGTTACTAATCTGTCGCTACCATTAATTGAGTGGGACGAGCAAGAGGTCAACAACCTCGATATCTTGACCAAGCCCATTGAGGCTCGAACAAAAGAATGGATTGATTGGAAAGTTGTCTAACTAAAGCAGCAAGGGGTTGCTCTAACCTATGAGGGGCTCGAAAGTGAGCCAAGTGGAACAGATGGCAGGGTAGCTACTACCTCAACAGGAGAAACTTTGACATCCCCTCCACTCACTCAGTCAAGGAAGAGAAAATAAATTGATGAGCAGTCATTGAATCCAAAGGTGTATGCAATAAAGGCCTCGGAAGGTGAGCCTTCCAAGAACATAAGAAATTGAGCAGTGTCACTGAGGTGCCAGTTATTCAAGAAGATCCACTCCATGAGGGAGAAGAAATGGAGACCGAGTAGCCAAAATCTCCATCAGTTGTCTCCATTTTCATTGCCCCTTCGCCTACCTCTCAGGCCATGGTAGCTACTTCCCCACCTGCGGTGGACATCTTAGTCCACCTTGCCTCTTCCTCGCCGATTGGACTAGTCGTCATGATTGATTCTTCTTCCACCACCACCTCTCCACTTTATTCTTCTTCCATGTCTCCAACCACATCTCTTTCACTAGCAATAGCAACTATTCCAATGCCTACACTCTCGCTCCCAGAGGAATTTTTGTGGCATATGCAAAGTGTCTCATCCGAGATTTCTAAAGTATTGATGAATCCAACCATCCAGGCTACTCTAGCACAGGTTCTTGCCAACATTCCTATCTCAAAGCCTCCAACTGAACCACTAGAGATGAAAGCCACGATGCAAATATCCAAGGAGTTGGAAAGGTAGGAAAAGGAAGCAACAAGGGCATTGGAGGAGGAAGTGGATGACTACCATGAACATCTAGAGCACCAGCATTTACAAATTGACAAAGTAGTCTGTGAAGGAGAGGAAAGAGAATCCTCTGAGAGTGATAAAGAAGAAGATGCCGACACCCAATACATTGTACAAACCTTTGATGCAGATCACGAAGAAGAGTTGGCCTGACAATTGAAAGATGTCAGAGAGGAAACAAAAAAGCCACCCTCTGAGGAGGAAAAGGAATTAAGTGATAAAGTGGAAGAAGACACTGAACTTCCAACTGGGGAGTAGGAAGAAATATCTAAACCAAATGAAGAAATGTCACTCTCTACAGAAAAAGAAGGACAAGAAAAGAAAGAATAAGACAAGCTTGAGGAAGAGGCTAAAACCCATAAGAGTCCAAAAATAGAGTAGCCCAAAGAGCATGGGCATGAAGAAGAAGAAAAGGATACTGAAGGGGAAGACGGCCCTAAGGAATGCCTACCCACCAAGTCCCCCATCAAACGCATAGTGTTCACCCAAGACTCCGATGAAGAAGAGAGAGAAACTACAAGGATGAAGAAAGAAGCTCTCGAGGATAAAGAGATTGAAATCGAGAAGGATGAAAAGGAAGGTGACCAAGAATCACCCAAGGAGAAGTCCCAGGTGCTTGAATGGATGGAGAAGCAACTTGAAAATAAATCTCCTACTTTGAGGGATCTGAGAGCAAGGTTAGAGGTCATCTTGGCCCGAGCTCAGATCAACACTAAGAAAGAGAAGAGGCCCAAAGTTAGATCTAAGCTAACAATGGACACTTATGGATCTAGGACTATGCAAGTAGCCACACCAGTGGTAGGAAAAGAAGGGATAAGTTACAACATCTCCACCATTGACTTGGGGATAGCCACCAAGGAGCAAAAAGTAGACCATCTTCAAGAATATGTTGTCAAAGTGGTGCACTTGATACAGCAGGATAAGGTTTCCAAGGAAGAACTTAAGGCGCAACTAGCTAATTTGACAGCCTATATTCAGTAATGGTCATCTGCAGAAGAGCTTCCTACAACATCCTTGGCCCCGCCACAGCTGCTATCTAAGGAACAAGTAGATAAGCTTGAGAGAAGAAAAAATTGGGCTAAAACAACAGAGGACTGGTTCCAACAAGTTTTAGATGTTGGAAACATGGGCATTAGTCATGCTGTTAGGACAGCTAACAAGTTCTTGGAGGTGAAAAATTCTCTTGAGGGCACAAGGAAATTTTTCATTGACTTCCTAAGGATGTATGGTTCTACTTACCCAAAAATTGAGGCCATCCCCAAACTACCAAAGAAAACTTGGGAAAAGGAGCTTGCATTCAAGGAGGAGGATCATTGGCTAGTGGATATGTGGAAGCTGGACTTCGAACACCGAAAGGAAAGATTGGAACAGGTACTTTATAAGGTGGATCCAGATATTGATTGGGCCAAGGATGTTAGGGAAAATTGCATTCATTATTTGAAGCTGATGACAAGATATGATATGCCTATCATTCAAATTGATCTAGAGAAGATAAAGCCTCATTTCCATAAGAAGATGGATGATGGAATGTTGGCAAGATCACCATAGATTTCATGAGTTTTGCTACCCGAGCCTTCACCCAATCTGAAAAATTCAAGGATCACACTGCCAAATACGATGAAGACTAGGACAAGCTCACCGATCGGTCCAAGCTATGGACTTACCAAGTGCTACAATTTGAAATTATGGAAGTTGATAAGCTCCAACCACTGATCCTGAAGTTCATGGAATATGCCACTTTAAAGGAGAAAGAAGGGAACCCTATCATTGATGAAGGACTCCTTACAGAATAGTTGCAGCAAAGGCAATTAGCAAAAAGACAAAATGCTAAAACTTGTTGCCACCAGAAGACAAAATAGGGAAGGGATAAAGATGTATTTTAAAATTGTAATATATTTGGGGGTGGGTGAAACCCTAGTTTGTAATCAATCTTGGCCATTCATTTTGCTTTTTGTACACTATAAATAAGGGGTATCCTCTCATTTTCAAGAGAGAGTTGAGTTGTTGTAATGACATGCTACATGAATTTTAATAGAAATACATTGACTTTGGTGGATTTTTTAGTTTCCTTGCATGTTTCATGATTCATCTCCCATATTTGGATGATTTAGATAGATTTACTTTTTCTATTCTTCATGGTCTTAGATTGATTTAATAGATTTAGTAATTTTGTTCAATGGTTGTGTAGATTTTGGTTGTGTTGATGACTTTCTTGTCCATACTTTTTGTTGTTTATTGCTAGTAGATAGTTGTGCAAAGTTAGTCTAGACTTAGATTGAAAGTTGCTCCAAACTTTTATCTTTTTTTCATGCATGTTTATGATGAATGAATGGTAGAACACTTGCAGTCCTTAGAAGATAGCACAAATTTCATGATACTGTGAGTTTTTTGGTTAAATGAAATTTTGTTTTAAGAAAGTTGTCCATAGTAGAACCCTCCATGATCACTGTTCATAGTTAGTTTCAGATCCGGGAACCTCTTCTCTCCCCTTCCTTTTCCCTTTTTTTAAGAAGTGACTTGTGCTAAGGTTCATTGCACATTGTAAATCCAAATCTTCAAAAAAAATAGGAGTTTATGATTGTTGTCTGAACCTACAATAAATTGTACTCTAACTTCCCATCTTAGGAACTCCATCTCAAGATTCATCTCGCATCTAGCTACGTAATTATGCCTTGTGATTACCAGAAAAATCACATGAAACAACTGAGATATTCCAAGCACTGTCAAGACCTGACATTAGATACCTTAGGATAGTGTTCTACAATCTGATTGTGGAAGATTGTCTTTCAAGAGAGGTAGTGCACCTATGCACTGCCTGTGTTGAGAAGTGCATAAAAAACAAATCAACAGTGCTTGCATACACACTCCATGATCTGAGGGAAAACTTGCAAAGGTTGTTTGAGGAGAGACAAAGGAGGTACTTCAACTTCAATATGGGGAGTGCTTTTGTTTGAATGTTTTCATTTTATTCCTCATATATGTGTTTCCTCTCTTGTTTTGGATTGGGATTTTAGCTTAGATAGTGTTGTGGTTGTCACTTAATCTATGCTATTTGAGATTTTCCTATCTTACAAGTTCGAGTCCCTAACCATTTTTCCCAAACTGGTTAACAGAGCAAAAACTCGACCTAAATTTTAAATTTTACAAATCAGGATCCCATTTCTTTTATAAACGACATCCCATTTACTAAATGGGAGCCCATTTCCTATATTTATTATTCTATCTATTGGAAAAAGGATCAAGATCCCATTTAGTAATTGGGATCTCGTTTAGTAATTGGGATCCCGTTTAGTAATTGGGATCCCGTTTACTATGGGATCGGGCGATTTATTGAACGGGATCCCATTTAGTAAATAGGATCCCGAAATTGTTTTTGACCAGTTTTTTTAAAAATTTATTGCTAACCAAGTACACTTTAATTCTACAACTTGTTTTGTATGGAAAAAAACAACAATTTCACTATATTCTATCAAATTTTGTCTTGTAGAGGCTCTTCAACTTGGCATTTTATTTCAATTTTGAAAGGAGGCATTATTGGGACAATGTTTAAGTAGAATTGTGTTTGTTTGCTACTCGTTTGAAGGAGGAACAAATAAGGAATACTTTCACTATTAACATTCATTTGTACATACTTCTGAATTTTTATTCATGGGATCACAATGTCGTAATAATAGGAAAGATAGGAAGGAATGAATTCCTGAAGAAATTCAAGCAAAGAGAGAGGAGGCAAAAAGACAAAGAGATAGAAGAATGAGGATTCAATCAATAAATAATATTGAAGCATCCAATTCCACAACTATTGAAGATATAAACATTGAGGAGACCATGATTGTAGATGATGCTAATTTGTAAGAGGTTAATTTGGAAAAAATAAATACAATTATACAAACTAGTCTCGGTATGTCTTCAAATCCCCCTTTCAATGCTATGGAGAATGTTTCAATAGGCAAAAATCTAGGTACGTCTTCAAATCCACCTTTGAGTGAAATAGAAACTTTTTTTGTAGGAGTTTTACAAGAAGCTAGATTTAACAATGTTGACATCAATAATATTTGTAGAGATGAATATTTTACACAAATTGTTGTTGAAAATGAAATTGAAAATGAAAATCATTTTGTTGTTGAAAATGAAGACAAAAATCATTTTGTTGTTGAAAATGAAAATAAAAATCATTTTTTTGTTGAAAATGAAAATGAAAATCATTTTTTGTTGAAAATGAAAATGAAAATCTTTTTTGTTGAAAATGAAAATGAAAACCATTTTGTTGATGAAAATTAAAATCATTTTGAAGTTGAAAATGAAAATAAAATCCAGGATGTGATATATATTCGTTATATTACTAGAGTTGCATCGATGGAGGCCAATAGTCTTCTGAAAGCACTAACAGAGGGTAGGGTTTTTGCAGCTCAGACAATGGGGAAGCAACCTCAAGAAAGTTTCAGTGTTTTGTGGAATAAGAGTGGGAGTCTTGGAAACACCTTCAAACTGGGAATCATTCCAGAGACTACCATGAAGTCTCTTAACCTAAGCGATGAGGGACGCACGCTTCAAAGCAGCTTTTAGGCGTCAGTCAAGGACCTACGGAATGGGGAATTCGATGCTCTAGTAGTAGGGGGTGTGGGATCTATTAAGGAATCGAAGGCTCAAGGAAATGGGGAGAAGGAAACTGGGTCTTCTTAGAAATTAATGCAGTTTTTCAAAGTAGCGAGAGGCAGGGGAGGGGAAGATGCACATTCCTCTTCGAAATCACTCTCAATGGAACTAGATGATGAATTGGATCAAGAAGTGTCTTTCAATGCAAAACTCTTTTCTAGGTTGGGGTTGATAGGGAGATTCAGGGGTTTTTGGCCTAGCCTGATTGATCTACATCAATGGATCTCCAGCAATTGGAATCTTGTTTTGGAAGGGTATGTCCAAATTTATCCCATGGAAAAAGGTTTATTTATTGTTATTTTTGAAAAGGAACAAGATAGGAATAGGATCTTATGTGAATATCATTGGGATTGGGAAGAAAAACATGCATTAATGTTAAAGCCATGGCACCCAACTTTTAACCTAACCACTGAGGTGTTTGAGAGGGCCCCTTTGTGGGTGAGGCTTCCTAACTTTCCTCTACATTTTTGGTTTGATTCTTGTTTGGAAGCTATGGGGAACTCTCTAGGGAGTTTTTTAATGGTGAATGAGGACTCTTCAAATCTTATGCACTCAACTTATGCCTGTATCTTGGTAGAGATGGATGTAACTAAGGTGCCCCTAGAGGAGATTCATATAAATACTTCGATGGGTTGTTGGGTGCAGCCCCTGGATTATGAAGGGGTACCCTTTAGATGCAAAATTTGCTATAGGACTGAGAATTTGATTACTCAATGTGTCAAAAAAAAGAACGAACAAATATGCTCCCTGGTGGAAGGAAGTGGCTCCCCAACACTATATAGTGGAGAAACCGGCGGAGAAGCAAGTAATCCCGAAGCTGAAAGAAAAAGAAGAGGAAGGACGAACTTCTAAGTTGTTGATTCAAGCTAGGAAATTACCACTTAATTAGGTTAGAAGGGAGGAACAACAATAGCCAAATGTTGGTTCATTACAGGAAGGGAGCCTGGAAGGGAACAATGAAAATGTTGTTTTGAGTGGAGTTGGAAAAGAGTTGAATTCTAAAAATGAGACCGCAACTCCAGAGTGTTGCAAGAAGAAAGGTGGGGTGAGGACATAAGAGAAGGAGGTGGGGAAGCAGAAGGTGGAAGAGTGGTGCTTGGAACAGTCAGTGTGATATGTCTTTATTTTGGCAGAAGGAGGCTGTAAGGGTGGAGGATGGTTGGAAAATAGTCAAGAGGAGGAAAGCTAAGAAGGAAGAGAGGAAAGCCTTTGAAATGATCCTCCAATCGCAAACTAAGGGAAGACCAAATAAAGTTTCAAATTCTTAACCCGTTAATAGGTTATGTGGTGTTGTTGGCTTAAAGCCTGTTTGTCTAATGTTGGGAAGCTTCTTTGGTAAGCTTGAAATTGTTACTGCTAAACTAGGGGTAGAATTAGAGGTAATTTTGTAGGAACTGTCAAGGCTTGGAAGGGAATTTAAATGAAGTTGTAATGAGAAAAGCCTTGTAATATTTTATTTATCAATCAATACAAATATCTCACGTTACCAACCAAAAAAATATCTAGGATGTGATGTTGAAAATGAAAATATTTTAAAAAAATTGAACGCATGCCAATAGATTATACAAAGAACTTTTTATCATAAGAAAAAATCATTTCAATGTCAACTAATGATGCAATTGATGAGAATGTGGAAAATGAGAAAAGTAATGAAAAATTTAGGCATTTTTGTTAAACCAAAAAGAAAAGATCAATCACTGAAATTCATTGAGTCGATTGGAAAAATAGTTAATCTAAAGATAAGAATGTAGCAAGATGATCTATAACAACTACTATAGTTAATAAAGCAACTTTGAATAAAAGAATGGTAAGCAATATTAGTGAAATTCTAAAAATACATCCTAAAACATTGCTAACAGCGACAAAAAGAAGAGAAAGTATAGAAAATTATCCAATAAAAAAATGTTGTTTTAGGGTTAGAAGGTAGATTTCAATCAGTTAAATGCAAATTTGATCAATAAAATAGAGAAATAGAACACACAGAAATTCTAGACAACAAAAGAAGAACACAAATATTTAACGTAGTTCACCCAAATCCAAGCTACATCCACCAACAAGAGGGTCCAAAATATATTAATATCCCAAAAAATAACCTTTCCAATGACATGAAAAGACATGCATCAACATTATTTTTCACATTTTTCACTTGTTAGTTTTACACAGCCATGGCTACAGGTACCTGCAGCTTCTCCTGCATTTTTCCAGCCACTACTCTATGATTTTATTCTAACGTTTTTCACGACCTACTACCCTCCAAGCTCTAATCTGAGTATTAGAATATGTTTCCACACATGTCCCATTAATTACAAATGAAGTGTGGCCATTGGCTTTGATTTATGCACCCAATAAAATGTTTTCTTTGGGTAATTACCAATAACTATTTGTAGTTGTCTTTTAAATAAATATTGTAACTGATCATTTCTAGCATTTAATAATTATTTGTAACTGTTATTTTATATACAAGTGTAGGAAAAATATTTATTACGTGCAAAAAATTAGTTAATAAGATAATGATGAAAATTTTATCCGAGTCTGATTGGTCTTCATAACACAACAATCTCCCACTTGGAGAATGACCATAACACCACTCCCCCTGCAACTCCCACTAGAAATAAGCACCTTGGACCTTTTTGTTCTATTTTTTAAAAATTTAACCATGAAGGCCAACCGAAGTTGAAGAGGAGCTCAACTTCTCCCTTGTCACTACCTTTGTAAACATATCTATTGGATTATCATTTGTATGTGTCTTTTCCAGCTTTACTTGTCCATCCTCCAATACCGACCGAATAAAATGAAATCTAAGTTGTATGTGTTTTGTTTTTGAGTGCAAGGAATTTTTTTTTACAAGATGTATAGCAATTTGGCTGTCTGTAAACAAGTAACTTTGAGCCTGTTGTTTTCCCAACTCTTCCATGAAAAGTTGCAGCTATATTATCTCTTTGCTTGTCTCTATTGTAGCTACATACTCTACCTCTGTGGTGGATAAAGCAACCACCTTTTGCAACTGAGAAATCCAGCTCACTTATGTGCCACCAACTGTAAATACATAACTTGTGGTACTTCACCTGGTATCAATTTCCCCTACCAAATCTAAGTCAACATAGCCTTTTAAATCAATCTTAGAGCCCCCAAAACATAAATATTTATTGGATGTACCTCTCAAATACCTAAGAATCCATTTTACCGCATTCCAATGCTCAACTCTGAGATTACTCATATACCTACTAACAACTCCTACAACATATGCAATATCTAGTCTTGTGCATACCATGGTGTACATTAAACTTCCTACAACTGAAGCATATGGTACCTTGGACATTTTTTCTTCCTCCTCTTATGTCTTTGGACTCATATCCTTAGTCAATCTGAAATGAATAGGAAAAGGTGTGTTGACAGCTTTTGCATTCTCCATATGAAATCTTTGCAACACCTATCAACATAATCAACCTGAGATAAAAACAATTTTCTATTTTTCCTATCTCTTGTAATCTTCATACCAAGAATTTATTTTTTTGCCCCCAAATCCTTCATAGCAAATGAATTTGCTAACTTTTGTTTTAACTCATTTATGTGATCCATGTTAGACCCCACTACAAGCATATCATCAACATATAAAGATAAAATAATGTAGCTATCATCATCTAACCTCTTAAAGTAAACACAATGGTCTGAATTACACCAACTGTAACCTTGCTCAACCATAAAACTATCAAATTTAATATACCGTTACCAAGGTGCTTGCTTCAATCCATATAAACTTTTCTTCATTTTGCACACTAGTTTTTCCTTATCTTTGACCTTGAATCTTTTTGGTTGTTCTATATATATTTCCTCTTCCAAATCACCATGGAGAAAGGTGATTTTAACGTCAAGTTTTTCTAAATGCAAATCTTCAGCAGCCACAACACTTAAAATAATGCATATAGAAGTCATTTTAACAATCGAAGAAAATATTTCATAAAAATCAATGCCTTTTTTCTATGCAAATCCCTTTAGAACTAACCTAGCTTTAAATATTTTCTTACCTCCATATCTTTCAGCCTATAAACCCATTTATTTAGTAAAGCCTTTTTATCTGTAGGTAACTTGTATAAGTCCCAAGTCTGATTTTTCAACAAGGATTCCATTTCTTCTTCTATTCCATGCTCCCACTAAACCTTGGCATCCACCTACATAACTTCATAACATTTTGGTTCACCAGCATTAGTCAATAAAATAGAATATAAAAAGGGAGAATTTTTTTTCAAAGGTCTACTTATCCTAGAACATCGTCTAACATTCACTAGAGTTTGTGGTATTTGTTGTTGTCGTTGTTGTGGACCATGAGGAACCATTGAAACATTGTTATTTGTAGTATCATCCAGCACTATATAATCATTTTCTTTCTTCTCATGTTGCTACAACTAATCTTTCTATAACACTTTCTCATTGAATATGACATCCCTACTTGTAGTGCCCCTCAGTTTGCTTTTTTTTCTGGTAGTTACATAGATGTATTTGGACTTGATGATACCTATTTGATGACACTTGGATACTGTGACACTTTGATGCTTAGTTATGATGATATTTGATGACATTGTTATATCTGATGTTTTATGCTTATATCATGGTTATCAGATTAGCTTAATTGTTTATGTGAGCATATGAAGACTATGAGTTTATTGGATGCATATTCTAGATCATGATTTGATATCTGTTATTGTGTGTCAATGTATTGGTGGAGGGGAACAGGGTCGCATCACTCACTTGTGAGTGCCCTACGATGCTGCGATTTTCCCTTCATAGTGCGATTGACTATTTTCCCTATGCACATGTTTGAGCGTGTGATTTGTTGCAGGCTGCAGGTACTAGGCATCAACTCCACCTGAATTGCCAAGTTTGAGCATGCCTAAATCCCAATGGAGGTTGTTGATTCGGAGGTAGCATCAAGTTTCCCACATTGAGCCATCATCCTCATCGAGGATGTGTCTGATGTCACATCTCATTTGTAAGGTCAGTTTGAGTTGTGTTGTCATTGTGGTTGTTGTTTTGTTCCCATTTTGTTGTATAGTCTGATTTTGCTTGAGAGTATGTTCTTGGAGTGATGTTCATGGTTGTTCCTTGTTTGATTATTTCATTAATAAATATTATTGGAAATTTAAAAGGCTTTGGACCAATTAAATAAAAGCTTTTATATAGTTTATACCTTGATTAAATAAAATTTATTAAGGTCCTTATTTGATTTTAATAAATTAAAATTTATGATTTAAAATGAAATATTTAAATAAATATATTAATTTAATGGGATTGTGCAAGCAAATTGTATGAGAAATTAAATTATAAACTAAATATATTAAATAATTAATTAAGTGTGTGCAATTGCAAGTGATGATTTAAAAGTTAAAAAATTAAAACAAGTGGGATAAATTGTGCATAGTGGGGAAAATATAAAAGAAAATAAATTAATTAGTTTTATGGAGTGGAATGCAGTTACGTAGGGAATAAATTAATAAGGTACTGGAAGTTAACTAATAGAGGGGATTTTGGATTATTTTTCGTGAAACTAATTGCATTCGGTTGTGCGGGAGTTTCTTGTTCTTGAAGTTTTTTTTCTGTGTTCTTGAAAATTTTCTTGGAAGTTGGGAAGCTCTGAGTTTTGTTCCTAAAACTAATCTTGAATTAGGGGTTTTTCTCGGAAGATATCTGGTTCTTGGATTTGTTTTTCTCTGGGTCTTGAAAATTTTAGGGGATTTTTGAATTGAATTACTAGAGAGATTATTGGAGCTTTTGGAGAATTAGTAATTTGCATCTTGGAACTCAGACTCGACAACAAATTTCAGCTCAGTCAATCGGATAATCCCAAGTTCCATTGCTTACATTTTCTTGCCTCTATTTAATCTTGCAATAAAATGATTAAATAAATGAATGTTTGAATATTGTATTTTCCTAGAAGTTTCTTTAATCGCTTATCAAATCATTTTCGTGCTTATTCAGTAATCATTCTAGCCCTTGATGTTGTGAATCTTTTATCACTAATTATTTTCCAGTTCGCATCATTTCCCTGATTCATCATTACATTAAAAAAATATTAGTAAATTCATCGGTTTCGTTCATGAGTCTAGTATTAGCAAATTTAGCACTGGTTTTTTATTCCTGAATTCGCACATCACCATATTTCTTTACAATATAATTTTTCCGGTTAAAAGTGTTGAAATGTTTCACGTTTAAAGTGTTGAAATGTTTCACGTTTCAAGTATTTCTCACAGTCTTAAGTTAAAATATCAAATTTGGAAGTACTTGATGCCTTCATGTGCCAAGCCATAATCTTCATTCTTTATTCTTCCCTTTGTTGTTTCATCTTTGAAATTGTAGTGTGACACCCTATTTGTTAAATCATTTGTGTTCAACTGAGGACTTTCATAAACCTTCGTTACATATATATATAAATTTCTTGTGAGAGAGTCACCTGGCGTGCGCATAGGGAGGTCATATGTTTATGCTTACTATTGTTATCTCCCAATCATCATAAATATGAACCTAACCTTCATGCATTCAACACACATGCAATCTCTTGATATGCAAGTATGCTAGCCTAATCAGTTGTGTCTATGAAAGTTGAAGTTTCTCTTGAGTCACCAACATAACTCTCTTTTCCTTTTTAGACTCTTACATTGCTTCAAATCAATTGTGGGATTTAATCATTTGTACCACATGGTCAATATGCTTTGAATCCTTTAATCTAAAGGAAATTTCCTTAATATAAATATTGTTCAGGGATTTCAATGTTGGCATGTAGTTGACATTAAGCCATGGCCTGGAACATTGAAAATTATCCCTCGTAAGAATTCCCTCCATCTTGTTGGTTTGTAACACTCTTGATGGCGATTATAGTTTCACTTAGCGGTTACAAACAGCAGTTAGGTTAGAGTTATTACCAATGCGTACTCTTTTATTTCAACTTATCAATCCACCTATAGGGATTGGAATGGTGTCGCCCCTGTTTTGTTAAGCAATATGTTGTCTACTGTAAATTTTGATAGACTTTCAAAATATACAAATTGCATGTGGAAATCGCCTAGCATGCAACGTAGGGAGACCAGTTTTTGTACCATTCATTTCAATCAAATTTGAAGAGGTTGATAGTTCGATTCATATTTGATCTTCAGCATATTTCTTTGTAATTCAATTTCCTTTGAGTTGAAAGATTCGTATATATTTGCTATACTGGTATATGTTTGGGTTGTGAATTGTATAATTTGGTGTATTTACTGTGTATTCAGGTTTAATATATATCCCTAGTTCGAAGTGTTTGGGAATCAACATCTTATTTAGTTGTAACTATGTTAACCAAGAATGATACTATATATTAAAAGGTATTGGCCTTTCGTATCAGCCACGGTTCTTCAACATGTTTGTAAATCGCTCTCATGCATCTGTGTGGTGGTTGCTCTGGATGTTTTCTCAAATCTCTAATTGGAAGCAGGGTGAAACACTCACCTGTTACTCATTCATCCCTAATTAGACCAGATCGAAATATCCATTCTTATTTAATAGTGTTTTAATGCTTTTTATTCACAGTTTGCATGACTGAATTTGATTAGGCAATTATCTTTTGTCTTAATTTCCAATCTCTCATTTGATTCATGGATGTAGTATTAGATAACTATAAGAGGTGCTTAAATTATTCATTTAAGTGCAATCTTAATGTGACCCGATTTGTATCTTATTTGAGAGCACTACTATGTCGAAGCATGTAATCATATATATATATATATATATATATATATATATATATATATATATATATATATATATATATATATATATATATATATATATATACAGATATATATATATACAGATATATATACATATATATACATACATAGATATACATACATATATATACATAAGAGGTGCTTAAATTATTCATTTAACTACAATCTTAATATATATGTATATGTATATATACACACATACATATATATATGTATATAAATGTATGTATGTATATGTATATATACACTCATACATATATATATATGTATATATATGTATGTATGTATATATATGTATGTATGTATATATATGTATATATATGTATATATATGTATGTATGTATGTATATGTATGTATGTGTGTATATGTATATATATATATATGCATATATATACATACATATATATACATATATATATATATACATACTAATGCATACATATATACACACACATATATATATGCATATATATATATGCATATATATACATATATATATATATGTATGTATATGTATGTATGTGTATGTGTATATGTATATAAGTGGCTATTTTTATTGTAATCTGTTGCTATATTGTATTACGTATGTATATATATGTATGTATATATATACATACATATATACATATATACATATATACATATATATATATATATGTATGTAACATGTATGTATGTATATGTATGTATGTATGTATGTATGTATGTATGTGTATGTGTATGTGTATGTATATATAGTGGCTATTTTTATTGTAATTTGTTGCTATATTGTATTGATAGATTGACAGCAACATAAACAAGTATGTGTGTGTGTGTGTGTGTATTGGAAATATATATATATATATATATATATATATATATATATATATATATATATATATATATATATATATATATATATATACATATGTAAGAATGTATAATTAATCATGTAGTTGGATTTACCATAAGTTGGTTCATTTCAATTAGAAGACCTTAATAGTAAACAAAAATTATTAGGTAACAAAGTTCTATAAATAATATTGATTTATCTATTTGAAAAAAAAGTAAGTTAATTGAATATATGATATAGTGTTTCGTTTATGATTGTTGAATGCTCTTATTTGTTGAATTGTAAAATGCTTTGCATGGATTTATTGAAATTCTATTATTGATGTAATGCTTGGAATTTTGACTCTGGGGTGATTTAGCTATTGGTAAAATTAGAGTTTTTTTTCGATTGTGTTGTTAGTCTTCCAGAGGCTAGGGGAGGGGAAGTTCTCTTCTTGATGGAATTTTGATAAACCTTGGTAATGGTTGGTTTTCTTTTGAATGTGTACATGTTAGTCATCATCCTTGCACAGTGAATTCACCAATGTGGTTGGAACTCGAGAGCGGGAAGGGTAATGCCTCGCCATGTTATAATGTTAATGAATTCTTGTGATTGTACAAGTGTCTTTGCTCTTTAATTTTATTAGGTTTCCTTGCTGTCAGTAGAGGAGTAACTCTCAATGGGGGATGAAAACCCAAAGTGGCACCTGGGTAACCCATGTAGGAGTTTTTTAATTAAGTGATAACCTAAAATAAACTAGGGGGTTGGGTAGTAATAACACTAATCAAGATAAGTTAATTCCTCGCTCATGGCTCAAGTGTTCATATAGGCTTGAGATGAGTTGAGAAGGCCTAGAATGGCAAGATCAATTGCCTGGTTTGAATTGAAGGTATGTTTATCCCGCATAGTTTGTATGGGGGTCCGACAACTGGTAGAGGTAGCCAGGGTAACCCATAGAAAATTATGCGATGACACTCCCTCCTATGGCAACCTAGTATTCCCTTGATTCATGTTTCCTTGATGTGGTGTGCCTTTGGAAGTGGTGTATCATCATTTGATGTTGTACTTTACTTGTTCATTGTTGTCAAGCTAGCATTGTGTTGTCTATTGTCTTTTGCTTGATTGTGATGGTGAGACCCTTTGTTATATCCTAGCATGAGGGGTGGACCTTTGGGTTCCACATGGTTGGCCGGAAAGTGCATTGTTCTCCATTGGGTTCCCTCTCCTTGTTCGTGATTGTGGTGACTTCTCCTGGATTGAAGACTTTTGCATTTATGCCAGCTCATGTGTATTGTTACTCTTGTACTTGTATCGTATCATAATTTGGTGTATCATGTATCATACTTGATGTATACTCCTCTCATGTATACAAGGAGATATTGTTATTCAGATGTATAAATGTATTGATGTAAATTGAAGTTGAACTCTATTATGTAATGGACTATGTAACATATGTTATTGTATATGGAATTAAATGAATTGACTCAATTGATCTCTATGAATTCATGTTATGGTTGTATCATATTGATTACTTGATTACATGAGATGATTAGATGTATTTCCATATTGATGCTAAAATTTATTTAATGTAATGATTTATAGTTCTTGCTAGTTAGTTGATGGGAATCATGTAGCATAGTCATAAACCTTAGAGGACTTAGGTTAGATTTGTGTCAATGTTTCATTTACAATAGTGTTTTTAATGTACTATAAAAAAAAAATTGTTTCATTTTAGGTGTTAGTGTGTTGTCCTCTAGGGTCTCATGGCGGGGGCATTACATTGCTTCTCACAATTTTTTGATTTTCAAAATCTCAAAGCCTATAACCAAATTCATCAATACCATATCCAACAAATATATAATTCTTTGATTTTGCATCAAGCTTGGTTCTATTTTTTGAATCTACATGTGCAAATGCTTCACAATCAAAGGTTTTGAGAAAAGAATAACTCACCTTCTTACCTGTCCATGCTTCCTCTGGAATACTACAACCCAAAGGATTAGAGGGACCTCTATTAATTAAATAAACAACAGTGTTTACAGCCTCTTCCCACATGTTTAAAGGCAACCCAACATGCAATCTCATAGTCCGTGCACGCTCTATTATTGTTTTATTCATGTGCTCAACCACTCCATTTTCATGTGGAGTTCTTGGAACCGTATTTTTCCTACGGATACCATTAAAGGAAAAATAATATTCAAACTCTTTGCTGAAATACTTACCACCATTATCAAATCTAAGACATTTAACTTTTTACCCATCTCATTCTCAACCAAGCTTCTCCATTTTTTAAAATTTTCAAATACATCAAATTTTTTCCTAAGGAAATAAATCCATACCTTCCTTGTGGCATCATCAATAAAAGTGACATAATACCGAGAACCAACGAGAGAAGATACTTGAGCTGGTCCCCATACATCTGAATGCACAAGCTCCAATTTCTCATCTTTCTTTTGCTTCCCATCCTTGAGAAAACTCTCTTTTACTTGCAATACACAACTTTCATAGAAATCCATATTAACACATTTTAGACCTAGTAAAAAATTCTTTTAATTAAGTACTTTCATACCTTTTGCACTCATATGGCCAAGTCTATTATGCCATAGTGTTGATTCAAAACCCACAACAACTGCCTAATTTTTTGCCTGCTGAACTGCAGCAACTGTTCCTGAACATTGACTTTTATCTACAATAGCTAAAGTAGAAGGAATAGTATGACCTGTACAAACATATAAGGTACCTAATTTCACACCTTTTTCTACCACTAATTCACCTTTTGTAACCTTCTAATTTTTATCACAAAATATAACACAACCTTCATCATCTAGTTGTTGTAGTGCCCCTCCAGTTGTTGCACTTTGTTTCACATGTGACTCTGATCTGTTGGTAGTTGTTTTAGTGTATTTACGATGATGTGGTATTGTATGTTGGTTTCATTGAAGGAGATAGTGTAGCATTACTCACTCGAGTACCCTGCTATGTTGTGACTCTTCTTCACAATGTGTTTGTCGATATATGATGATATGTTTAACAGTGTTGTTGGATGCAGTTTGCAAGTACTAGGTATTGGCTTCACCTACTTTGTCAGGTTTGATTGTACCCTAACCCAATGTAAATATGTTGTTTCGAAGATAGTGTCAGGTTCGTCATTAGCCATCATTCTTCATTGAACGAGTATCCATTTGTCACCCATCGTTGTCGTTTTGTCATTTGGTTCTATCATGTCATTCTTGTCTTTGTCATCTTGGAAATTCACTGATTAGTTAGTTTAATGATTTATTGATTAGTCACTTATTTAATTGATAATGTTGAAATGTTAAGTTAAAATATTGATGTTTAGATATTTTAATAATTGAAATTGTAATGTTGTTTTTAAAAAGGTTTGATTAATTAAATTAATTAAACGATATATTTATTTAAATGTAATTGTTAGTCAAGCATAATAGAATATTTAATTATTTATTTAATGTGCAAATTTAAATGTTAAAAGTTGATAACATTGAATTTTTGTTGCAACTAAAGATGTGAAAATATCTCAAAACGTGACTTCAAGTTAGAAGATATATTATCTTGGGTGATAATCATAATATAAATAAGATAATTTTAATGTCTCACCTAGTGCCTTAATGCTTATATAGATTAAGGGTAGGTTGAGAAGGCATGGAATGGCTTGGTTGTTTACCTTGTCTTCCTGAAAGGTAATTTGACTCTACATGAATTTGTCTAGGGGCCGAGAATCGGTAGAGACTGCCAGGGTAACTCTAGATGAGGGCCGCTAGTCTAGAAAGATTCACCAAGGTAAACTAGAATAACTATGCGATGACACTCTTTCCTGAAGCATGTTTGTAGTCTCTTGTGAAGAGTTAACTATTGTATTGTGGTTGTCTATGGAAGCATATGTTGTGATTATTATGGTTTGATGTCGTTATGTCGTTATGTCGTGATGTAATTGTCAACCATGTGATGTTATGTTTTGTCCTTTTGTTTATTACTTTAGTGTACCTAGCATTATCTCCTAACAAGGAGGGAGTGGACCTTAGGGTACCACTTGGTTGGGAGGAACGTGCTTTTTTCTCCATTGAGTCCCCTTGCAGGTTATGCAGCTCGAGACGAGATTGTTCTTCACAGGTTCTTGGATTCTCTTTGTTTATGAAGTTGGACGTTGAGCATGCTTGTGAACGATATGGATGGTTATACATGATCGTCATTCATATTGTATACTATCTTGATAGTTATATGAGGCTTTATTGTATTATTATTTTAATGTTACAAGATGTATCATGATCTTGCTTGATGTATTTTGAATGTAACTTGATTCCATCATGATTTGTAATTGTATCATTCATTTGGAATATATTTTATCCTTATGCTTTTTGTATTGTGGTTTAGTAAGGTGATGTTTACTTGTATTTGTTAAGTAACATTGTCATTGAACCCTGAGAACATATGTGTTTATTTACTTATGTTCTTAAGTTGTAATCGAATGGTTTTAAAAAAAAAATGTTAAGTTATTTTGTTACTTTAAGTGTTGTTCTTTGGGTTCCCTAGTGGGGTGTTACAATTGGTATCAAAGCACAAGGTTCTAAGACTGGGTACTATGGATATTTGTGAGCCCATTAGGTTGTCCTAGATGTTAGACTTTGTAGTTTGTGTTTTCCTATTGCCTTTTACGTCTTGTAACTAAGACATGTCCATGACTTTGTGTAGGATGATGTCTAGATGATGAGGTAGTTGTCATGGTGGTGGACGTGGTGGTGGCCAAGGGGCTGACCACTAGGGTATTTTGTCTCCAAGTTCCCACGAGCCTGAACAACCAAGATTTGAGGGTGTGCAGTTATGTCCCATACTCAAGGAGCTACCCACCAACTTAGAACCTGGTTTGGTGGATAACCCATTGGTGGTAAGGGAAAATAAAATTTGGATCACCTATCAAAGGAGGAAGAAAGCACGCCAAGGTATCCCCATGTGTACCATGAGTGAATCGGTAATTCCTAAGAAAATTTGGGTACCAACTCCTAGTTATAGGCTCATTTCCTCTTACTTTAGTGACCAGGAGGAACCTATCACCGGTAGTGATAGTGAATATGAATCACTTTTGGGTTGAAAATTATCATAGGTAGTTATGACTACCTTGTAAGAAATGTTGTTAGTTATTGTATTGCTTTCTTTGGATCGATGTTTACTATGAGATGTTAAGAATTTAGTGACCTTGATGGTGTTTGTATCACCATTTTGTTTGGTTTGGATGATACTATTTGACCTAGATGATTATGATTTCCTTTACTGGAGTTTAATTATGTTTGGATAAATATGACTCTATGTAACATGTGACTTATGTTTATGTTCGCTATGCTTCTGATTAGGTATGGTTATATGATGTTGCGTATAATTGTACCTTATCTTGCAACTTCCAGAAGTAAGTCAAAGCTTAGGGGGGGAGGATGTAGTTCCCCTCTCATTGTTGCACTTTGTTTCACATGTGACTCTGATCTGTTGGTAGTTGTTTTAGTGTATTTATGATGATGTGGTATTGTATGTTGGTTTTGATGGAGATAGTGTAGCATTACTCACTCAAGTACCCTACTACACTGCGACCCTTCTTCATGGTGTGTTTGTTGATATATGATGATATGTTTAACAGTGTTGTTGGATGTAGTTTGCAGGTATCGGGTATCAGCTTCACCTGCTTTGTCAGGTTTGAGAGTGCCCTAACCCAATGGAAATATGTTGTTTCAGAGATAGTGTCAGGTTCGTCATTAGACATCGTTCTTTATTGAATTAGTATTTGTTTGTCACCCATCGTTGTCATTTTGTCGTTTGGTTATGTCATGTGATTCTTGTCTTCGTCATGTTGGAAATTCATTGATTAATTATTTTAATGGTTTATTGATTAGTCACTGATTTAATTGATAATGTTGAAATGTTAAGTTAAAATATTAATGTTTAGATATTTTAATAATTGAAATTGTAATGTTGTTTTTAAAAAGGTTTGATTAATTAAATGATATATTTATTAAATATAATTGTTAGTCAAGCATAATAGAATATTTAATTATTTATTTAATGTGTGAATTTAAATGTTGAAAGTTGATAACATTGAATTGTTGTTGCAACTGAAGATGTGAAAATATCTCAAAAATTGACTTCAAGTTAGAAGATATTATCTTGGGTGATAATCATAATATAATAAGATCATTTGAATGCCTCACCTAGTGCCTTAATGCTTGTATATATTAAGGGTAGGTTGAGAAGGCATGGAATGGCTTGATCATTTACCTTGTCTTCCTGAAAGGTAATTTGACTCCACATGAGCTTGTCTAGGGGCCAAAAATCGGTGGAGACTGCCAGGGTAACTCTGAACGAGGGTCGGTAGTCTAGGAAGATTCACCAAGGTAACCTAGAACAACTATGCAATGACACTCTTTCCTGAAGCATGTTTGTAGTCTCTTGTGAAGAGTTAACTATTGTATTGTGGTCATCTCTAGAAGCATATATTGTGATTACTATGGTTTGATGTCGTTATGTCATTATTTCATGATGTGATTGTCAGCCATGTGATGTTATGTTCTGTATTTTTGTTTATTACCTTAATGGACCTGGCATTATCTCCTAGCTAGGAGGGAGTGGACCTTAGGGTACCACATGGTTGGGAGGAACATGTTTTTTCCTTCATTGTGTCTCCTTGCAGGTTATGTAGCTCAAGACGAGATTGTTCTTGACAGGTTCTTGGATTCTCTTTGTTCATGGAGTTGGACGTTGAGCGTGCTCATGAACGAGATGGATGTTTGTACATGATCGTCATTCACATTATATACTATCTTGATAGTTATATGAGGCTTTATTGTATTATGATTTTGATGTTACAAGATGTAGCATGATCTCTCTTGATGTTTTTTTAATGTAACTTGATTCTGTCATGATTTGTAATTATATCATTCATTTGGAATATAGTTTATCCTTATACTTTTTGTATCGTGGTTTAGTAATGTGATGTTTACTTGTATTTGTTAAGTAATGTTGTCATGGAACCCTGAGAACGTATGTGTTTATTTACTTATGTTCTTAAGTTGTAATCAAATGGTTTTAAAAAAAAAATTGTTCAGTTATTTTGTTACTTTAAGTGTTGTTCTTTGGGTTCCCTGGTGGGGTGTTATAGTTGCCCTGTTGAGATTAATTTTTTTCTTAACCTTGGAATGTTCCTTACCTCGTGTAGTAGCCAATGATTCTCATTCTGCAACTTAATCTTGATTCTTCCCTTTCCAACAATCTGGCAAGGTTCATTATCTCCCAAATAAACTAGCCCAAAATCCCCTTAGACATAATCAAGAAAATAACTTCTATGGGGCGTAGCATGAAATGAAGTCCTTGAATCTAACACCCAAGAATCATCAACATTATCAAGGGAAAGAATCAAATCATCCTCGTCAAATTTATTACTTACCAAATTTTCCTCTTTATGTCCTTCCTTTTTGTCTCCTTTATTTTTCTGAGACGAGCAATCTTTCTTTAAATGACCTGACTTATTGCAGTACCAGTAATCCTTCTTTTCTCTTGATTGGGACCTCTTGTCCTTTGATTTTTCTCATGACTTACCACAACCTCCAAAATTCTTTCCTCTCTCCTTTGTTCTACCCCTAATTTTTGCATTAAAAACACTACCTGAAGTGGATGTACCACCTGAGCTTTTCCTATGAATTTCCTCACTCAAAATCACACCAACAACATCATCAAATTTAGTGTATTTGAACTAGAAATAGAATTACTAATCGCCATTACCAAGCTATTCCAAATTTCAGGAAAAGAATACAGAATCAAAGGAGCCCTAACTTCTTAATCAAAGTTTACATTTACAAAAGTTAATTGATTAGTAACCATATTAAACTCATTTAGATGATCAACAATTGAACCACCTTCTACCATTTTCATATTAAATAAACACTTCATAAGAAATAGTTTTTTCAAAGCATAAGGCTTTTCATATAACTTCGCGAGGGTCTTCATCAAATCTTTAGTTGTCTTTTCTTTTTAAATATTAAACACCGTCGATTATGCCAGGCATAAACGAATACTGCCAAGTGTCTTTCCATCCCAAATATCCCAATCCTCATTAGACATAGCCAGGGTTTTCTTGGCTTTCCATTCTAATGGCCACCATAAATCCTTCTGATAAAGATAGTCCTCCATCTGCATCTTCCATAACTGTTAGTTTTTCCCATTAAATTTGTCTACCTTCAACTTACACTCATCTGCCATAACTCCCACTCAATTGTGAGACTCCCACTCAACTATGAGATCCTCCTGCAAAGGATAAATAAACACAACCCACTCTAATACTAATTTTTAGGGTTATAAGGTAGATTTCAATCAGTTAAATACATATTTGATCAATAAAACAAATAAATAGAACACACATAAATTCTGGATAGAAAAAGAACACAAAGATTTAACGTGGTTTACCCAAATATGGGCTACATCCACCAACAAGAAGGTCTAAAATATATTAATATCCTAGCAAATAACCTTTACAATGACATGTAAAGACATGCATCAACATTTTTTTTCACATTTTTCACTTGCTATTTTACATAGCCATGGCTACGAGTACCCATAGCTTCTGCATTTTTCCATCCACTAATCTATGATTTTTTGCTAACATTTTTCACTGCTTACTGCCCTCCAAACTTTAATTTGAATATTGGAATATGTTCCCATGCATGTCCCATTAATTACAAATGAAGTGTGGCCATTGGTTTTGACTCATGCACCTAATAAAACATTTTCTTTGGGCATAACTACCAATAATTATTTGCAGTTATCTTTTAAATAAATATTGTAGCTGATCATTTCCAACATTTAATAATTGTTTGCAATTGTTATTTTAAATACAAGTGCAGGAAAAATATTTATTACGTGCAACAAATTAGTTAATAAGATAATGATGAAGATTTTATCTGAGTCTAATTGATCTTCATAACACATTTTGGGGTTTTAGTGGTCGACTTTCAAGGTCTGATATGAAATTGAATGTTGAAATCAAATATTTGATTGAAAAATATTGGCATGATAATACTAGGGTATCATCTAATGCTAAAGATGTTTTAAAATTAAGAGTGGGGTCCAAAGTTCATGATCCTCATCCAAAATACCTATTCAATACAATGCAAACTGAATTTTATAGAATTTTTTTTGGTGATTTAGTCTTACCTAGTAATATTAAAATAATTCAAAGGTCTTTTAAAAAATGTAAACCTTAGTATGTAAAATTTAATAAACAACAAATATCTTGTTGTTGTAAAATGCATGTTCAATTTTGTTATTACTATGATGTTTTTTGATATATACATTATACTTTACATACTAGCATGATTATGCAGGAATGTGGAATTAATATGCCACCTAAAACAATAAAGGAGTTTATATCAAGTTTGTTTTGTGAAATATCTAATGGAAAATTATTTTATTTAAGTTCATGTATTTTTGGACAATGTGGCAATCTTTCATTCTTAAGATTTTGAATGCATGAAAGTGTTGAAAATGATTTTGGACAACAATTAGTGGATGTTAAAATATTTTAAAATGTTGACTATTCTTTAAAATATGGAAAAATTGGAAAGCATTGTGATTTAATTATAGAAAAAGTTAGTGTATATGCATTCATATCAAAATTTAAGAGTAAGATCGTACCAAAATATATCAAGCACTCTCAACATGCTTGATGGCTTGATGGACAATTTTGTGCATGTAGAAACAAATTTCCAATTGGAACTATACTATCGGTGGTTGATTTTGTGAAAAACTATACTCTAGCTCCACAAGAGGAAATCTAATCACAATACACAATTCAATGCAAGTGGCTATGTTTGTTCATATTGTTTACAAACAAAATGATAACATAGAGGATGATAAAAAGGTTTTGAGGGAGTATCATTTCTATTTGAGTGATTGGTTACACTTGATAGAGTTTTTTCAATACTTTTTCAATATTTTATACAAATTTAAGAGAAAGAGGAATCTAGAAGACATGACATCTCATATGGTCAGATAATTGTACATGACAATTCAAGAATGCTCAAATGTTCTATTAGTTAAGTAGGGTTCACAAGGAACATAATGTCCAACATATGTGGAGTTTTCTTGAAGTTGGACATGGTAAAAGAGAACATGATGGAGCTAGTGCATGTGTTAAAAGAATTCTTGCTAAAGAACAATTGAAATTTGATGATGCAATAAAATTTAAAGATGCACATGGGATTGTGGATTGGTGCAATACAAGATTATCTAGACACCTGGAGCAAGTGAGTACTTTACAATTCACTAATTTTTTTGGTTGGTTGAAGAATAAAACATTCTGCCTAGACTTGATTGCAAGACAATCAAAGGAACTACTAAATGACATTCATTTAAGAGTTCAAATGCAAGCACATGGACTATCTGGGTAAGGGAGCTTGTATGTTTTTTTCAGTTTTGTATTTTAGGAGATTAAGAAGCATGTGAGAATACAAAATGGGTTGAAGAGTGGAAGCAAAGATTGTTGACACTTTCACAAGCACATATTCAATATGAAACAACAATTGAAGACAATGATCAAGTGTTTTCATCAGATGACTACGACCGTGTTTCAAACCTTGTACAAAAAGGTAATTTAATTCAATTTATTTAATTTTATTTCACTTTATTACTTTTTTGTAATGCTTTTATTTATTTATATACATATAAATGCATGTATGTAGATTGGTCAAATTATATGGACACGTACAAGTTATTGAATCAAAATTTGTTTGTAGGACATGTGTATGTTGTTGTTGCACCTGAGGAGAATGAAGAGGAAATAAAATATTAGTTGGTTCATTGTGTGGAGACTAAACATAAGTTAATAGCACCTTGAGAAGATGATGATGGCTATCATTATCCAATAGGTTTGGTGATCCCCTTAAGACATCCCCTTAAGAAAATTTTGATTATAACAAGTCTTTGATCCCATTAATCAAAATTTGAGAACTTCTTTGATCCCCTTAAGCAAATTTTGAGAACTTCTTTGATGATGGCTATCATTATCCAATAGGTTCAGTGGTGGTTGTTGGCACTTGGCTACGAAAGTGCCTAATAAGGAAGAATGGTTTGCTTGCATTCAAAGATTATGAAACGCATAAGAAGAATATACACTACTCACATTTGGTGGTGGTAACAAATATAAAACTAGTGAGGTGTCATGGAAGACTTGCAAATAAAGAGTTATGGACAATTTCTATGGAAGAGCATGAGACAATCATAGATTCGTTGCAAAAAAGAGAGGATGCAGATGGTACAATGGAATACGTAACTATAGGTAAATATACTTTTAGTTTTATATTGTCATTTTAAATACATTAAATACATGTTTTGATATTGCTTGTGCATTATTAGTTGAAATTGATTTAAATTGTCCTTTTATATCCTTAAGCCATCATCACAAATTCATCACATACTTTGAGACAAAAAGGAGAGTCCATGCAAATTCAATAGGTAGACAACATGAAATACTTGGTAAAAATAGGTAATTATTATTTAAAATATATTTAAATACATGTCTTGATTATATATTGATATTGCTTGTATATTAACAGTTAAAATTGATTTATTGTCCCTTTTTGTATCCTTAAGCCATCATCACATTTATCTCATACTTTGAAACAAAAAGGAGAGGATGAAGATTCAACCTACACACATGTGTGGAATACTTGTAAATATAGGTACAAGTTGTGTATATAGATAGCTTTATATAAATTAAAATACTTGTTTTGATGATTTCATTGATATTGTTTGTATCATTTTGATAGCAGGTGGCATAAAGACTTACTACATTCTGGGCACAAGTTTCAGACTTTCTTGAGATGGCATAGCCACATTTTGTAAACATTATTTTGAGTTGGCATATATGTACATACACAATTACACATTTTTTACACATTTGTATACATGTACATACACAATTATACTCTACACTTTTATATATCAAAATCAATATTCTATATATTTTGTTTGTTAAATGTGTATGTTTTCCTACTTTGAAACTTTAAATTTGATTGTATAATCACTAAATATCATATATATTATTGTTAAATTTTGTTTCCTTGGACAACTTCACCAAATTTTGAGAACTTCTTTGGTCCCCTTAAGACATCCTATTATGACATAAATTAAATTAACATTGACACTATTTAAATTGTATAAAATGTGATTGTTATGATGAGTCATCCTAAATTCTAATACTTAATTATATCAATTGTGATTAAATATGAGACATGTACTTTGAAGTATTTGATCCCCTTAAGACATCCTATTAGGACATATCCTAAATATTTATACTTAATTATATCATTTGTTATGATGAATCAACCTAAAGTCTAAAACATAATTATATCAATTGTGATCCAACATGATACATGTACTTTGAATTCTTTTATCCCCTTAAGAAGTCCTATTAGGACCCCTTAAGACATCCTATTACAACATAAATTATATTAACATTAATATCATTTTTGTATAGCTTTTGAGATTTTTATGACGAGTCATCCTAAATTCTACTACTTAATTATATCAATTGTGATTAAATATGAGACATGTACTTTGAAGTATTTAATCCCCTTAAGATGTCCTATTATGACATATCCTATATATTTATACTTGATTATATCATTTGTTATGATGAGTCACCCTAAAGTATAATACTTAATTATATCAATTGTGATTAAATATGAGACATGTACTTTGAAGTATTTGATTGCCTTAAGCAATTTTTTGAGAACTTCGTTGACCCCCTTAAGCAATTGTGGAGATTAAATATGAGACATGTACTTTGAAGTATTTGATCCCCTTAAGTAATATTTTTAGAACTTCTTTGATAAGTTAATGCCTTGACTATGAATCACTAAATTTGTAAAGTAAAAATATTTAAATGTCCTATTAATTTCAACTTTAATTTTATATTTGTATTTAATTTCACATTAATGTCCTATTAATGTCTTGACTATGAATCTTTTGTAAAGTACAAATATGTCCTATCAATTTCATATTAATTTCACATAAAATGCATAAATACACATGTGTAAATTACTATTTAACAATAATAGACCATAAAATATTAAAATCAATAAATTCCATGAAACAATATATTCAGTCAATGAGAATAGAGCTCATGAAATCAAGTCCATGAAACAATATAGTAAGTCCATGAGAAACAATATATGTAATCCATGAAATAATCAAATATAGCCCATGAAATAATCTAACTCATATTGTCTTTATAATGAAGAGACCTCTTCACACCACATAGACTACCCAGATGACCCGAATCACTCTATACAAGAGAAATAAAGATGAAATCAAATGTAAGACGATTAAAAATGATTTAATGATAATTTAATTTATAATTTATCATAAAATTAAATTACCGTGTGAGGCTTCTCTACATGCTCTGGTGCACTTGGACCTATCTCTACATGCTATGAATCAATCTACATACAAGAGAAAGAAAGTTGAAATTAGATGTAAGATGATTAAAAATGATTTAATTCAATTTAATTTATAATTTATCATATTTAAATTGTACCGTAAGAGGTTGTTGTGCATCTTGTGTTCTAGGACTTGTCTTGACATGCTCGGCTATAGGACATGTCTCATGTTATATAAAAATAAATAAATTAACATGTATGAGCATATATATATATTCAATTTTAGATTTAATTTAAGTTATTCACAATGTATAATTTATAATTGGCTTTAAATATAATCAAAAAATTAAATAACCATATGAGGCTTCTCTACATGTCCTAGTTGAATTAGTGTGACCTCATCAAGGCAAAAAGTGGCACCAATAAAGTCCTACAAGGTCAAATTTAAAGCACGTGTACTTGAATTAGGTTAAAATATATATATTCAAGTGTGCACACATTGTGTAGAATTTTTTTTAAACAACTTGAAAGTCAGATGTCCCAAATTTTTGCCACATCAAATGTGTGTCTAATCCCCATTCTCATGGTTGTGTCAACATATATACACATACATAACGTTTATAATATTTACTTGTACATGCACGTTTGTAGTGAATTCAAAATGCAAAATTGTAAGTATAGTAACTTTCAATAATTTACAATATGCATGTACCTACACCTCATACGAGACGCCCGACAATGGAGGAGTGCTTAACAACCCCTAAGGTGGAACCAAAATGGAAGTCGATTGACTCCCCTGAACCAACATAAATATTTAAAATATATGTTCATGATTGAATTACAAATTAAAAATTCAAGTTAACAAATTATTTCATATTATTTAAAAAATTGAAATCAAAACACCCCTTAAGGGTTGTCGACTTGCAATAGTGTCGACATATAAACTCGAGGAGCAAATGATGCCCCTATGGTCAGTGCCATCTACACTAAACAATTTGATTGTTAAAACATTGCAATATATATATATGTGTGTGTGTGTGTGTGTTCATTAAAAAACATGTGCTTAAAAAATTCTTGTAAATTCAATATGTACATGCATATTTATACCCGTGTCAAAATGTTTGCAAGGTGATGCTTTGTAGTAAGAAAATCAACGTATGAATTGATGCCACTATATTCTCCACCAAAATATTTATGTCCACCCAAACTAGGTGTATCCTAATCAAGTCCATAACATAGCTAATGGCAATTATTACATGTGTGGGGTGTTGACACTCGTGGAGTGGTACTAGGACCAACTCCATAGAACGCTCCTTTGTGGTCGCAATCTCTAGGCTCCCTAACCATCATCACAAAAGTATGCTCATCAAAGTTTCATATGAGCATACTCAAATATCCTAATGCAGATACCACCGCCAGGTGATCCCACAATACTGGTTTACAATTTTTGGCCAAACTAGACATTGAACTGAATTTTTTAAACTAAATCTTCACTTTCAAGCACCTATAGCAGCTAAACCGTGAGGAATTTGAAGATAATGCAAACTAGTAATTTGTGACATTTTGTTTGTAGATTCTAAATATTTTTTTTTCAATTTTTTTGGAATTATATTGCACTTCATTTTCCATCTCCTTTGAAAACTAGTTTTTATAAGTAAACGCCATTTTTAAAGAGTGATGTTACTGGCTAACACATAACTTTTTTTCCATGAAGGATAAAATTCTAATTTTTTCGAATTTAGATTTGTAACTATGATATCTAGTGCATGAAATTGGTTTCATAGCATTTCATTGAATATTTTTTTCTTAATTAAGTTTCAAAGTCAAACTAGTTACAATTTAGACATGATTTACTAGCTAAAACATAACTTTTTTGTATGCATCAAAATTTTATTTTATTTTTTTAGTTGGATCAAAGACATCAATATCTAATGCACTGATATTTTTTTATTTATTTTTGGATAATCTACTATTTTTCCTTATGTGCATAATAGAGACCTTGATTTTAAGTGAAAAACCTACTTTCACAAGAAATAAAAAATAAATATAATAATAAAATTAAATTTATTTAAAATTATACTTTTTGGGAAGCTTATAATAAGGACTACATACTTAAAAAAATAAAATTAAATGAATTCATTTGATCCCCCAAAAGGTAAATCAAAAATGGTTTTTTATCAGCATTTTGATAGGTGTAAAGGAGACTCTATTATAAGTATGGTTTAAGACTAGCCGGGTTCTATCCAAGGGGGTTTGATCTAAAGTGGTTTGATCAAACCCTCTTCAATTGGAATCCTTTAAATGGAAATTTTCAAGGCTTAAATCATTATATTTTCTAGAAATATATGATTTCAGCAAAAATTAGGATCTCCCAGAAATTGTAAACCAGTATTATGGGATCACCTCGCACGATGATGCATAGGTGCAGGAATGGCAGGAGTAGGAGAATCTACAAGAGGTTGGGCATGCACGAGGCATTAGAGGTCAACCCATGCTCCTAACCTCTATTGTGGCATGCTCCCACCAACACCCTTAAATGATTAAAAATCAAAATAATTGGGCTTTTGCCCCATAACAAAATTTACATATAATTTCCTCAAATTTAAGTATAACGGGACATCCAATTTAGCATGTGGTGGATGGTGAAATAGCATCCACCATCACTCCCAAAAATGTGTAATCATTTGTGGATGTATGCATCACCTCATCAATATTTTACATGTTTATTTGTAGGAATGGGTAGGTTAGTGATAGGGTCAACAAAAAAAAGGTGCAAGATGGGATTTTGTTATTTTTAGGTCCAAAATTTGTTTATAGGAGAGATCATCTAAATAAAATTGGCTCATATCCTCTTGCCATCATCGATGCCTATCTAATTCCACATCAATGGACCTGATGGCATCAAAAATGTTTTGCATCACAGATGCAAAATGCCTCACGTGTGGTGGAATCAATGCTTCATTTTGAATAACATTGATTTAATTCTAAATGGATGCAACATTGTCATTGATCCATGCTCGCAAGCGAGCCTCATCAGATTCTGGAGGTGGTGGAGGTGGGATGTTATGAGGTGGAGGGGGGAGGGGTGGAGGGGTAGGTGGAGGTGGAGGTTGTTGAGAAGGTGGATTAAGGATATCATCAATATCAAATTGATCCATGATATATATAAGTGAACCTGCATTAAATTATACAAAATTAACAAACAAATACAAAATTACAAGAAATGGTTAAATTTTAAACGTACATGAATTTATTTAAATAGGATACATACATATACATACACATACATACATTGAATTCAACTTGAGCATGTACATACAAATTTTAAAATTTAAGACGCATGTTTAAAATAAAAATAGGATGTACAATACATATAAATTTCAAATTTCAAGATCTAACTATGTAATTTTAATACATGTACATACTAAAAAGTAAACTTAAAACATACACAAAAATCTCATTTATGTCTAACACATGTAAATGAAAAAACAAAAAAATGTTAATGTGATGTGAAATCTAATTAAAAATTACATTATTTTATTAGGAGAAATTATGATGGCTTAAGGGGTCCACGTAGGATGGCTTAAGGGGTCATAATATATCTATTTAAGGGGATTTATGAATTAAGGTCCTAGGAGAAAATTATGGCTTAAGGGGATAAAATTTGGTGAAGTTTCCCAAGGCAACCAAATTTTTATTAAGTTAAAAATAAACTATTTTTTAAAATGTACATTTAGGAGACCTAATTAATGACATATGGTGGCTTAAAAGGGTCCTAAGTATCTAGTTTTAAAAGGATCTATAGCTTAATTGTCCTAGGACAAAATGATGGCTTTAGGATTTATGGTTTATGGTTTAGGGTTTAAGGTTTAATCCCCTTAAACCATTCAATATAAATGACCTAATTGAATACAAATGAAAAAATCCCTAAGACTCATTTATGTCTAAGGCATGTTACAAATGAATTTTTTTTGGTTAATGTGGTGTGAAATCTAATTAAAAATTACATTAAATTAAGACAAATTATGATGGATTTGTAAGGAATTTAAGGTAGCGAAACAACTTCCTACACTAATCTGGAGAGGAGAAAAATGCAAAACTTTATAATCTTTAATAGATACAAAAAATTAAATAAAAATAAACACAAATATCACACATACCACAACACAATGATTTATGTGGGGAAAACCCTTTCGGGAGAAAAATCCCACACTCCAAAAGCCACCTAATATATTATTCAAAAATTAAAAGATTACAATGTACTTGCAAAGCAAGCTTGTCATGGGAGTATCACCACCAAAGATCAAGAGACAACATGGCCGCTATTAGACTCTCAGAATACAACCCCATCTACATACATGCCAACCACTTATAACAAGCTTTTTGGAACCTTCTAGAATTAGGGTTTTACAAGGTCATTTTTCATTTGATGTGTTAATATAAAAACCTTGATGTGTCAGTGGGAAAAAACCTTGACGTATCAACGAGAAAAAACCTTGACATTTCAACGAGAAAAACTTGACTTGTCAATGAAAAAAATTAGGGCGATGCCCCAAACCCCATATCTTGCTATGAGTGTATAGTATTTGCATGATCAATCGCCGCATACCAACATACATCCTATCAACAATAAATTGTATATAATTGCAAGGTTGAGACACATTTTCCCAAAAAATCTCCCACTTGTTGAACACCTTGCAGGTGCAATATGAGGGTGTAACCATTGTCTCTTTAATTGTTAGGGGTCGAAAGGACCATAGTCTCTAAAAACCATCTAAACTTCTATGTGCTCACAGGCTTAGTTAAAGAATCAGAAACATTCATCAAAGTCTCTAACTTAACCAACTTCACCCTACCATTTTCAACCATATCTCTAAAAAAATGATATTGTACATCAATGTGCTTGGTCTTGGCATGAAATGTCGGGTTCTTGGCTAGACATATCACACTCTAACTACCACAATAAGTTGTCACTACACCTTGTTTTATTCCAATATCTAAACACAGTCTCTTAATCCAAATGGGTTCTTTACAAGCACACGTAGCTGCCATATACTCTGCTTCAGTAGCGGACAACATAACCATAGCCTACCACTTACTCATCCAACTAATTGCACCACAAAATAAAGTAAATACATAAGCAATGGAAGATTTTCTTCTATCAACATCACCTGCCCAATCTAAATCCATATAACCATGAATAACAAGAGAAATCTCATCTTTAGTCATATTACTATGATAACATAAGGAATAATCTGGGGTACCCTACAAATATTTGAAGACTCTTTTAATTGCATCCCAATAAACTCTACCAGGATTAGACACATATCTGGAAAGGACTCCCAGCTTGAGCAATGTCTAGTCTAGTACAAACAATAACATACATTAAACTTTCAATTGCACTTTGGTAAGGCACTCTGCTCATGTCTTCCATCTCTGATAGAGATGTTGGACAATCTAAAATAGATAACTTTGTTCCAACTGAAATAGGAACACAAAATGATCTACAATATTGCATATCAAACATCTGTAAAATTGAGTTGGCATACTTTCTTTGGCCAAGCCATAGCTTTTTGTTCACTCTATATCTTTTAATTTCCATCCCAAGAATGTGTTTAGTTGCACCAAGATATTTCATTTCAAAATTAGCAACAAGTTGATATTTTAGTTTTGAAACCATACCTTTTCCTTTACCAATAAATAACATACCATCAACATACAGGAAACAATCACCATCAATTTTATAATAAAAACAATGATCTGATTTAGAATGCTCAAATCCCAAACTCAACACATATGTATCAAATTTCTAGTACCACATCCTAGGACTTTGTTTTAAGCCATACAAAGATTTCTTCAATTTGCAAACCAACTTACTTTTACTTTTCACCACATAGTGCTCTAGTTGTGTCATATAAATATCCTCCTCCAAATCACCATGAAGGAGAGCAATTTTCACATCCATTTCTCAACCTCGAAATCATAAGCAGTAGCAATAGAAAGCAAAAATCTAATGGATTTTATTTTTGCAACAAGAGAAAATATTTCACCATAATCAACACCCTCAACTTGAAAGTAACCCTTTCCAACCAACCTTGCTTTTTTTACTTCTCAATACCTCCATCTGAACCAGTCTTTTTTCTTGAAAACCCATTTACAAGCAATAGGTTTTTGTCCTTCAAGCAATGGTACAAGATCCCATGTATCATTCTTTTTCAAAGATGTCATTTCTTCATCCATAGCAATCTTCTAGGATTTTGCATCATTCATACCTAGTGCCTCTTCTATAGATCTGGGTTCATCCATGTTAGTATTCAAAGAAAAAATACATCTCCATTCATCAGGTGAATACCTTTCAGGTGGTTGTTTATGCCTTCTAGGCGTACAAACAAGCTGAGTTGGAGGTTCTTCCTCCTCTTCTAAAGATCTAGAGCCAGATGAGCTCTCCTCAATTTCTTGTCTATCCTTGGGCCTCAATTCAACTTTCTCAGGTGTAGAAAGAAATTGAATCACATCTTCATGTTTACTTAGTTTTGGCTGCAATGTAACAAAAGAATGCTTAGTTTTTCTAAAAATAACACTTCTACTATGTATTACATTCTTTGCAATAGGATCCCAAAGCTTGTATCCTTTCACACCATAACTATATCCGATTCAAAGATACATTTCACAACCTTGTTCTCCAACTTTGTTTGCTTTTCCTTTGGCACATGTGCATATGCCTCGCAACCAAAAACTCTAAGATGTCTTAATGAAGGCCTGCGACCTGACCATGCCTCTATAGGCATCTTACCAACAAGAGCTTATGCAGGAGACCTGATAATTAGGTAATAGGTAGTGGTGATAGCTTTAGTCCAAAACCTTTGTTCTAGGCCAGCACCACTCAGCATACTCATAGAGCCTTCTCCATCAATGTCCTACTCATTCTTTTTACAACTCCATTTTGTTTTAGAGAATACGTAGTTGTCTTTTGTCTATGAATACCACAATATTTACATAATATTTCAAATTCATTAGAGCAAAATTCACCACCATTATCAATCCTCAAACATTTTATTTTCTTTCTAGTCTGAAACTCAACCATTACTTTAACATCTTTAAATCAATCACAAACTTTAGATTTACTCTTTACAAAATATACCCATGTCCTACTATAATCATTAATAAATGAAACATAATATGTGGATTTACCAATTGAAGGAACATCTATAGGACCAAATACATCATAATGAATAAGATCCAATACACTACAAGATTTATGAGAACTCAAGTAAAACTGAACACAGTTTTGTTTTCCATAAATGCAATGCTCACAGAAATCGAATTCAAGATTACAATCAGACAAACCTTCAACAAGGTTTTTATTGTTCAATGTCCTTAGACCCTTTTCTCCAAAGTGGCCAAGTCTCTAGTGTCAGAACATAGTTTTCTTTGTAGGTAACTTTGTCTAAGAACAAAGAGCACCCTTGGGTACCCAAAAGCCATGGCCATTTGCTGAAGGTCAAACCTTCACTTCTTCTACAAACTTTCTTTTCATAGAAGTACTATTTCACTCAACAATGCATGCATCAAGCTTATACAATATCCCATATTTGACACCCCTAGCAATCACCATAACACCTATAACCATCTTGCATCCTGGATCAAAAAATATTACCTACACACTCGCATCTATTAATTTGCTCACCGATAGAAAACTTTTTGATAATCTAGGGATATGCAACACACCATTAATCCTTTTTATTCTACCATTAGAAAACCCAATTTTAACTTTACCACGACCACCAATGTCTAAATGAGAATCATCACCCAAGTACACCTTACCTCCATCAAATTCTTCATTTTCACAAAACCAATCTCTATTAAAGGTCATATGAAAAGATGCACCTGATTCAATTAACCATGCATCATTACCTGCACGAGCGACCAAAGCTACAATGAATGTGTCACCATCTTCCTTCTCAGACTCAAAATCATAATCAAATTTCTTTTTTTTCTTCTTTTCTTCTTTGCATTCCTTATGACCATGTCCAGGCTTACCGTAGTTCTAGCAAATAACTTTGGACTTTCTAGGAGATTTAAATTTCCCCTTGGATTTGGATTTTTCACGCTTCTCATTCTTCTTTCCTTTTTCCATAGGTCTTCCATGAACATTAGCAATGGTGGATACCTGCCTCCTCATCTCTTCAGAAAGCAAAGAACCCACTACATCTTCAGTCTTCAATATAACAAAAATAATTCCAATAGCCATAACAAGAGAATCCCACAAATCAAGCAAAGAACAAAGCAAGATCTGACATTTCTCCTCCTCGTCCATTTTGACACCAACCGATGTCAATTGAGCCACCAAAATGTTGAATGCTTCTAGGTGGTATGTGATTCGTCCACCCTCTTCCATTCTCAAGGAATACAACTTCCTCCTCAAGAAAATCTTGTTCACTAAAGATTTGTCCTGATACATCTCACCAAGCTTCTTCCATAGTTTTTGTGTAGAGGTCTCTTCATGAACATTAATTAAAAATAGAGTCTACCACGCATAATCTGATTAGACCCTTGGCTTTACGGTTCATAACATTATATTGAGCAGCTTGAGTAGGATCTATAAGCTTTGAAACATTCCCATCACAACATCCCACAGATCTTAATCTATCAACAAATCCTCCATCTTTAGCTTCTACATCTCAAAATTATTTCCAGAAAATTTATCCACCTCTATTGTCTTGATGAACTTGCCATCTAAAAATTATTGTAACAAGATCACAAAGTGTCTTCTGCACAAGCTCCACTCAAATCTAGATTAGTTCAAAAAACCCAACAACCCACAACTAAAACCAAAGGTGATCAAATTCTGATACCACTTGTAAGGAAGTTAAGGTAGTAGAACAACTTCCTACACTAATCTTGAGAGTAGAAAAATGCAAAATTTTACACATCTTTAACAGTTACAAAAATTTAAATAGAAATAAACACAAATATCACGCATACCACAACACAATGGTTTACATGGGGAAAACCCTTTTGGAAGAAAAACCCCACACTCCAAAAGCCACACAATTATTATTTAGAAATCAAAAGATTGCAATATACTTGCAGAGCAAGCTTCTCACAAGAGTATCACCACCAAAGATCAAAAGACAACACGACTGCTATCAGACTCTTAGAATACACCCCCATCTACATACATCCTAGCCACTTATAACAAGCTTTTTGGAACCTTCTAGAATTAGGGTTTTACAAGGTCATTTTTCATTTGACATGTTAATGGAAAAACCTTGACGTGTCAATGGGAAAAAACCTTGATGTGTCATAGGGAAAAACCTTGATGTGTCAATGGGAAAACCTTGACGTGTCAGCAAAAAAGTTTTTTGGGGTGATGCCAAAATCTCATATCTTGCTACAAGTGTATAGTATTTGCATGATCAATCACCACATACTAACATACATCCTATCAACAATAAACTATATATAATTGCAAGGTTGAGACACATTTTCCCAACAGGCTGAAGGGGTCATAATAGGATGACTTAAGGGGATCTATGAATGAAGGTCCTAGGACAAAATTATGGCTTAAGGGGATAAAATTTGGTGAAGTTTCCCAAGGCAACCAAATTTTATTAAGTTAAATATATATTACTTTTTAAAAATGTATATTTAAAGGATGTAATTAATAATATATGATGGCTTTTAAGGGGCCCTAAGTATAGTTTTAAGGGGATGTATGGCTTAACTGTCCTAGGACAAAATGATGGCTTTAGGGTTTAGGGTTTAGTCCCCTTAAGCCATTTTCTTAAAAATCCCCTTTTAAACCATATTTAAATATACAAAGTAAGGAGTTGTTCTGATTCACATATGTATATAAAAATTAATTATGATAACATTGCAAAAGTAGTTTTTTATGTTGATGATCATGCTATCATCAATACTGAAGCCAAATAAATTCAAAACAAACTAAGTATATCAAAACAATTCTAAGTATCACAAACTAAGTGTATCAAAATAATTCTAAAAAAGTTCAAAATGTGTGAATGTAATCCATCATAGATATGTACCTCTAAAAATTAGAATTAAAAAAAAAACACCAATTTAAAAGTCAATACAATATTAATTAATAGATTATTTAATATTTCTTACTAAATTTTTGTCTCGTCATTATACTATTATATTCATAAATTCAACAAAATTAATAAAATTCAATAAGATAATTGTCTTAATAAAGTGTTGTGGCTCTCTGATGCATCTCTTCATTTCTTTGTGTTTTCCTTTTCATAATAGGACTATCTCCTCTCCTCTAACCATCATTGATGCTCATCTAAGTCCACATCAATGGTCCTAACGACATCAACAATATTTTGCATCGTAGATGCAAAACGCCTCAAATGTGATGGAATACATTCTTCATTTTGAATAGGGTTGATTTGAACCTAAATGTATCTAACATTTACATTGATTTATGATCATAGGTGAGCACCATCAGATGCAAGTGGTGGAGGTGGGAGGTTATGAGGTGGAGTGGGTGGAGGTGGTGGTGGAGGACGAGGAGGTGGATTACAAATATCGTCAATATTGAATTGATCCATGATCTAGATATAAGTGAACTTGCATTAAATTTGTAATTTCAAAATGTAAGATGCATGTTTTAAAATCCCCTTAAACCATTCAATATAAATGACCTAATTGAATACAAATGAAAAAATGTGTAAGGCTAATTTATGTCTAAGGAATGTTTTTGATAATGTAAGCAACATTTATAGGGTGTTGTACCCTTCACAGAGAGCCACAAGGGCCAATAGAGTCCAAGATCAAAAAAGCATCACAACAAAACACCAAACCAAAAATAGACACGGACTAACAACACTCGGACCAACAACAAACCAATAGCAGACTAGCTGGCATTCTCCCAGTTCTTTGACAGAAGTTGGACCAAATCATCACCGATCCACTCCTGGCTGTCTTCAGTCTTCTTCATCTCCATCTTGTCCTTTATGACAACTGACAAGGTACTAGTGACACAGTGGACTAATTTGATTGTGAAATAGGTCAAACCATTGAATTTTTGTCTATTTTGTCCATTCTTTCTTTCAGCAGACCGAGCTCCTCCCCGCTGCCTGTAGTGTAGTTGGGATCATTCTACTCAATATCCAACAGTTCCGACGAGTGAGAGGTCGAAATCTCCTTCTGAGCTTTACCCTTTTTAGGAATGGATGAGGGACCTCTGGCTTCCTCACCTTCTGACACCTCTTCAACTTTGCTATCTCTATTGTCCAACAACTCCTCTTCAATGTCCAAATCCCTAACCTACACTTTTTTCCTATTCTTTGCCAACCTGCCAGAGCGCCGAATGATGGCATCACATCCAATAACCATAGTCTCCGCAACCACCGTATCACCCAACGAGTCCTTGCTCACAACATTTTTCCCTTTATTCGAAGGCTCCTTCTCCTCCTTACCTTTCTTTTTTGGGGAAAGCTTACTGGAAGTCTTAGCAGGGGTAGACTTGAGGTCACACCCGCACTAGTTTGGGCAGTGTTATGCCTTGCATAACCACCCCATTTTAAATTTGATTAAAATGGGACCCCTTCCCCCCCTCTTTTGCTCTAAATTCTGACATCTTTTGGGTCTGTGGATTTTATTTCTTTGATTTCTTTCGAGGTCCTTAGTTGTTCATCTCGCCCATCCAAGTCGTTCCCCTAGGTTGCACATTGAAAACTTAAGTTTTAAGGAAAAGTTTGGGTTTTCACTCAAGGTCGGGATTATCCGTCCCATCCAGATTTTCCCGAATTCCATCCAAAGCCCGGCGAGGTACCTTTAGCGTTGGAGTCCAAAAAATTCAGGACTTCGTGGAATTCTGCCTGGTCTAGATTTTTTCAGATTCTGTTTCACCGTTGGGTTCCTGAATTTCTCCATTCCGTCTTGTCTACACCATTAGTGCACTTGGGTAAGATTTATGAGGTCGAATTTAAAGGGATTTGGGATCACTTGCTCTCATCTTTGTTGGGAATTTTTTCTTACATCTGAGATTGCATGAGTTGAGGCTTGAATTTCTTGATTTGCTTGTTGGTGTGTGGATTTCTGGTGTTTCGAGTTGATTTGGTTGCTAGGGCATCCGAGTTGGAAGCTCCTTACGTTTGTGGTTGAATTTGATCTATTCATGGGTTATGTTTGGGGTTCAAGGATTCTCAATGCTTATTTGGTACTTCACCCTAGTTCATTCAGTCAAAACGTTCAATTGTATCGCATGTTGGTGAGACACTAAATTGTGTCTCCCCGATGCCAAAGTGTCTGATCACAGAACCCGTCGGCAAGACAATCACTATCGGCAGGGATCATTCTGACAGACCAAAGGTCACGCCAATCTCCAGGTTTTTTCCTTACTTCAGGACTCTTTGTTCTAGCCAAATTTTCCCGGATTCCTTCAGTTTCTTGGAAATGTGCTGGTGTTCAGAGTTTTGCGCTCTTCGCGGAATTCCGGTCCAACTGAATTTTTTTGGATTTTCTGCCAAGCTTCGAGTGACTTGAAATTTTTGACACAAGAATGATTTAGGTGATGAATGCTTGATATTCCATGCTTATTTTGATGGATTTCACAATGTTATATGCATTCCTTCTTCATTGAATGATCTATTTGTGAACCTTATGCCTACTTCGGGATTCTCCATTCTGGCCGAATTTTCCCGGTTTCCTTCAGTTTTCTGAAATGTAAAGTTTTGGGTCATTCGTGGAATTCCAGTCTGGCCGAATTTTTTTCAATTCTCTGCTATGCTTTGTGGAATTTAAGAAATTGGATAAAATTGATGAATCTAATGATGAATGCTTAAACATATCTTACTTTAGCTTGATGAATTTCACTGTTGTATAGTGCTTGTGTTCATTTTGATGATTCATTATTGACATTGGTGCTTCATCATGAGAATCTGCGTAGTTCAAAAAATTTCAAAATTCTTTTCAAATTGTTTTTCCCCGGTTAACTTGGAATCCCGAACTTCACAATGTTGATGCTTAATGGCTAATTTAATGGTTTTATAATGATTTTAAGCTAACACTTGGATGAAAATGTTGTCAACATTTGGATTCTCACATTGGTGTTTGATGAATGTAGGTTGAGTATGGCAGGACAATGGTGGCTGGAGAGGCTAAAGGACACAAGGGGATCATCCATCTCTGAAGCAGAAAAAAGAATGAAGCTGGACGAAAAAGAGTAGGATTCCTAAAGGCAAGATGGCATCAATCTGGTTCGATGTTTCAGATACGAATATGAACACCCCCACTACAAAGGACTAAGATTATCATGGGATAATGTAACTGGGCACTAGCTAGATGACGCAGCGACCTACAGTGCAATCATTAATGAATATCAACCCAATAAGAGAGATTGGGACAATACGATGGGGCAACTGGAGAATAATATTAATGCTATTGAATGGCGAATTTGGGTTTCACCTATGCCACTTGCGAAGAGCTTGCAGAGGATGTTCTTGGTGACGAAGGCCATAATGGAACAAGGTATGGGTGAAGTGGGGGAAGTAGTTAATGCAAAGCTGCATCAAAAGTCGTGCTTCCTCATTGTTTCGCTTTGCCTCTTCTTCACGTGTTTTGGGTCTAAGTTATGTGGGAGATCCTAGGCCGATCTGGTTGGTGCTTGTGCATTTAATGCATGTTTGACTTTGTTTTGAATTCTTCTAGGGTCGACTTATTCTGTGACTGACTTATTGTAAACCCTAAATGGGCCGACACATCTGGCATTTTTTTATAAATATAGTGTTTCGCCTCTTTTGTAAGGGTTAGAAGAGTTAGAAAAAAGGGTTAGAAGAGTTAGAAAAAAAGGGTTAGAAGAGTTAGAAAAGGATTAGAGTAGAGGTAGAAAGGTAGAGGATATGATGTCAAAAAAGCAAGTCAGGGTTTTTAAGTAAGTTAGACATTTTTTTTTGCAGTTCAATAGGAGAAGGAGGTGATGTATCTTTCTAATTTTCTTAGCAGAGATGGAGATAATTTGAAGACATGGGTTTATGTACACTGGTGATCTTGCCAGATTTGTAAATGCTTCTTATCTATTTCATTGACAATAGGAGCAGCCATACTTAAACCTACTTTATATTATGCTCTAGAATGGTATTCATTTTGGGTTATTCATTTGATTTGAAAAGCTTTGAAGGAATGAAATTTTATCTTATGTTTTGTTTGAATGGTGATTTGCAATCTACTGTTAAAGTTTACACTGTGAATGAATGAAACTTCTTATCAATTACAGGTTAATTTTATTTTGCAGTTCTAGTTTAGGAATTCCTTGGAAGGTAACAAATCTGATTAGTTGAATGAATCAAAATTCTTTTTAGTTTGAAAACCTTGACCTATCTTTTTCTATTTCTTTAAAACCCCCAGTTAAAGTAGGTTTAGATAAATGTTTGATCTTGCAACAATCTAGAAGCTCAAAACCAGTAGGCCCCTTGAATATTACAGTCATATTGACCACTTCGTGAAACAACAATGTTGTGAACCAACATCAAGGACATTGGAAGGTGATCAATTTGATTACTGATTGTCTCTTTTAGTAAAGGTGAGATACTTTTACTTTTATCTTACTTGCATGTCATGGGTCAACTTGGCACCTCAACAGGCAGCTCCCTCAATACCCTTAAGTTTTTTGGTAGCAGGTTTGGGTTTCTGGGAATCAGCAGGGACTGGGTGACTCTTCCTGACAAGGCCTTTAGATTCGGCTGGAGATAAGTTGGTCTCAGTGGGGGGCTCAATTTCCTCAATTTAGATGACCTAAATGGGTTTTGGAGGGCATGAATCCCGATGAAAGTGGTAGAGTCTTAGGATATGACCCTGGTGGAGTGGCAAGGGAGTAGGATCATTGGGATTTAAAGCAGCAGACTCCACACATTTTTTGACTGAGTTTTCAAGGTCCATTAGCAGAAAAAAGGGAAAGCTTAGTAAAACTTTATGCCTAAGGTGATTTAACAAGGGAAAATGGTAGAAGTAATAGGTCTTGTAACTTCCTTCTAGCATGACATATTTCATTAGTGCAAGACACACCTAGTTCCACAACTGAGGAAGAGCCTCCCGTTTAAACCCAAATTGGTTGCGCATCGGCTTCTCATCTCCCACAAATAATTTATCCATACTAACATTGTCTTGGGTCTTTGAATGTTTAGGATGCTTCATGTCAGAGCACTGGAGACCCGTCACCTGCGTAATCACTTCCTCATCCACCATAAAGGAGATGCCTCCCAGAGACACATGTCAATTCTTCCAAGAGTTGATGAACTGGGTCGATAGATTAAGGTCATGGCCCACATGTCTCTCTACCAAAGGAGCAATGCCACCTTTGACACAAATGTTCTAGACTAGTAGATCCTTGCAAAATTCATTGTAATTATCTAGCTTTGTCTGCACCCTATCACCCCCCATGATTCTACACTGCACATAGTATAACCAGGAACCCTGAAAAAATAGAATGTTAGAGATAATAGCAAGGTGAAAAATCATCTGCGTAATAAGGCATTTAAGCCATAAACGACAATCTTTGGGAATCAATCCTAAGGATAGGTCACACACATGAGTAAATAATTTCCCTAAAACAATCTTAGTAGAGGCATTAATGAGGATTTCCTCGCATAAATGGCTAAGCAAAAAGGACATGATTGGCAGGGAAGGATTGCCTTCCATGTAGCATAAATACTGAAATCTAGGTAGGATAGTTGCGGGGCCATAGTTATAAATCTCTGAATTGATAGCATTTAAGGGTTGGTCAACTTTAGTTATACCACATATAGAATCTATAAGGCGCGAAAACAAACTAGCAGATAAAGAAAAGCCAAAAAGCAGCTTTGTCTCATAATTACAAGTCATATCAAAATCGAAAACAAAGAATTTGAAAATCCGTAATCTTAAGTAAATCCCCATAAGGAGATTACGACCAGTACAATCCAGCTTAGAATTAATCATTCGGTACTTGTTGGAGCAAAACATGATTTCCTTTTTCCAAACGGGCTCCATCCTATAATTTGAAAAATCCCACTTGTTATCCATCCCATTGATACAACTAATCATCCATTTCATCAAAACAATAAGACCACATAGCCCAACGAGAAAGCATGTGGAACCCCCAAAAATCTAGCTAAGCACATGTGTTTTCATCATGGGTCAAGTAAGGGCTTTGTTCCTTCACTATAATACTCTGAATATTAGGCGGAAGTAAACTTAAATCATGCCAACATTTGGACAATTTCTAGTGAGAGCCAAAATTGGCTAAGGCGTCAGCCACTTGGTTCCCCTCTCTGTAAATATGACTAGCCACCTTTAATTTTAATTTAGACACAAGGAATCTAATGTCTAGAAGAATATCCTTAGTGTTTCACCCCAACAGTCTATCAAAATTAATAGCATCAATAATGGACTTAGAGTCACCTTCAATGTGCAGGATCTCTATCCCCAAGGAAACAACTATTTGTAAGCCCTTTAACAACACTCTAGCTTTCGCTATCATAGAAGAATGAAGACCAATCCCCCCAGCATAACTAGCCACCAACTTTCCTTTGTGATCCCTGATCACACCTCCTGTACTTGCTCTGCCCAAGTTGCCCTTAGCAGCCCCATCGAAGTTTAGTTTAAACCAACCTTTGTTAGGGGGTTTCCAAATAGTGGCTCTCCTAGCTAGAATTTTGGAGTTGTTATATGAATTGGCATCCAGGTTCTGATGCCAAGCTTTAGCTATGCTTATTTATCTCTCAGTAGGACCTTTATCTAGGGTTTTCCCTTTGAAGAGAGATATTTTTTGCAATGAGTCGAAATCCTATACCAAACACCTCTTTCGGGTTCATCTCAGTGTTCTAAGGCATGTTACAAATGAAAAAACAAATAATTGATGTGAAATATCATTAAAAATTATATTAAATTAGGAGAAATTATGATGGCTTAAGGGGTCCTCATAGGATGGCTTAAGGGAATAAAATTTGGTGAAGTTGCCCAAGGCAACCAAATTTCATTAAGATCCTAGGACAAAATGATGGCCATAGGGTTTAGGGTTTAGAGTTTAGGGTTTAGGGTAATAGAATGGCCTAAGGGGATCTATGAATTAAGGTCCTAGGAAAAAATGATGGCTTTAGGGTTTAGGGTAATAGGATAGCTTAAGGGGATCTATGAAGTAAGGTCCTCGGACAAAACATTTGATGGATTAAGGGGATAAAATTTGGTGAATTTCAAGATAGTGCTTCTAGATTTAACTTTTTTTTTTTACATCAATGTCAAACTAAATACACGGTAAATCATGAAGCACTATCTTTCTCAACTCTATGTGTTTACTATACGTTAATATTTTAAGGGGTTATCAAAAGGTTGCAATGTTCTATAAAATTCTTATTGGTTGAGCTACTCATGATATAACTACAATGTTAGTTGAATTTTGAAACATAAAGGCTTCCAAAATGAGTTCCTTCCAAATAATGGACTTGCTAGAGCCTAAGAATGTTGAAGCTTGGGTGGCCCTTGGAATAATGGACTTGCAAGTTATTGAAAAAGGTAGTGATCATGAAGGAATGGAAAAGATGCGTAGAGCCTTTGAATTATACTCGTACTGTGCAATGACATTAAATCATTTAGCAAACTATTTTTTCTTCATAGAACAACATTTTCTTGTGGAATAGTTGATTGAGATAGCTCTTGTTTCTCCTGGCCAACCTCTCATGAAATCTCATTCATATTATAATATTGCATGATCTTATCAAGTGGAGCCTTCATCCCCCCCTTCCATGAGAAGCCTCTCTTAAAATGTTTGAGGCCTTAACACACCTAACAAGAGGAAGGTGGGAATGCTCTAGGCTATAGTTTAATCACTAAATATTGAATGTATATCATTGTTAAATTTGGTTTCCTTGGGAAACTTCACCAAAATTTGAGAACTTCTTTGATCCCCTTTAAGACATGTCATATTAGGACCCCTTAAGACATCGGTTTAGGGTTTAGGGTAATAGGATAACTTAAGGGGGTCAATGTTTTTGATTCATCACATATGCAAGAACATTAGTTTATTAATGTTTTTGAATTTATGAATAGATTTTCTATTTCCTTAGATAACTTTTATGATCGAGGAATTAAGCATACAAATATAAATTAACCCTCTTTTGACAATTTAGGATAGTCTCTATGGTCTACCCTTGAGTTTATAGAAATGTGTATTATTTAGAGAAAATCAAAATGTGTCTTGACAAGTTGTTGGACCTAGATCTTAAAATGGTTATTGAATCCTTGATTACTATTGGTAATTTCTATTCCTTCCCTAATCATCTTTGAAGTCTATGAATAAAAGGAGTGGAAAGACAACCTATGACCATAACTAGATTGATTTTCTATAGATCAAGGTAATCATCCATAGTAAATTTGAGGGTTGTTAAGCATAAGCATAGGGAAAAATGATTCATTGATCTTGAACTAGTTACATTATTCCTGGGCACAAGGTCAACAAAATCCTTGAAAGGAACAAGGTCAACAAAATCCTTGAGAGGCGAGTCAATGTAGGTGTAGGGTTTACAAGAGTGATACAAGGCACCACTTAAAATTTTAAGAGTATTTGTAATGCAATCACCTATGAAAGGAGAAATGTATTTCTTTATGGGGGAAGAAAGTGATTGAATTAACCTCACCATAATCATATGAAGAGGTGTAACACAATTCATTTCAAATAGATTGAATATTTTATTTAGATATATTAAATATTTATTACACACACTCATGGACATATAAATTATAACTTTTATTTAAAATCTTTTTATTTTCTCTACATTTTTTAATTTAATTTTTACTTTTATATCTATTTGAAATAACACTTGGATGAAATAAATCTAGCCTAAGATAATTCAATCCTCTATCTCCCTTCTCCTAAAGGTTTTCTTTCTCATTAGTTTTCTTTTAGCTTTAACTCATGAATTTATTTAGAATAATGGACCCCAGTTTCATGGTAGATATGGATTAATTTTAAGTTGTTGGAAACCATTCTTAAATTTTTTATTGACTCTACATCACTAATGTTACCATTTGAATTTGGTTTTGAAACATTCCTTGCATATGCCAATAGACAAAATGGTTCAATTGTTGACTAAGAAGGTGGGAGGTTTTTGTCTAAATTCAAATTTTATCTTCAACAAGTTATATTGATTGGTTTTATTCTAAATTGATTAATTTGATCAAATTTTAGGTGGACCTTGTGAGTTTTTTAAACCTAAATCATAAACCTGAGGTTCAAGGATTACTTCGGTGGAAAACTATATGAATGTTAATATGTTAGAGACTAGGTGTTTGTTAATATGCAAATGAAATATAATTTCCATAAATTGAAATATTCAAGCATACATATTTAAAACATATTTACAGTTCAAATGAATTTCCATTTTGAAATGTTCAAGCAATCAAATTTAAAACATAAAGTGATGCAAATGATTTTTTTCCATTTTTAAATATTCAAGCAATCAGAGTTAAAACATGTAAAGCAATGCTTGAATTACATCTTGGAAGTTTCTTGGTTTTCAAATGCAAATTTTTTTGTTTGATTTCAATTAGGGTTTCAAAAGGTAATATTTTGGTTTTGAAAGGTTTTTATTTATTTATTACGATTTAAGATTGATTTTAATGTTGGATTTCAATTTAAGGTTGAATTTTTTGTTTCATTTCAACATGTGAGGGTTTCATTTCATGTTTTCTATTTGATTTCTACAAATGAGGGTTTCTTTTATTGCAGGTAAATAGAAATGCAAAGAACTCAATACAAATTTGAACAATACAAACAAAAGCCTAAATTCATATCTAAAATTTTTTAAAAAGTGAAAAAATGCAAAGAAATGAGGTCGATCGCTTACTTGGAGATCGTTGTTGGCATGCTTGAACTAAGATCCCATATGTGCAGAGTGAAAATAATGTTGAGTTTCATTAAAAAAAAAACTCCTCCAAATGGGATCAGGTTTCCTGAAGGCTGGCTTGAGACACCAATACAAAATGGGATCCCAATTTTTTAAAAATGGGATCCTGTTTAGATTTTCAGCTCGGGACCCCGAACCCAAGCGAGATCCCATTTATTGAAAACTAGGATCCCACTTTGTTGAACCCGATTTTGGGATTTTGGCTAAGGCCGAAACTTCCACCTTTCATGGACTCAACTTCATGCGTTTACCCAAGAACAAAGGATGAACAAGAAGAACACCACTAAAGCATGAAGAAGCTGCAAACACTATTGAAGAATGATTGCTATAGTGCTAAAAGAAGAACTTTTGTTGAAACAAATGACAATCAAGATCAAGAAGACAAGATATGCATGAGTGCCCCAATGACACTACTTGAACCAAATGGTAAACAAAGGAAAACATCTTGAAGTTGAAGATATGTATGGAAAAAATACCAAAAGTCTGAAGAATTGATCAAGTGAAAATGGAAGGTCACCTCCAAAAAATAGGAATGCAAGAGTGTCTATATGGTAAGTGATCCATCTCATTGAAATGTAGCCATTGCATCTACCTAGTACATAGGAACAAATACTATATACGTGGTTCACTCCAACATGAACCCAAGGAAGCATTAGCACCAATGGTAGAAACTCCCCATAATGTTGACAAGGGAGAGGGTCGACAAGTACCCTTAAATTGAATGCCAAAAAGAAGTGAATGAAGAAGAATTAAGAACATCTAAACATGCAAACATGAAAGTACCAACAAATATAAAGGGTGTGCAAATAAAAGACACACACACATAAGGCTACTATTGTGGAAGGGACACTCACTTGACAAAGGTGTGATGGCAAACATCAACCCCCCCATGGCATTTTATATCAAAGTGCGAGTATAATAAGGCACAAAGTGATGTGCAAGATCTCCAAAAATAATACACCAGAATATTGAGGCACTTTATTTCAGTGCATTTACATAATGAGAAATGCATACAATGGAATTCCATAATGTCTAAAAAGGGAATACAAGCTGAAAATACAAGTATCTAACAAAAAAAGGAAATTGGTAGCATCATGATGAAGTACATGAAAAAACATGCATTTTTTTAAAAAATGGCAACCAAAAAAGAGTCAAGATGTAGAAGATATGGCCCGTCAAAGTCTCCAAAATGAGAATTGAACAACAATAATATTGAGAAAACTAAATTCTATAAAAAAATAGAAGTCCAAACTAGAAACCACCTAAACCACTGCAAATAGCACAAAATTCTACCCCATTTCAAAAAAAAAATCACTAGAAAATGCCATTGTATGGCCAATATATGGCCTTTGGAAGATAAGGTACAAAATTGAAAAACCCAACGGAGAGAGGTTGCGCTAGGCAAAAGAAACCTCCAAAAAAATTAGAAAAAATGCTGCCAAAGTTGGAGATCTGCCAAATTTAGAGCCCTGGGAAAACATCTCCTCCAAATATAGTAGTAGACACATTTATTTGCAAAAGAACAAAAAATTGCATGTTTTTATTTTTAAAGAAAAACTAGCCAAACAAACTTATTATATTCTTTTTAAGAAAAAAAATAAAAAAACTTTATTAAAGAAATATATTAACAAATTTTATAGGGTGGTGGGAGGGGTGGGGAGGGCGGAGCCCACCCCATGCCTCCCCATGGGCGAAGGACCCAAGGGGCCACCCTGCCACAATATGGTAGGTGTGGTACCTTGCCAGATACCTCCCCCTACATGGGAGTAGGCTTGAGTAAATTTTTTTTAATATAAATTTTTAATCATAAAAAACCTACTGTGAACTTTTGATTTGATTTTTTTCTTCAAATACCTTGATCTACGTGTTGAGGAGGCCGACGACCTCCCTAGCAATTTTTTTCCTCAAAAGATCTTGACACCAAAATAGGTCAAATTATATATCAAAATTCATCAAATCGACCTCCTAAATCCAACGACGAGGTTCTTTTCAGCCCAAAATACTCCAAAATTTTAGCTACCTTCCAGATCTAGAAAAAAAAAATAGTTGCTTCAAACCCTTGTAGATATGATGTCTGGAGACCAAATGAAGCTAAACAAAATGCAAAATTAACTGTAATGACATGAATTTGTACCCCTTACAAATTCCCTATTTACACTATCTCCTACCTTAGAAGATTACGCCCGATAACGCAATTCATATTTTTGCCACCTTCCCCTATCCACTTGGTAGTTGTTTTACGTGTCGATGGGGGATATTCTATCGAGGATGCTAGCACGATGTGTAGACTTCTGCGTGACACATTGCCATCCTGACAAGATTCCCACCTTTGGAATCTATAAAGGCATTACACTAGACTCCATTGGACGTGAAGTGTAACATCTCTTTCCCTTTGGACCGACTTTGAATGGCTCCTTTACCTCCATTGTTGCCTTCAAATGACTATCTCCTTCATTATTTCATGCTTCTTGATCTTCTTGGGATTCCTCTTAACTATCTACACACTTCTTGAACTCACTTTCAACTTCTCCAAACTCCACCACCTCCATTGAAGTTGCAAGTTGATACTTTGTTGGTTCATCCTCTTTGTTGTTGCGGCAACGTAGATCTTTGAAAGCTTGCGAGTTCGCTCCTTCTCCCATTTTCCTTGAGTGCATGTGGTTGAAGGTGATATCACTCCATCTTCCTTTTGCTTTGCATTATCATTTACTATCGTAGCATATTGTTGTTCAATGTAATTCTTGGTATTGCCATTTCAATACCTTTCTTTATCATATTTCTCCAATTGTTGCTATCTTGGTTGTTTGTGGAGGTAGAAACACCAAAGTGAAGGATTGATTGCGATAGTCCTCTAAACACAACCCCAACATTTTCTCATTATTGTGTGTGCAGGTTGTTCATTGAGTGAAGACATTGACGATATCAACTCGTGGGTAGGAAGGTGCACTTTCCTCACCTCTCTTCGTCATTTCATAATTAGATTAGTCATAGTGTTCCTTTTGATTATTTTGTCATTTAGTCACTTTCTATTTTTGTTATTCCATCAAACTGTATCCATTAGGTCATTAGTAGGTTTTCCTTGGATTTTGACTGTGCTTACACTTTTTGTCTGTACGGACGCCAACACCCCATTGAGATGCCAACACGTTGCACTGTCATTCATGTCCCACATTGTAGTCCTCTGATAATGAGTTGCCTAAGTCACAGTCTAAAATCTAGAAACTTACTCACCTTTCTTCTTGAGACATTCCATTAGCTTGAGTTAGATTAGGGCAACCTATTGTTCCAGACCCTCCCGTGACCTGGGGTCCTAAGCAATTGGTCCCCCTCCTCTACACTAACTTTCTTGACAACTCTGAATATAATGACAAACACTAATTTTCTCCAGGATGCACCGAATGATAGATCAATGCATGAAATATCTCATAAAGAGGAGAGGGGATTATAGGTCTAGAGCTCTGATACCATGTTGAAGTTGGGAAAAATCAACTCCACAAATCCCAAGAATCACTTGCAATCAAACACCTGTCACAGAAAGAGAAAATAACAAAGCTATGGAGGACGAGAGTTATTGATCCAAAAAAGCATGAATCATTGATTAATATGCATCTTCTAATGATTATACAATAGAGAATCCTTATAAAGGGATAATTAACCTAGAAACCTTAGGTGAGGATAAAACAAGATCATGAAATGCATCCTCATCCTATGACACAAGACATAAAAAAAATGACCTAAGTAAGCTTTAGTAATTAGAGGAAAAGGATCCTAATAATAAAAAAATCAATTAATTAGGAAATACCTTTTACTCTAACAATAAGAGCTCAATGGCATAAGTGCCCATAATATGGGAACTTACCATCTTTATTGATTATTTTTCTTAAAATTTGTTTAATAATTTTATTTGTGACTCCCGCTTGTCCATTACCTTGTGAATAATTAAAAGAAGAAAAATATTGTTGTATGTGGAATTTGTCCTTACAAATTTCTTCAATTCTTTATTCTCAAAAGATGCTTCCCTATCAACCATAGTTGTAGATATCAAACTGAACATAAGGATGAGATTATCTATTATAAAGGCACAACTATTAGCCATCATAGTAGACTTCAAAGGTATGACCTCAACCCATTTTGCAAAGTAAATAGTAGCATTAATGATAAATATATGTCCCTCAAAAGAGTGTAGGGAAATGTTTTCCACCAAATCTAATCACAATGTAGAATATGACCAAGGTCATGTAAAGTAGTGAGGATTGGAGGTAAGTGTATGTTTTAAGTTACTATGCATTTGACACATTACATATTTTTTAATAAAATCATAAGAATGTTTTTCTATTTTGCTCTAATAATAATCAATGTGTAATATCTTTTGAAGTAGTAATTTTGTACTTATCTATGCCCACATAACCCCTCAGACAACAATACAATTATCTTTTCATGAACCTCATAAATATAATAGTAAATAATTTTTTAAAATAAATTATACATTCTAATGTAGACTAAACTAATTCCATTCTTCTTTTCAAAAAAAAAAAAACTCAAATTTCTTGTGAGGTAAATGCAATGATGAAAAGTTCCTCAATTTATGGAGAAGACCATTCCATGGTTTACACAAGTCTTACTCTTTATTATTTTATTACTATATTTTAATCTTAATATTAAAGAAATTTATAATTTAAATTTCTTCTTTATCAATAATGATTAATTTAATGAGAAATTTTTAGTGTTGCCAAGAAAAGAATACACACCACATAATAATTTATGTTAAACTAATTAAATCTCAAGGTGCACCAATCTAATTTAGACTTCCCCCTCTATCTTTCCCACTATTGTTATTTCCTTACATCTCCTTGCATCTCTCTCTTCCCCTCTATCTTTCCCACCATATCTATCCTCTTTCTCTTCCCATATATCTATACCTCTCCCTCTTTCTCTCTCTCACTCTATCTCCCCCTATTTCTCTCTCCCTCTCTATCTATCTTTACTTCTCTCTATTTGTTTGTTCCTCTGTTTGTCTCTCCCTCTCCTGCTATATATAACCTTATATCTCTATCTCTCTATCACTCTATCTCACCATTTATAACTCTCTATCTCTCCCTCTTCCTCTTCTTCTATATCTCTCTATCTCTCTATCTCCATATCTCTCTCTATCTTTATCTCCCTCTACCTCCATCTCTCTATCTATTTCTATCCCTTTTCCTCTCTCCTTTTATTTTCATCTATACCTTTGTCTTACTCACCCCACCTCTATCTCTAAGCATGTCTCCCTCTCTCTACCCATCCATCTCTCTCTCCCTCTCCCTCTCCCTCTTCCTAGACCTCTATATCTAATTATTTTTGCCTCTCCCTCTCTTTATTTATCACTTCTTATCTCTATATTCATCTTTCTATCTCTCCCTTGACATTCCTCTCTATATATTTATCTCTTCCATCTTTATCTATCCCTCTCTCCTCTCTATCTTTGTCTCTCCCTCTTTCTCTCCATATCCATCTCTATCCTTCTCCTTCTCTCCATATCTAACTCTTCCTCCTCCATCTCCCCCTCTTTCTAAACCTACCTCTCCCTTTGCCTCCCTTACTCCCTATTGCACGTATGCCATGAGCTTGTTGTTAAATGAGTCTAATTATTTTGCTGATTTAGAGGTTTAGTTTCAATCGTGTTTGGATCCTTGTAAATGGACACATAGTTGATTTGAACCTATCACTTCTCCATTGAGGCCTTTATTGCACAAACAATATAATTTACTAAGTGAACTACAAATTGACCTCATGTACTATACAAATTTACCCAAAAATTATCCTTTTTATTCAAATTGAGCTTCCACACCTCTCAGCATACCCATTGCACACCAAGATACGATTGCTAGTTAATAATCCACCATGAACCACACTTAGATCAACTCGTATGCCTGATACAAGACTCCCTCCACTACGAGGCCCTCACCCGGAGGGAAAGTTTTATCTTCCTTTGACAAGTTTAGAACTACATGAGACTCTAGTAAATTGGGAGCACCAAGGCTTAAATTTGACGGTCAACCTTGCCTATCAACAAATTTTTTAATGACGGTTATCTATTCAAAGGTGCCCTTAAAAAATTATGATATACCTTAGTGTAAGTAAAATTATATATAAATCAAATATATATATCATTATAATTCTATATAAATTTTGACAGTCTATCCAAAATCTCTCCTTTCATCTGATACAATCTTCTTAAAATTTTGATTGTATTTCACGGAAAAAATCTCTAAATACAGTCATACGGCCATCAAATTTAAGCCCCAGGGAGCACCATTCCCCTTGAGACCCTACTTAAACCAGGTTAATTTGACACAGAACTTACAATTCTGTGGAGAATGTTTTAAAGATGCTACTTTCGTCACTTGTCCTAGCCCGATTGTAAGCCCTAAAGCGCACACGTCCAAAACCCTTATCTAGCTTCTCAAAAACCCTAAATCAAAATCCTGAACGATAAACCCTAAAAAGAGCACTGTACACTGCAAACTAGATAAATTTCATACAGTGTCATAACGCAGGATTGCCACAGATCCATGTCTGGACTGTAAACGAACTCCCAAAAACTGATTTGCTCTTTACTGGAGTCGACCGAGCCTAACCAAGAGCTTCAATTTTAATTCAGGATTTTATTAAAATGGCGCACAGAAAGAGGGGGACACCAGGCAAGACACCAAACAACAAAGCCGGCAAGCTTAAAGCAGAAGAAGAGGAAGAAACAGCGCAGAAATCAACACAAAATGAAGGACAGGATACAATGCAAAATTTGCTCGAGGAAGAGCTCAACAAGTACGCCGATCAAAATGCCACAGAGAAAGCAGAGGTCGATCAGAAAGTTGCAGGGGCGGTAGAGGCTAATGAGATAAATAGAGAGGAAAAACCCTCGGACCCAAAAGATCCAGAGAAAGTGGTATCCGCCAAGAAAAATCGCAAGAGAAACGCTGCTAAATTAGTGGCCGGTGCGAAAAGTGCCGGGACTTTAACGGCTGAGACGGTAGATATCGATAAATTAGCCGCTGAGCCGAAAAGTGAAGTCATTTTAACTGCCGAGTCGAAAAATGCAGAGATTGTAGCCGAGAAGCCAAAAAGTGAAGGGAATGTAAAATTGGAGCAGACAAATGAGGAGATTGTAGAGTACAAGCTGGTAAATGTAAAATCTGAGCAGAAGAGTGTACATAAAGCAAAGTTCGAGTTGAAAAATCCACAGAAGGTGAAGGCCGATCAGAAAGTTTTAGAGGATGCGAACGTCGATGAATCAACTGTGGATAAGGTGGAGCTGCAACAGATTAATTCAGAGAACGTTGAATCAGAGCAGAGAGATTTGCAGACCATGCAGAAAACTACGGGCGATGTAGAAGGGGATGTTGCGATGAAGAATGTTGAGAAATTAGAGGCAGGGCATGTAAGTACAACAAAAATTGATACTCAGCAGGAAAATGGCATGAGCAAGGCACAGTTGAAGAAGTTCCCGAGGCTCCAAGGGTTAAAGTATCGTGGGAAAGCAGATGCGGAGAAGAAAAGTACTGCCATGGCCGAAGAGAACCATTCGAAGAAATTAGAGGAAGATACCATTTCGGAAAAAGTAGAAGTCGAGGCGAAGAATTCATACAAGGCCGGGCCTGAGAAGAAAAGAGTAGAGGGAGTCGAGAGTGAGGTAGTTAAGCAAGTAGAGGCTGAGCATAAACATGTAGAGGCAGTAGGAGAGGTCGTTAAGCCCGCAGAGACTGAGCAGAAAATTACAGAAAATGTAGATGCTCAGCAGAATAATAACATAGGTAGGACACAGTTGAAGAAGCTGAGAAAGCACGAAGCGTTAAAGAGCAGGGAGAAAGCAGAAGCTGAGAAGCAAAGTACTATCGAAGCCGTAGCCGAAAATAAGAATTTGGAGAAAAGTGAGGCCGATCTGAAAAATTCAGAGAAGGCTCGCCCTGAGCAGAATGATACAGCAAACATAGATGCTCAGCAGGACAACGGCACAAGTAAGACGAAGTTGAGGAAGTTGCGGAAGCTTGAAGCATTAAAAAATAGGGAGAAAGTAGAGGTTGATAAGAAAAGTGTTGTCAAAGCCGTAGAGGAAGATAGCAATTTGGAGAAAAATACTGATCTGAAAAATTCAGAGAAGGTTCGATCCGAGAAGAAAAATATAGAGAAGGCTGGCTCTGAGAAGAAAAATTCTGAGGGAGTGAAGGGAGAGGTCGTTAAGCAAGCAGAGGCTGAGCGGAAAAGTACAGCAAACGGAGATGCTCAGCAGAACAATGGCCCGAGCAAGAGACAGCGGAAGAAGTTGAGGCAACTGGAGCAGTTAAATAATTTAGAGAAAGCAGAGACGGAGGAGGATAATGGCCTGAGCGGGCAACATAATTGGATGTTGAAGAAATTGGAACACAATAAGAAAGCAGAGGAGGAGATTGAAATTATAGTGAAAATGGAGACAAAAGTTACAGAGAAAACAGGGACAAAGCAAACGCTCTCAGAGAAAATGGAGATTAATGGAACAGTCGAGAAAAAACTGGAGAATGAACAAAGCAAGGGCAAGCGTAAGAAGAGCAAGAAAAGGAAGCGAGCGAACAAAGAAAAAGAGGAAGCAGTAAAGAAAGTCACAGAGGAAGAGGGAGAAGGGAAGAAAATCACAGAGGAAGAGGGAGTGAAGAAAATCACAGAGGAAGAGAGACAAGTGAAGAAAATCACACAGGAAGAAGGACAAGCGAAGAAAATGGAGTTTGATGGAACAGTCGAGAAAAAACTTGAGAATGATCAAAGCAAGAGCAAGAGTAAGAAGAACAAGAAAAGGAACCGAGCGAACATAGAAAAAGAGGGACAAGTGAAGAGAACCAGAGAGGAAGAGATCGTGATGAAGAAGAAACAGAAAAAATGTGACGCCACAGAAGCCATAGAAATGCTTTTGGACACTCTCAGCAAAGATGAGCTCTCGGAGATTCTGAGTTTTGCTGTACAGAAACACTCGGATTTATTAAGTCACATTAACGACGTGGCAAGCCGAAAGCGGTCAAAAAGGTGGTCAGAAAAAAAAATATTTGTGGGTCATCTGAATAAGGACACAAATTCAGGAATGCTAAGGAAGGTATTCTCAAAGTATGGGCAAATAAAAATGGCTGAGGCCATTGTAGATAAGGAGACTGGCAAGTGTAAGGGTTTTGGTTTTGTCGAATTTAAAATTAAATCAAGTGCTTTACGTGCACTGATGGATCCCATAAAGGAAATCAATGGCCAACAGTCTTACTGCACAGTATGCCGACCCCGAAGTAGCATCAACTCACACATGGCAGTACCTGGCCCAGCAGGAGTTTTTAATCCTGCCATACATGGTCCAGGAGGGTTTGTTAATCCCATTATGCTTGGCCCAGGAGGGTATGATAATCCTACTGTGCTTGGGCCAGGAGGGTATGTTAATCCCACTGTGCTTGGGCCAGGACGGTATGTTAATCCCACTGTGCTTGATTCCACCTTTCCTTGCCATATCAATCCTCACGCTGTGCTGGACAATTTTCACTTTCCAAATCAATGGGGACATTCAAACCTACAATATGAGTAAGACTTATTTCTGCCTCACATATTTATGTCTTGCGTGTTTGTTTATTCTTTGTTATTTGCAAATGTTGGCTGAAAATTTATTCAAAGTAGTTTGTTTTCTATTGGTGATAAGGCAAACAAAATTCAGGCTTTAGTATGTTGTTTGGAGATTGTTGTTATTAAAACTGGAGACAAATTTAGGTTGTTTTAAATATGCTGCTTATGCAACTAAATTATTCTTCAAATCTGCATTTCACATTTAAAACATGTTATCAGTATTTTCAAGGCACGTGTTTGTATTGTGGTATTATGGTACATTATGTCAAAATACAGTTTGCTTGAAAGTTGATCCTTAAGCTAAAGTGTTGATCACACATCCGTGTGTTTTTCTGGCAGCAACCTTTTTGGACTTGAAAATAAATTTAGGTTTATTTAGTTTCCCCATGAATTCTTTGTTAGGTGTTATCAAGGTGTGGTTTCAAGTTTTTCTTATTCTTGTTCAAAATTCTAATGGTAATTTTAAGTGCAATGTTTCTAAAACAGAGTTGTACTTGTCTCCATGCTTATACATGTTCGAACCTCTTGGTTAGCCAAAATAACCTTCGCTTTGCAGTCCTCTCCAGCATGAATATGTTAGAATTTACTTTGTCCACCACATCCTTAGATTCTCTGATTGAGTTTTCAGATAGAGTACTTCTATCTACTTGTCTCAGTTCATATTCTTTTGTAGAAGATTACAACAGATTGAATTTTGTAATTCCTTCATCTTGATTTTGATACGCTTCAACTTTTGATCCTTTAGTATAGAGATCTATACTAGACTAGTCTTCATTAGATTCTCTCTAGATCACTACAAGTATTCCTTAATTTGTCCATCATAACTAGGGTATTGTTGATGCGTGTTTTGTGACACACCAAACACCAAAATAAAAAGTGCCCAGAGACAATTCTATCCTCTCTTGAAAAATTACCTCTTATGCTAAGATTGCTAGAAAGGTCATACGGTAATTCCAATGTTCCGTTTTGGGGGATGGACAAGCTCAATGGATGATGTGATATGCTGATTTCACAAAGGGACCTTGAATAATGAACTTACTTAAAGTAGGGATTAGAATTGATTTGACGTTGAACGCTCTTATGTTTTTGGGATTTTCGGTTTGGAATAAAATAAAAGGAAAAGGGATGAGGGTTAAGGAACTAGATTTATGCAAAGCTACTCCTACGAACTTAAGAGACAAATTCTGGATAGTGAAATTTAAACCAATCTTTGCTTCGCCAAGCACAGTACTACAACTAGACAAAGACGGTGCAATCTTCAACGGGTTTACGAAAGATATCCTATTACACTATACCACCATCAATTCGACCAATGCATATAGGTAATAGAATTCAAGTTAAGCAGTTTTAATGTTCAGACTAACCTTACACATCAAATTGAAAATCATCCAATTGAAAAAGGTATGAACTAATCTCACTATTTCCAACACTATCAATCTTTCATTCATCTAAAATACTTGAAAACAAAATTTACTCTATTGAAGAAATCATGAAACCATGCGGGCTCATAAAAATAACAAATGCTCAACTCTGAATCCACTTATTATTTAAACAGCAATAGTTGCAACAATTTCATAAGTCTCTCCCTGAATAAATGAAATGCGTGGGGTTTATATAGGCACCCCAATTAAAAAGCATCAGCCAAGATTAAATTTGAGATCAATGGCCAAGATTAATTCAATAAACCCTAACCCTAAAAAGCGTAACCAACTTAGAGGACACATGGCGCAAACAGAACAAGCCATTTGTAGCATGGAAAATGATGACACCTTGCGAATCATTCGAGCAAGTGGGAATCCAGAATGCAATTCCCTTTGGATCGCTCCCTAGCTGCAAATGCAAGAAATTTGGCTAACACAGAATCAAGTTCCTCCATTGAAATAATTGGCACAGAATCCAGTTGCACTCCGATCACGTCCAAGGTTTCAAGGCACTGAGTGAAAGTACTTTCCCATCTAGCCTCTTGTTTCTGAAAGTTATCCATAAAGGTCAAAAGGGAAGACATATCATCAAGCTGATTTTCTGTAATAATCTGCACTTTCTTGAAGTAAATGTTCATCACACTTTTCTTCAGTCCTTCTAAATCTAAACCATTTGCATCATGATGCTCCTGTCCTGTTAATCCTTCAAGAGAAGTGAGGATTTTGAACTGAATTTTCTCACCTGCGCTCCGTATAGCAGCACATTCTTCCTTCATTCCATCATATATCTTCCTTTTAGCCAATAAGGAATGATACCACCTGCTGAAATCATATGAGGCTCCTTCCTCGATAACACCTTCCTCGATCAATATCTGTAGGGAAACTTCCTTTAAAACCTTCAAACGAGGTATCACTTTGTCCTGTACGTACTGGAAATCTTCCCAATTGTCTTCAACTTGACTAACTTCAGATATAAGCAAGGCAGATCTGTCATAAGTTTGGGCGCACTTCTCTAAGAATTGCTCCATTTGTTTTGAAATATTAATAACCCAACTCTTGGTTGCTTGACTCGTGATCCTCATAGCTTCAAGAACATCAACGGATTCCGGAGTAAGAGATGATGGTGGAATAAAGGCCTCACCTTCTTGGCGCAAAGGAGCTGTTAGCTGCTGAATGAACTCTATCAGCTTTAGATTTTCCAACTCTAGCCTTTCTTTCTTCTCCTCTGTTTTGTCGAACTTTTCCTTGATTGCTTTGGAAGTGTCTGCTAACTCATGGAAATCTTGATCTATCGTGGTTGGCCCCAATGTCCAACGTTGTAACCTCGTAATCCATAGGAGTAATTTGATCTTTTGGCTTATCAATTTTTGGGACTGCCACCTGTAAGATCCTGGATCTTGTATCATTCCTGGTAATTTGAGAATACTTCTTAGGCTTCTTTGGCGTTTTAGCTTTACCAATTCTCTCTAGGAAGTCCTGCATGCTTTCAACTGGTTGAACTTCATCCAGTGGTCTGGTCTTTTTCATCAAACTTTCGGTCAACCAATCTGGGATAGTGGATAATTCCATCCCATCTTCTAACTGAACATTATCATTAATTCCTTTTAGAGCAGAAATTACCTCATCTCCAAACTCTTCATTGTTCTCGAGGATCTCAGTATCTCCTGCGCCTTCAATCATCAACGTGTCATCCCCTTCCAAACTCTCAGTGAGGGCTTGTTCTTGGAGAGAATCCAACTGTTCTAACTCTTGAAACTCGATTTCTTGCTCATGGCTTGGCTCGATATCAACGATGGACCCCTTTTCAATCACTCCAATTGATAAAGTACTGGAAGACGATGGATTTTCAGTCACTTTTTGCTTCTTACTCTCCAATTCTTCATTAGCTGATTCTTTTTCCTCTGTGTGAGGGTTTTCACTCACCACCTTCCTCTTGCTAGGATACGAAAGTTCATCAAGGCTTTCGCCAATTGCTTCCTCTTGGTTTTCCTTATTGCTCAAGGTGGCATATGTAAGAGAAATTCCTTCTTTCCTCAACCTGCTGATCTGATTGTCTACCCATTCCCTTGAGTATGCTAAAATATCCTTCATCAATGTGTTCAAATCGGTCAACTCAGGTTGTGTCCAGTTAGGCAACAAGATAGGCTTATCTTTTTCTTGTTCAAATTGAGGATGAATGTAGTCCCCGTTGTCTTTTACTTGATCAGGTATAGGGAACAAGTCACACCTTTTAACAAGTTCAATTGGAATTCTGGACCAAGTCTTCTTCTTGACTCCATACTCGTCTACCAAGTTAGACCAATAATCTTCGATCTGCATAACATGAAGGGATTTCTTCCTGTGAACTCTCAGGTATGGATCATAATCAGACCTCGGATTATAAGTGTTGAACTTATAAAATTGCAACTCTACCCTTGCTGTCTTGGCTGATTGTAATGAGGGGCAGACTTCTAACATTTTTCCAATTGCAACCGGAAAATCAACTCCTTGTTTGTTCTTTCTCGCCTGAATAGAGTCTACACATGCCAGTTGTCTTGCAACTTCAAGCATAACAATCTTGTCAGTGGGATATCGAGGAAGTCTGTACGGCGCATCTGAGAATCCATGAATTCTTATATATGTGAAGGTCGGAAACTGGATAAACCAAGATCCAAACTTGTCAAGCATCACCATAGCTTCTTTAGATAGCCTCCTTTGCATTGTTCCTTGAAGCACTCGTGTGATATACATAAGGAAGGCATCATTAGTTATCTTGAAATTGTCCTTGTAATGTAGCTGGAGCTGCGGGTAACAATCATATGCTTTGAGCTGATCCTTTCGAATTCCAACTTCCCCTTTGCAAATCAGTCCTTTGCACTTAGTGAAACGTGCCAAGATATAAACCACATAGGAACTCATATAAAAGGTTTTAGTCTTCTCTAGGTTTCTCAACTGGAAATCGATATTATCACTTATTAACTTCGCCCAATTTATTGCTTCCATTCCCAATACGATCTCCTCCACATATGAAAACATCCATACTTCAAAGAAGGCTCCTTGAGGAGTTCCCATAACCCTGTTCAACATATGAATCATATCATTGTATTCTGTTTTAAAATCCGTGCAAATTAATCTCTTTGGCAACTTGGAACGGTGTCTTTTGGGTTCCTTGATCCAGTTAGAATTGACTATGTCCATACAGGATTCCTTGGCTTGATCGAACATGGCCTGTGATTCCTGTTGAGTCCTGTTCAACATATTTCGACGATGGGGAATACCAAATACTTCCCTGACTGAATCCTCTGTGAAATACGCCAAGGTGATCCCATTGGGCGTTTTAATTGATCGTGCTTGAGGATTGTACCTTCTAACACACTCGACCATTAACTCACTGCACTGAACTGCAGGTGGAAATCCTGCTGCTTGATGAAGTCCAGACTTAACAATATTTGTGGCAATAGGCGTAGGCATTTCGTTCTGAGTGCCAAACATCCTTCTCTTGTGTTGAATTGCATTAAATTGCTCAAAGTTTGTATCTGCTACTTTCTTCCACTTCGAGGATAACTGGGATTCTGGATAAAATTCTTTGAGGACTTCCTTTACTTGAGCTTTCTTGACTCCACCTCCCACGTTCTTTGGAGAAGACATTGTGCCTGTACGAAGCTCGAAGTTAGAATATTTTAACAAATTTGTAAAAAGGTGATTTCTTGGCTGGAGAAATTAATTAAAATTAATTTAAAAATCCAAGACTTAATTAAAACGCTGTTAAAGAATAAATTCTTAATGAAATTGATCCGCCTCTATTGTTTTCAAAGAGCATTCAGGGAATTTTAAATAATCTTTTGGATTTTTAAAGATTTATACTGAAGTTTTCTCAAATCCACAATAAACAAATCCTTCTCCCTTCTAAAATCGCCAACAATAACCTTGCAGTTATTTAAGAAATCTGGAAATGGAAGAGGAAAATCGAACCCTATGTTTTGGAATTTTTAAAAAAATCCTGTTGCAGCTGAAGAAGAAAGACGTCTTTGGCTTGAGAGAGGTTTTTGCCTGAGAGAAATTCGACTTTGCAAATAATAAAAATAAGCTCACAAGATCATCTTTTATAATAAAACCTTTCCAAATTGGCTCAAGTCGACTTCTTCTTCTCATTGGGTGTTTTTTGCTTTAAAACAAAAAAAGCAATCTTATCGTGATCTTTGACTTTTCAAACAAGGCGTCCCTTTTGGCTTGATAACTAAGTTTCAAAATAAAACTTAAGTTATTTCTTTTATTATTGCCTTTAGTAAAATTCGACCCTCAAGTGGACTTTTTAACCTTTCAACTGGATTTCTCTTACCAAGGCGATTTTGCCTTAGAAAATTTTCGTCTGTCTTTGAAAAATTCGACTTTCAACTGGAATTTCCTACTTCCCAACTGGAATTTCACTTCAACTTGATGTTCCTGAAGTCTAGTTCAAAATTTCTCTTGCCTTAGTCGATTTTCATTTTTGTCCAACTGGAATTTCGAACTTTCCAACTGGAATTCCTTGTAGAAGGCGGATTTTGTCTTAATCTCTCAAATAGACGAATTTCCATTAGATTTCTCAATATTTCCCTTTGATCAATGGATTTCTCAACTGGATTTTTCGAAGATTCAATTGGATTTTCCTGATGGCGCACCTCTTCCAGACTTAGGCGAATTTTTTATCATGATTTTTCTTGCTTTTCAATGATTTTTTCCTCAAAGGCGTGATTTTGTCCAGTTGATTTTTTAAGCTTTGCATGCGCCTTTTCTTTGCATTTCTCATCTTGCATGCACCTTTTCTCTGCTTTTCTCATCTTGCATGCACCTTTTTTCAATTTTTCGAGACCTCTGCTTGATTTTTGCTTGCTTTTTAGTTCCAAAAGTGGAAACTTTCGACCCCACTGCCAGTGACACCTAGCACTTTCTAAAAATAGAAACTTACTAAAAATAGTAAATTCTAGCTTGGTCCAGAAATGCCAAAAACAAAAAAAGCAAAAAAGCAAAAAAGCAGAATCCCTAACAAATAGGAAGTGTCAGAATTGAGCGAAAGCATAGGCGATCCTCGTCTGCAGGATCTTCTAAGCACTTCTATGGCGTTAACGTTCAATTTCAGGCTCAAATTCCCAAACTTGGCTCGGATGATGATTCCAAACTTTGACATCAAATTCCCAGATATCAGAGACTATGAAATTGCTACTCAAACCTAAACCCTAAGAGCAAACCAGCAAGGGTCCCCATTTGCAATTGGCCGATGTGTGAAAAAGGTCACAACAGCTCCCTTGTTTTATAAAGGGGAATTTAGGGCCATTGACGGGGTGGTTGTTGAGTGATTTTGAGAAGCAATTGTAACAAAGAATGCATATATAATTTTGTCTAGGTTTTGGAGTTTTGAGTCTTTGATTATTAGCATTGTATATTAGTATTGTCACTTCTGAATGCAAATGGCATATTTCAAGAGCCGTTGTTCTCCAATTGTATACTTCATATGAATTATGAATGAAATGGATCAAAGATCTTTCAATTCATCTTTGTTGTATTTCCATTGAGTGTTTGTTCATTGTTGATGCTCTTGTTCAAAGAACAAGTTAATGTGCTTTACCATGAATGAAGGTTTATGTGAATGTATGCATAGATAACTAAGTAATATTGGTTTGGAATTTTGAGTTAGATGGTGTAATGCATCATTTAATAGCTTTGTTGTGATAGGTGAAATGCTGTTGTATGATTTTAATTGAATGAGTTAAGACTCCATACCCTAAGATAAGGCGCTAGTCCATAAGCTTTGTTGATGTTGCAATCCTCTGGTCGCTCACAACAATTACATTCAAAATCAATTTAAATCTTTACTTTCAGTTTGAATGTATGTCTTGAGTTACGTTTCACCATATTCCCATGTTATAGATTGATAAATGCTGTGAGATCCGCTAGGTCTTTTAGGTTTTCATCTATTAAACAGCAATTAGGATAATATATCTGTTGTCACAATGTTCATAGGAAAAATGGCACAAGAGAGCTTGAGGACATTGTTGGGGATCACCCTCCCGGGTTTTGCAAAGCCCAAAGTGTAGAGGGAAAGTCTCAAAGACTTTCACTTGTTAAGTTGGCCAATCACTCCTGATTACTAACTATTGAATTTGGCAAATTCATAGGTAATTGTGAGATCAGCTTGGTTTATTAAAAACACCAACAGGGGGACGCCCGCTCCAAGTTCCCAAGTTCCCACTTTCAGGAGATGTACCCCTCTTGAAAACGTGGAGATTTTGGTAGGGACGTGTCCTCATGGTACACTAATTTAAAAAAAATGAAATAATATGGTAATATGGTTTAATTGAATTAATAAATTTGACAAAAATAATGTGATTTACCCTAAAATGTGAACCCTATTTTTTAGAAAAGAAAAAAAATCATCCACATAAATTTGTGTAATTGTAAATCAACAAATAAAATTACATAAATTGACTGCAAAGGCATAAAATTTGTAAATTTTACATGCTATGAAAGATTTAACATGTTCGAAAATTATAAATATTTTATATGCTGAAAAAAAATGAAAAAATAAGTAACTAACTTGCAAATTCAAAACTCCAGAAAATCATTCTTCAAATCCCCTAAAAAGTCCTTGCAATTTGCTCTAGAATTTTGTAGTGGTGCTGTGTGTGTTCAACATGAGTGGTTAGGTCTTATAAAGTCACAAAACCATGTTTTTGGATTGTTGAATACCTGTTTTTGGCGTGTTTTGACATGTATGGTGTGCAGCGTGAGTTGCAGGGTCAGACTCATTGAGTGACTTGTGAGTACTTGCACAAAAGTCGCATAGTCTCACCAAAAACTTGTGACAGAAATCTGCAAGTTTACAACATAAACTTAGGCTAGGAAAAAATGGTGGGTACTTGTCGATTTGCTGAGTTTTTAAAGTACTATATTTATTTAAAATGGTTCTAGTTTTTTAATGTTTTACTTGACATTGTTTCTATTTTGGTTTATAAATTATAATATTTTATTTAGTGTTATGCTGTCAAGGATTTAATTTATATCCTGGTTGTTGACCTTTCAAATTTTAAAGTAGTCAGAAGTGATCTTCCATTTATGCTAGTGTTAATCATATTGTGATAGAGATCTTTATTAGTTATGCAAACACTATTTCTATTTCTTATGTGTTTCAAGTTTGTTCCATCCAACGGCTATAGCAAGGAGTGATTATTGTCCATAAACCTTCCAAGCTATTATATTTTGAACTGTTTTGCTTGAATTTACGTTCTTATCCTTCTGTGTGCATCCTCTCAAGTGTAGATATGATGAAAATTTCTATGCTTCATAGCTCATGTTGGTCATTTGAATATCCTGTTGGAACACATCAATTTCTTTGCCCCCAATCTAGTCATGGTCTCTTGTGAAGTATTATCATAGCTTGTCATATTTCTGTCTTAAAGTGTGATTTTGATATGCTTCATCTTTTATAAGGAGAATATGCATCTTTGTAATGGTTTTTGAGCAGCCTTGCTAATGACTTGAATACCTTAAATGCAGATACTCTGATGGTCATTACAAAGATATTGAGCATGTGGAACAGTGTGGATGTGATTCTACATTTTGTGTCCGCTAATATGAAGATTTTCAACACATCAATCTTCTGCTTTCCCCCCTAAATAAGGATGAGTTGGCCTCAATTTTTGGTTTTTGAACAGTGTATAATGGGGATGAAAATCTTCTGTCATTTCAGGATTAATCAGCAAATTCTGTAAGTTTACTTATTCTAAAATGCAACATAGCTTCCTTGTTCTAGTATCTCATTCAGGTTCTTTTAGTGTTCTCTTGGTCAACATAAACGTCCATTTTCCTGCTGATGTTCTCCTGTGAACTAATACCTATAGGTTGATTTGTTTTGTACGTCAAGCTCTAGATATTCTGATATTGTCTAAGAATTATGCTATGCAGAAATCTCAGGTCTTTGAATTCTGTTGGCGTTTAAATTAGCACCTCTGGAGTGCTGATTGTAAACATTCAGCTATTTCAAATGTTTTGCAACACTTCTTCGTTATTTAAAGAGGAGAAGTCCCTCTTTGTTGGGAGCAATGCGTAAGGAAGGGAAATGTAAACTAAAGTTCCTATCTTTTTATGCTTCAGCGGTAGGACACAAGGGTGCACAAACACAATGCGCCGTAGCTAAGCTTTTTCTCTGGTTTCTGCAAATCTTAACTACGACTAATCTAGCTTCTATCTATCCAATACCTTCAAGGTAAACAGAGCATGAGGGTAAAGGAGCGGGAATGGGTTGGTTGGATCACCTGAATTCGCCGTCTCTTGAGAATATGACCGAGGCTCTGAACTCTCGGGTATACACCAGGATAAGGTTGGTACAAGCAAACACTCTTTACGGTAAACTAGATCTGAGACCTGCCAAGGAGGAGGGACTCCTATCCGAGGTATGGGCTAGGAAATAGTTTACGAGAAACAACAATTTTACGATGCCTTGGCCAGCGAGCTTGCTAAGGAGGAGGGACTCCTATCTGAAGTGTAGCTTGGAAGTCAATACATTAAACAACAACGAACGATAACTTGTTAATAACAAATATCCAAGGAGGAGGGACTCCTATCTGAGGAGGGAAATGAAACAACGAGCTATTAGATACAAGACGTGGACACAACTCAAAAAGATTGACCAAAATGCAAGCGCCTTCTGATATTCTCCTTCAAAGCTTCATCAACGAATTACAAAGGTTGGGAAAGCAAAGGCACGAAATCATGCACAATTACGATCGACCAACGAACTCTCATCCAAGAATGAACAAATATCCGCTTTCAAAGTGTTGGCAACAATGGCGCAGCAATTGCATAGCAAGTAAAAGTTAAACAAACAATGAGCCCAAGGCTCTTATTTATAGAACTCAAAGGAGGGGTAACCCCAAAATCTCCTTGAGTTAACAATGAGTTCTTGCCAATCAATTAGCAAGATTTATTCCTAAAAGGGGAACAAGCGATTAAAAAAAAATACTTCAATTAGCGAAAGTCAACAAAGAGTCAATCGGAAACTACTTCAGTTGATGAAAGTAAACTAAAGGTGAACTTTAATGAAAGTATCCCTCCAAAATAGACATCCACATTTAGTGGAGATCTAAGATCCACAAATCATGGAAGCCAATTAGACATCCTTAATCTGGGATCCGACAATGCATGATTTAAGGAAAGTGGAGTTAAACTTGGAAAGAAGCATCAAGTTAACTCCAATTACATTTAATATCATCTTGAGTTGACTTGGAAAGAAGCATCAAGTCAAACTCAAGTCTCATAAATGCCACTTGGAGGGTGTAGGCGTCCTTCTTTGGTGCATTTATAGCTCGCCACTAATCAGCAGTGTCTCTATCCATTGATTGACTTCATCAGCTTCTGGGGAGTTAATGCTCTGTAGAATGATGACGTGGCGTCGTAGCATGACCTCACCCGTTGTGAGTTGATTTCCGAAGTCAATACACTGAGATGCTGCCTCTTCAAACTTGGTTGATAAAGCTGCTACCTTAGCCAGCTTGCAACCATCTGGATCATCAAGAAAGGTACTGCGGATGACATCCCTGAACTGGTTCTGTACAGTGACCATCTCGATGTATTCTCCTCCCTCACCTGATATTCCATGCAAGGGAAAGATATCACCAACATTCTTGCGAAGTTGATAATAGTGGCAACCACCCGTCTGTAATCAATCAACTCTACTGAATGAGCGTCATAGGCTTTCACCTTGTACGCCAATTGTTCCTTCCAAGCAAAGAGATGTTGCTTATTTTTTTCAGAGTATACTGATTGATATGCCAATTGCAAATCTGCAATTGTGCTTTCGTTTTCAAGCCTCTTTTTTGCAATCCTTTGTTCTGATTGCTGGATCTCTGCACGAAGTCCATGTGCTCTATCCCGTAACTGGTATAGGTTTGCCAGTATACATCTACCCTTGAGAACAAACTCTTCCACTTGATCTCTCAAGTGTTTACCGAATGTTATCAATTGCCGATGATTTTGTTCGGCAGGGAGATCTAGTAGTCCTGCTGGTAGGGCTGAGACGTTTGGTGTGCCATGTATCAAGCTAGTTATGTATGACCTCAGTTTCTGATTTTCAGCCTTTAAGGCTGCCTTTTCTTTACCATCTTTAGCCATTCTTTCTTGTGCGCTCACCGAAGCTATTCCAAGAAGGTCTGCCTCCACCTGTCGTGTAGTCTTCCCGAGGTTAAGTTGAGACAAAGTGTAGTCTTCTACTTGGACCTCGTGTATGCTTTTCTCTGCTGGTGGGGCGACAGTCTCTATGATGATCTCACACTTTGCATTCCTTTCTATGTGAACTTGTTTCTTCAACCTTTTCGCCGACGTGTCTTGTGGGACGTGGTCGAATTCGGTAAAGTCAAGTTCATAGGAGGGTTTTTCCCTCTTCCTGCCTAGGAAGCCTTCAAGCCAAATAGAATCTCGGCAAACTTCGCTAGGAGGGACGTGAGGCCCTTGAATGCTAGATGTGTGAGACTGTGCTGGAGCAATGTCTCTCGGTGGCGAATCCAAGTCGATGAGGACTTGCGACTGCTGTGATACTGGTGATATTGGTGGCTTTGCTTCCATAACAGGCACCGTTTCTGCTACTACTTCTACTGTTGTTGCCTCTGCCGTTGGCTCTGCCACTGGTTCTTCAACAACTACTGCTGCTGGCTCCTCTATGATAACTTCTGTTGGATCAGGGGTAGCAGTCTCTACTCTTTGTTCTGGGGCAGCAATACTCGTGATTATTTCAGGACTATGCGTGGCTTTCTCCACAGGTGTCCTCTGTGTTCTAGGCTTCGTAGGCTTTGACATCCTCATCCCTCGGGGAGGATTGCACCATTGCTTCTGCCTAGGTTTCCTTTTTGAAGTGGAAGGTGGTGTAGATGAACCTATGGCGGCTCGTTCGTGAGGTATCACCTTCCTTGATTTCTTGCCGAGATAGAGTTGGCTATTTCTAACCACTCTACTCGTTCTTTCTTCTATAGACGTGTTTTCTTTGGCATACCAATCCACTCTCGGGAGCGGTTGGGAGTCAACTGAATCTGCGAAGAATGAGGGGAGAGTGACTTCCCCTTCATCATCGGACAGGCCCTCAATGTCTGCTGACATAAAATCAGCAATTTGTGGGAGTCTGAATCTACTGTAGTTCCTTCTTCGCACTTCATACTCGTCTTTACAATTTACCCAATAATCTTCCATAGAAGACTTATGTGACGAGTGCTGCTCGAGGTGTGCTGCATAGAGTCCTCTGGGATCAGAGGATCTTCTCTCAATGAGATACTTGAGGTTAAACCTCACCGTTTCCTGACTCATCATCTTAGCATCTGCCGCGAATCCACATCTATATAGTCCCATTCCAATGGGAAAGTTAACAACTGTCTTCCTCTTCAAGCGCAAGTAGACATGAACCTTAGACAATTGTCTTAGGAATTCCATGAAGACTACCTTATCTGAAGGGTATCTTGGTAGCATGGCGGGGTGGCCAATGTAGCCATACACGCGTATGTAGGAGAATGTAGGAAATTGGATGAACCAATCTGCCCAATCCGCCATTGCCTCTCTGGCTGTCTGTGAAATACGCACGTGCATCTCATGGTTAAGCTCACGTACTGTGTGCATAGTGAAGAGATCACTCGTTTTCTTGAAGTGTCTTTCCGCTTGAGTAAACTCAAGACGTGTGAAATGTTCATGAACCTTTTGCACACCTAAGGTTCCCACATTGTTCAATAACCTGAAATCACCTTGGAAGGCTATCAAGTATACCAGGTAAGAGCACATGTGGAACCTATGAGCTTCCAGATACCCAGTGATTTGTCGATGGAGTGTGTCACTAATCAAAGTGGCCCAGTTATAATATTCCCTTCTGCCAATGATTTTAGCAATGACATAGTACATCCATGGCTGGAATTGACGACCATCTTCTTCTCCAGTGATTCTATTGAGCAGAGTGATTAACACTGCGTACTCATCTTTACATTCTCCTCCTCCCAACGACTTAGGCAAGCTTGCCTTTGTCACTTTTAACCATTTTTCAGCCATTACCTTTTGACATTTGTCCTTAGCTGTCTCAAATGCCTTCTCACATTCTATCACTGATATGACTTTGCTGTTAGGACATGATGGAATATCAAAACACCTTTCGATATCTTGAGGTTTCAGACTACAAACAATTCTTCCATCCGCTGCCCTGATTTCTTTGGTGGTAGGATTGTAATGCTTGATACAAGCGATTACAAGCTCTACGCTTTGTAGTGTGATGGGAATTGAGGCAGCCTGCAGCAACCCGGATTCTTCAATATTCTGCAATGTGATTTGATTCATGCCTTCTAGCTGCTCCAAATCAACCACTGGATTTACTTGGTGTAAATTTGTGTCAACTGTTTTCAAGTAATCATGGAGTAAGACCGTTTTGGTCTCGTATTGTACCTGGGAGTACTGCATCTTGAAAAACTTGAAGATTGACTGTAAGCTTGACCTTGTTCAGATGATTTTCGGAAACCCTTGAAAATAGCGCCCTGCCGAGAAGTATTTTTTCGAAAAAAATCTGGGACATGGGTTTTGTTCGTGCTTCAATGCTGAACAAACCCAATTCCTCAGAATTTGGATTCTGAAACTTTTTCGGAAAAACCCCCAAAAATAGGGGCAGCAAGTTTGCTGATTTTGGAAAATTTGTCAAGATGGGTTTCTCTTGAAAATAATGCTGAATCTACCCAGTTGATCTAATCTGATGTAGCCTGTTGCTTTTTCTGTCAAATGCAAGAAAACCTAAGACCAGAAGAGAGGAAGTAGACAGAAGATGGATTGGAAGTTTTTATCTGATTTCCTGAAAAAAATCTATCTCTGGGTCCAATCCTCAAAATAGCAATCCTCTTCTGCTTCAGATCTGCAAGAAAAATTGAAGAACGGATGAAAACCTTGTTCAGATCTATCAATGGCGTCCTTGAGAGCTTGTGGCTGTTCTTGATCTTTTATCCTGCAATGAAATAATGAAATGGGACGCCTTCACCTTGAATATATATGTTCAAGCCTTAGATCCACAAGTTTGGGGACCTAACTCAAGCTCAAAAGTGATTTTGGCTTGATCTGAAGTTCAAAAAGGTGATTTCCACTGATCGTGGAGTGTTTTAGCCAATTTTAACTCAAAAGTTCTTGACTTTAGTCAACAACTTGACCCTTGACTTCTTTTAGGCGTCCCTTTTGGTTTTTTGCAAGTTTTTTAATATTTTCTTTCCTGAAAGACCTCTGTTTGATCTTGAATCTAGCGTTATCTGTTGATCCTGAGATGTTGCTAACACATTCACTGCGGAGCTGAATCCATACTGAAAAGAAGTGTCTGGGAGACATGATGATGAAAAGCTGAGTTTAGGGCTTCAAAAGAAAGGGCGCCTTTTCCAAGGAAAGGCTCTTTTGCTAATGCCTTGGTGAATTTTCCAACTTCGTTCTTCAGCCTTTTGAAATGACCTCTCGTGCTTTGATCTGGATTTCTCATTGATCAGAGAGTCAGATGATTTCGCTTGATGTCTTATTAGGTAGCCAACTCTGTTCTACCAAAGATGACCTTCTTCAGAAAACTTGGATTTCATTCTAGGGTTCCTTTATTCAAGGGCGCCCCTCCTTGAAAAGGGCGCTTTTGTCTTTTGGCCTGATCACTTCATCTGAAAAGTTACCTACTTTGATTTGGATTATCCGTTGAATGCTCTGTCAGATGTTGGTGCTTGCAGTTGCGTTTCCGAGATCTACTTGGGCTTAGAAGGTTACCCTGGGAAGCCTTTTATCATTTATCAGCATCTGGAGATCAGAAAAGAAGGGCGCCTTTCTTTTGGAAAGGCTCTTTTTCTTTAAAACTTCGCCATTAACTGTGGTTTCCTGATATTTCCTCAACTGTCTCTTTTCACTTCATCAGCAACTGCTTGTGATCTATTCCTCAGATGATTTATCTGTTTGTTTCATTGTTGTGCCAGCAAGCAAACGTCAAGAATGAATGCCTTGGAAGATCTGGGTGACTTCATTTGACCTTAAAAGATCATGGGTGCCCCTGCTTGAAAAAGGCTCTTTTCAGCATTGTGAAATGTCTCTCCTTCGTAACGTTTCCAGAGTTAGTCAAATTTTGACCTTTTTCAATTTTAGGAATCTCCTTCATCAAATTGCATCATTTTGGACCTTTTCCGCCATGATTACGTTGTTGAAGCTTTTGAAGCTTAGCTTTCAGCACCTGGTACTGGCCAATCTGCCATTAATGGCTGTGGAGCTCCTAACTTTATTCCTGAAAAATAGAAATAGACCCAACAGAGTAAAACATGCCTTTTGATGATTCTGACTTGACCAATGTGATCGTGAAGCCTTTTAATCCTATCAAAATCATTTTCAATCATTTCTAGGAAGGTCCTATTTTCGGGGATTTCCCTGAAAATAGGGGCGAAAAACCCTAATTTTCAAATTTTCAGAATTTTGCACATGTGTTCCTTGACAGAAACCCACCAAGATTCTATGATTGAATTGACCTAAAACAGACTTTATATGGCATTTTAACAAGATTTAGCTCAATTTATACAAAATGCCAAAAAATTTATTTTGGGTACAACAAATTCTTCATTTTTTAGTGTACATATTAGACATCTGATCTAGAGTACTTTGAGAACATTGCATGGAAATGGGTACTTTGTTTCATACGGATATGGCAAAAATTTAAGCCACCTTGATACTTACATGGCATTAATAAATTGTATCTAATACATCAAAAGACATGGAACATAATCTGTAAACTAATCTAATTTTTTTATGTCATCATTTATCAATGTATATTTTTAATTTTAATTATATTTTTTGTTATTAAATGTCATATATGAGTACAAAACCAAATTAACTTTTGAAATGTTAGATTTTCTTTAAGTTTTGAATTTTCATTCCAACCCTAAACCAGATATAGCCTGGTACTGGGTGGACGCTTATTTGGATATGCTGGTTACAGTATACAGGCCATGTATTTGTATCCATATCTGATATGCTGAAACATGTATTGGGCGGTTGGGGAGGTGGAAGTGGACTGACAACCCTGTTGTTACATCAATCGTCAATCTTTTTACCTCTGAATTGGGATGTGTCACATTTTTTTAGTTTTAATTAAAAAAAATTAAAAATTAAAAATTAAATGGCAATCATGAGGAGTTGAATTTGATATGTTTTTTGTGACTGATATGTTTTTGTGACTAATTTGTTAAAGCTAAATTAAAATCTCATAAAGTGTTAAAAGCTCAAAGAGAAAAAGCTTGAAATAAAATTTAGGCAAGGTAATATGGAAATGTTTTGTGAAGTCTAGGCGCCAAAAAGTTGGGAAAAGGAGGTCAGTTTTGTTTCCTTCACCCATGTAGCAGAAAACTTAGGGTTTTCAGTTTAATGGTGCTGAAGAGGTCCAAAAAATGGAGTCACCGCGTTGCAGAGAAGACCTGAGGGATAGGGCACGTTCTGTTTGCTCCAGATAAATCTCTTTTGTTGGCATTGAAAGCTCTTCACGTTGTTGTGTCACAAGGAAATGAAGGCAGGTCGCAGAAGTTCACAAATATTAGGGGGCATGTTGAAGGTTTGTTGCCGGTATGCCTCCACAGTCACCATATATTGTTGAAGTGTTGGTTTTGTCTTTGTTTTCCAATATGTTGCGGTTTGAGGATTTCAAAGTCACTATTCATATACCACAGTATGGAAGGGACAGTCATAAGTCTTATGACTGTGATGAAGACTAAAAGAAACAAATGACAAGGATATCTGTAGATTCTCAGTTTAAAATTTGTTGCATGCATGAATAAATCATAGGATCACATGACAGTTGATAGTTCAAAACCTAGTTAGGAATCTTATGACAAGTTTGAAGGTCAATCTTAGAAGACAGAGAACAGTGAATAAGCTAGGAGGTCAGTTTTGTTTCCGTCACCCATGTAGCAGAAAACTTAGGGTTTTCAGTTTAATGGTGCTGAAGAGGTCCAAAAAATGGAGTCACCACGTTGCAGAGAAGACCTGAGGGATAGGGCACGTTCTGTTTGCTCCAGATAAATCTCTTTTGTTGGCATTGAAAGCTCTCCGCGTTGTTGTGTCACAAGGAAATGAAGGCCGGTTGCAGAAGTTCACAAATATTAGGGGGCATGTTGAAGGTTTGTTGCCAGGTATGCCTCCACAATCACCATATATTGTTGAAGTGTTGGTTTTGTCCTTGTTGTCCAATATGTTGTGGTTTGAGGATTTCAAAGTCACTATTCAGATACCACAGTATGGAAGGGACAGTCATAAGTCTTATGACTGCGATGAAGACTAAAAGAAATAAATGCCAAGGATATCTGTAGATTCTCAGTTTAAAAAGTTTGAAGGTCAATTGTAGAAGACAGAGCAATCTTAGAAGGTCAATCATAGGAATCTTATGACAAGTTTGAAGGTCAATCTTTTAGAAGACAGAGCACAGTGAATAAGATTTCAATGACAATCATAGTGAAAGGCAGAGTTGTGAACAGTATGACAGTGGTTCATTTTACCTTGGCAACAAATCAAAGTGGGACAGTCATCCATCATGGATGGTTTCCCAAGACTTATGGCTAGGAAGATCATTTCCATGTTTCTAAGGAGTGGTAAATATCTCTGTGGCAGTGTGTAGTCCAAGAACAATATGACAATCCACACAACAGTCATCATTCATGATAGCTTCAATGACAGTTCTTATAGTCTGTTGATTATGTAAGAAAAAATGACATCAAAGATAAGGACCACCCTACACTTAATACAATCTAGAAGAAATTAAATGAACTTAGAAGACAAGGTTATTCACAAGGTGTCATGTCAGTCCAAAGGCAGAGATAGAACATTTGCTGATTCTGTGTGGAAAGAATAAGTCTTCAGATGAACTAACGGTGAGGATAAAATCAAGAAATGGAGATAGAACTTTGGGATTGTGTTAAAAGGTTTCTTACAAGCAACCCCCCTGATTATACTTGTGTTATTAAACTGGTGAAATAAGTCAGGAATGAACTTGTTGCATTAGTTCCTGCAAGCTGGAAACAAGAAATCCTTGACAGCATTGACACAGATCTCTTATTTCAGATATTAGAGTTAGGAAGCCAAGACATGGAGTATCTCAGCAAACTTTTGGAATACTCATTAGGTGTTGTGTTGAAGCTTGCTATTCTAGCAAATGATAATGAATCCAAAACAATGCAAGAGCAATTATTTCATGAACTATCTGAGATAGTAGTTGGGATGGACAAGAAAACAAATTATTCATTTGCACATGTGTTGGTGAAAGGTCTTCACTTTATTCTAGAGCAAATCCAGGTTCTAAAGTTTAAGAAATATACAAGTGCTGCATGGATCAGATCATTGGAGCCATTGGTCCAGGGCTTGGAAGGTGTGAGATACTTGCAAGAAGCATTCACCACTCACTGTGGCCCTCCTTGAGAGCAACAAGAATGTTGCCTCAAACTGTTCAATGGCTTATAACTGTGCAGCAAACTGTGGAGTAAGAGGGATATATCCTTACCAGGTTAAGAATGGGGCAATTGTCTGAATCTAATGATTTAATAGGAACTAATTGCTTAAGAGTTGGAAGTAAGCTACAGGGAGTTACTAATGATCCATCATCAAAGCATCGTATCCACACCATGAAGAAGAAATTTACACAGAGAAGTTAGCATATCAATGCAAAAACTGACTCTAGAAAAAAACATATTAGCACTATTTCCTTTGCTGCCTTCATTGGAAAATAGAAAGCCTATCTCTGGAAGAGAGCAGGATACATAGGGACATTGAGTGATATAATGACTAAAGGGGAATGAGTAGTAAAAGGGACCTTATGAGATAAGGAGATATGACTACTCTATGAATAAGAATGAGATAGCATGGTATGGTGTTACACTCTGTTACAAAGCATTTGATGACAAAATGATAAAACAAGATAAATATGAGTGTCATAACAGTAGCAAGTTCATGAAGTCAAATGACAGTTTAAAGACAATCCATTAAGGACAGTTTTCAGACCTACAGATGACAGTGCATAGCATAAGATATAATCGTCATGAGAGGTAAAAGTGACAGAGGAACATGTCAAATGATTGCTAGACATTGTGCAAAAACTGCCTGATAATGAGTTATCAGAACAGGGTGAAGTCAAAGATAATTGACACTTCAAGATGACTGCAAGATTGAAGAAAAGTCACCTATCGAAATTGCGAATGAACGCATGAATTTTGAGGAAGATATCGCCATGGAAATTGTCAAACCTTCCATGATGGATCAGTTTCAAGGAGGTATGAGTTTGTTGGTTATTCCTCTAAGGGAACCTAGCATTGCTTCATCACCCCTACCTTGTCTTGGTAAGGAATCAAATGGCGGCTTTGATGATGTTGAGTTGGATGTTCATACTTATGATGGCAGTCCAAAAAGTCCAGTTGTGGTGAACAAAGAGGTTTGGTTAGGACTGATTTAATATCACAAGATATGGAGGTGAACGATTATCATGATGCTAGTACTGGGGAGTTGAAGAGTGACTTATTAACAGGGACATCTGATCATGAGGAGTACAGTGATCGCATTTTCCTTGAGTCGAGCAACCAGCCCTTTAGCACATGGGATCCGGGTGTGTTGGCATTTAATAATGAGGAACCTACGTGGGATGAATTTCCCTTTGAATCAGATGATGTCCATGTTGGCCCCATGATTGCCGTTGCACCAAAAGATTGACCTATTAATGTTTGATACAATCGCCAAAGTTAACGGATCCACAAGAGGTGGTTAGTCCATGTCATGAATCCCGAGGGGAGCGCTGGCCATTTGCCATGCGCTGAGGGGATTCGAATCCGACACCTTTGGCTCTGATACCAAAGTTTGTGCAACATACCACTGGCACTACATTGTCTACAAACATCATACCCCTGTTATCCAATGAAGCTCCCCTTGACTGGTATGTACTTTATGAATGCCATCTTTATTAAAGAAATGAATGAACTTCTACTGCAAACTCATTGTTCACTGTTAAGAAGAATGAATGAACTGCTATAGACTGTCTTTTGCAAGAGGTAAAAACATTGTCTTACTATTATAGACAAGAGCTGTGTCACAGGATTCGCCGAATTTCATGGTTGAAGTTCGGAATTCGGCGAATATTTTAAAAATGTATAAAATTCGTTCATATTCGCGCCTAGATTCGTACGGAAAAGGGTGATTGTATTTTTATTAACATATATTTTCACAAACTGGTTTTCATTAGGGTTTTTTTAGCACAGAGTTTCTCCCGCTAGCACATTGGGCACAACACATTTCTTCCAGGCGCGACAGCAGAAAAACGGTGAGCAAGAGGAGTTGCTGTGCACGACAGGCCACAACATCACGGGATCACATGGCATTGACCTAGCGTTGAATGGAAACCCATGGGTTTGACAGCAGAGAAGCTTAGTGAATGCTGGTCTAAGTCGCGACGACCCTACTAGGCTGTCGCAATTTCATTTGTAGTTAATTTTATTTTTTTTATATATTTGTTTTAAGTTTGTCTATATTTTAAAAGAATTTAAACATGCATTCATTCATTAAAAAATTTAATATTATTTTATTTCTATTAATTTTTTATTAAAGAATTAACATTTAATATTATTTTTACTTTACTTATTTATTTGTATTTATCTATTAATACTAACATTTAATAATTAAACAAATTTAAATATTTAAATTTTAAATTAAATCTTTTAGTTTCCATTTACAAATATTCTAGCATTTGTTATAATTTATTTAAACTCAATATAAGATTATTTTAATATTTATAAATTATATATTTTTTACAATAAAAATAAAACTTAATATATTTTTAGCTAATTCAAGAAAACTCTCAGAATAATACTTTAATATTTTATTATTTAATAATTATATTTAAAGTTCAATAGTTTTAATTTATTAATATAGTATCATTAGTTATATAATATTTATTAAAAAAAATAAAAAAATTTACATAAGGCGAATTTGATCCGAATTTTATACTCTTCGAATTTTTTCCTTGCCGAATTTCATCCGAATTTCATTGTTGCCGAATTTGAATTCGAATTCAAATCTTGTGACTTAGGACAAGAGTATCATGAAACCATCCACTGTCAACAAAGAATTGAACTCAGTCATATTCTAAACAGCCAATGTTACTGAGAATAAGAGTGAGATGGTAAACCAAGACAGTGAACCAAACATTTTACTATCAGACCACCATTCAAAGGGCACTGTCAACTACCAATCCTCTGTGACTAGGGACATTTGCATACTGTAAATGATCATCATTGTAGTATATCAAGACTACAACTGTAAACATGACATTGTCAGGGCACTTGAGAAGCATAGAATTGTCATTGTGCACTTTGTAGGAAGTGAGCAGTGAGAATTGAGAACAAAGGGCACTGTCAAGAACAAGAGTGATTTCACATGCACTGTACACTACACCATACTATCCAAGATTAGACAATATTCACAATCAAGGCACTGTCTCAAGTACATACACGATTCTTACAAGCCATCTTCACTGTTCTTGTGATCAAACAAAGGTCACTTGTCACAACAAACATACTATGCCATTTCACACTATGACATATAAGATGACTGTGCAGTAAATATGCCATTTCACACTATGACATGTGAGAGTTTCAAAAATTACTGTCCACTCCCTCTGTCCAAGCAACTGTCTCAAGTGCACTGTCATGTATTAGAATCACAACTCTTGAACTAATGCATCCTTCCATCAAATCACTGTCATGTGATCACTATAATTTGATTGTGTATTAGCAATTTTTAAGGTACATGGATCATTGTCTTTTCATGATAGGACTATTCACTTTGTGCTCACAATGACTACCTTCATGACTGCCTTCAACTCATGAGACTACCTACCATTTTTCATAGACATCAAAATTCTTATCCTATGCCACTGTCACTTCCTCATTAATGACTATCTCATTAATGCACTGTATGATTGTCTCTTGTCATGACATTGCACATCCATTTGCAGCAGAATATCCATTTATCTGACAGTCAAGTTGACTGTCCCTGCACTTTATAAACCCATTTCCTCCATATTATTCTGCAGCTTAAAGGCATTTTCATAATATTTTCTTTGACATATGCATCAATCAGCGATGTAATGTAAAATGACTTGGCACCAAACCTCTTTCAATCAAGAGATAACAGTCCAAGACAACTATCACTTTCAAAACCACACTATGACAGAGAAAGCACTGTTTAAGCATTAATAACTTCACTTCCATTGTCACTGCAAGTATGAACTGAGATGACATGATAAACACTTAGCTTGGACTGTCCACAGAAATGATTACAGACGGCTCTCATTTGACAATAGCAAGCATACTGTCATCAATTTCTTCATTATGCAAGACCATTAGAAATACATTATGCCACTATCAACAAACACTCACACCGTCACACCTCAAGGTCACTATTACAGTTACTACTTGAGCAGAGAAAAGATAGGCATTAGAAATGTCCATGAAATCACTGCCAATTGAGTCTTGAAGCTATCAACTCCATCTTGATTGCACTAACTCACCAATGCTCTCATGATTACTTTTGTCAACAAGAATACCAAACATGTGACCGCTGAAACACTATAATTTTTCTGATACAAGGATTTGACAATGCATCCAACAATAAGATTGCCAACAAATTTACTTTTACTATTTTTCTTGAAGGCTTGTGAGCATATAAAAACAAGCAAACCATAGATTATTTAGTTGCATTCAAAACTACCACTACTTTACTGAACATTGCCATGAACAATTTTGCAACCACTGCCATGACAAACCAAAAGTCAACATGTCTTGTTTCACATCTTGAGAATTTGAGCCTACAACCTTCTTGTTGTTGCTTAAAGGGATTGAATGATAAGACTATAAACACTCTCCCTAAACTCATGCAGCTCTTTATGCACTAATAGAAGTCTCTTGTGCAGCATGCACAAGATTAGGTTCTTTCTTCTCTTTTTCTTGCTTTCTTCTCCAGACCTTCATAATGATAGTCTTTTTGTGATGACTGATTGATTTCATTAAATCACTCCTGCAGTATTGTACTTTATGTGCAAACTTATGACACCTATAGCATTTGACTTTGCTTCTACTACTTAACCATTCATAAGGGCTTTCAGTACATCCAACTTTCTTTCCATGCACCCAACATTCTTTTGCTCTATGACCAAACTCATGGCATGAATAACAATAACTATGAAAAGAATTGTCAAACCTGGACTTTTGATGCTGTATTGAATGAAAAGCTCTTCTCAACTTGTTGTTGCTGGCTTGTACAGGAGTGCTTTCTGTTGTCTTCTTCTTGTCTTCAGCCTTAGGAGCAGCAGAATAATAGTTTAAATCTATTTTCTTCCTTGGTATTTCTCTGACTTTAGAACTCTGCCCTTCTTCAAAACCTAATTCAGCAGTATCTTTATGATGTTTTTGTTTGCTCAACATTTCAAATAAACATTCTGTGCTCTTTCCAAGTTGAAGTGTCTTGTGTAACTTAGAAGAGGCTTTTCCTAATTCATTTTTCAAAGAAATTATCTCTGACTCATACTTTTCAGTTTTCACAATCAACCTCTTTTGCCTTGAGCTGATTATTGACTTCTTCTATTTTCTTACCTTTTGCAACTTGATCCTTCAAATCTATTATCAGTTTTTTTGCTTCTTGGAGAGCTGAAAGTGTCTTAACTTTAGACTCTTTTTCTTCTTGAAGCTGCAACCTTAATCTTTGATTTTCCACTCTTGCGTTTCTCAATCTCATCAAGAGCACAAGTGAGTTCACCTTCAAGATCAAATTCACATTCATTTTCATCTAACTCTTGTTCATAATCTCTCACAGAGCAGTCTTCTTCTTTATCAACAAAAACATCTTCTCTTTCAGATGTATCACACCCTGTATCAACTTGCAAGGGTGTCTTTTCTAGCAACTCATCACTTTCATACATATAAATCAATTTGTCCCAAATCTCCTTTGCATCTTTACAATACATAACTTTAGCAATAATTTCATTTGGCAAACCACTAAGGATAGCATCCATGGCCCTAGCATTGAATTCACGAGCCTTCTTCTCATCAACAGTAGAAGAAGATGTTGAAAACTCTGAATAACCTTTCCCTACTGCTGTCCACACATCAAATCCCAAGAAAGATAAATAAGTCTCCATCCTTAGTTTCCAAAGAATAAAATTGGTGCCTTCAAACTGAGGTGCTCTAGGTATAGGATACACTTTCATTTGTGAATCATTGTTTGTAACTGCTTCTCCATCATTCTTTGTATTTGGTTCAAGTAGTGTTTGTTGTTTAGTACTCTATTGAGCATTTGTTTTTCCTTTATTTCTTTTGCGTTTTGCCATTGTACTACACCACCAAGATCAACCCAAGTTGATTAAACTTTTGTTGGGAACCCTGCTGCTCTGATACTACTTGTTGGAGTACAGGACCACTGAGAGGGGGTGCAAGGGGAGGTGAATCAGTGGTTAGATAAAATCAATCCCAAATTTCCTAAACTCCTTGTTCACACAAAAAATCTTGGATACTCTATTTCATGAACAACCAAAGATGTGCATATTAAAATATGATATGCAAATTAGGAATTCAAAAACTCATAATAGCAAAGAGAGATAAGACACCAAATTTTATGAGTGGGAAACCCTAAGTACGGTGAAAAAACCACTCTTTAATCAAGGCCTTATTAGGCTTCACTAGCCAAAACTTTCTATTTACAGTTTGTGTGTCTCACTGACAACACAATAAGCCTCACTGGCTGGATATCAGGTTTTCCAATCTGAATACAAGAAGATCAATTCAGAGTACCACTCTGTTTACATTGAAACACAAAGGTTATAGATGTATTCTATAACTCTTATACATACACCTTATCTCTCCCAATTTGATACAAAAAGAAACAAATCTTCAGGACTTTCAAGTACTCGATACAAAACACATACAATTCTGAATTCTCTATCCTTGAACAAGGTATACTGAATTTACAATCTCTGAACTCCCAATTTCAAAAAGGCCCAATTACTATTCTTTTATCATTTTGCAACCACCACCTTTCTTTTCGAAAAGAATCAATTACCATTCTGTTCAAACAAAACCTTTATCACTGGTTGACAAAGAATTTCACTCCTATTTCATATGAAATCATTTCTTGTACAATCACCTATCACCTCTAATATTGCTGTGCTCAAATATCATACTCCTTCATTAGCCATCTGCTTTTCTCAATCTTCACAGACAATTGTAGTCGATCTTCATTCTCTTTTAATCACAAATCCTGCATATACAAACACAAAAACTCTGTACATTTTCACGTTATATTGATTCTTGACAAGAGAAATTTACACAAAGATTTCAGTCAAAAAACAATTCTTTTGTCTAAACTTGTGTCAAAAACATAAAGGTTCTGAAATAGAAGTTTTATCTCTTGTTACAAAAATCTTCACTCATTGACACGACAACTTCCAAAAAACCATTCCATCCATAAGGAAAAAACTCTTGACAGATTTGGCACCAATCCAAAAAGCACACAATTGTTCGCATTCAAAAATGGAAACAACCTTGTAAAAGCAACTGATGACATTTTGACTCTCTTCAAAGTTGCACCATCAGGAAATAGCTGTTAGGAAAAATTAAATAAAAGCCCTCAATTCACTTTTGCCGCCTGAATCAACCTTGAATAAGAACAGTTGATCTCTTTTCAAATAACTTAACCACTCACTTCAACCTGCTCAAACAGTTACAGTGCCGGGGCAGACCAGTCATTGAATGTGACTTAACCCCTCAAGCAAGTCACTTAAGTTATATGTGACCGGTGACAAAAGGTCACTTCCTAAATATAACAGCAATGACTTTTTTAAAAAACTTTGCAAACAGAATCTTACAAAAAGATGTTAGGATTTTGTAACAAACCCTGAAGGCAACCTTGAAGCGTCAGATGCATAATGGAGTGCTGTCTTTGATAGGCACGATTTTGTAACAAACCCTCAAGGCAAACTTGAAGCGTCAGATGCATAATCGAGTGCTGTCTTTGATAGGCACCATAAAAATGAATGAAGTGCTTTCTTCACAAAACCTAAACCCTAGAACATGGATAAGCATCATAAAACCCTTGAAACTATGTGGAAGCTTCAACAAGTAAAAGTCTTAATGCATAACATCAATTGATCCACATTACATACGTTGACTGAATGACTTGAAGCACCTTGAATGATGAATGACTTGAAGCACCTTGATGAATGACTACCAATGTCAAACCATCAGACTTTGACATCAATGATAAATCAATGCCAATACAACAAACTCCCCTTTCGGCCTTGATGTCAACTTCACAAAATTTGCACGTTATTTGCTCTTTTTCTCTCCCCATTTTACAACAATGACAAAGAGACCAATATCATCAAGTAATCACTCCCCCTATGAAGATAAAGCAATGACATACAAATCAAAATGACAAATCAATGACTGTCCCAAGCATAAGAATGACTGTCCATGGAAAGCACCAACGAGCATCTTTGTAGCCACATTATCATAGCTTACTGTTCATTGTAGCAGCACAAACATAATAGCACCAAGCTTACTGTTCACTGTAGAACCACTGTTCCATTGAAGAACCACTGTCATCAGTCATTACAGTCATTACAGTGAAACAAACTGTTAAATTTATGTGAACAGATTAAATGCAAAGAGAAATAATTCGAAATCAGACAAAATAACACAGCATATACCCTGGAAAAACCCTCCTCTTGAGGGAGAAAAACCCAGCAACAAAGATCTCTCTTATATTTGATGCAATAGTGGCAATTTTTACAAATTACAATGAGGTCTAACACAAGACCGATATGCAGTACCTGGCAATAAAAGAATGACAGATAACAAACTCTAGATCACACCTGGCAATATCAGAACACAAATCCGATAATGTTCACTTTGCACTGAAAGGTCTTCAAACTATGCACTGGATTGTCTTCAATCTTGAATTCGCTCAACACTGTGAATGTTCGCCCTTGTATTCTGAATTCGCACTTGCTTGTTATATTGGCACTTGAGTATATTGCAGACTGATAAGAATCGCGTCAATCTGTACCTTGAATTCACACTGATTGATATCACGGAGCTGGTGTATTTGCACTTAGATCTTAGACAAGTTCGCACTTTACCATCAGCTGTGTTCGCACTTAGATTATAGACAAGTTCGCACTTTAGAATCAGATCAGTTCGCACTATGTAAAATGATCGGACTGATCTCCTGCATAGATGATAATCACAATGGACGAACAAGCTACATATATATACAAGTGAGAGTTGAAACTAATGTCGGCCTAAATATTATATGATACATGCCTCTTCACAAGAGGTCGGCCTCAAATCATAACCACGCATTAAATGACTTCTTAACAAGATGAGTTTGAATCTTCTCATGTCGGCTATACAATAATAATAATAAATATAACTTGAATAGCCAACGGCTATCATTCAATTATATTTCCACGAAGGAGCTGTGAGCTGGAAGGAGCTACCGAAGCTCCTATATCATTAACACTCCCTCTCAGCTAGGGAGAGAACTTCCAGCTGCATAATACAAATCATCTCCATATGAGGTTCATCTGCCACCATTGCCTGCAATTAGATATAAAGAGAGAAATATCACCTCAATGTGATATCAACCATCACATGGTTAAGTACTAGTGTTCATCACTTGCGTGATGTTGTCACCTCAACGTGACTTTCACCATGTCTCTCCCAGAGGGTGAAACACAAGTACAAGAAGATCATCACGAACTCTCTCACGCGATGTTGTCATGGAGTCACACACATGACATCCACCATGACTCAGCTCAGAGGGTGGAAACGAGGGCTTTCACCTCAAATTCTTCCATCACGAAGAAAGTGCAATAGTAAGTACGAGTGTTCATCACTTGCGTGATGTTGTCACCTCAATGTGACTTTCACCATGACTCTCTCAGAGGGTGAAACACAAGTACAACATATGTCATGGAGTCGCACACATGACATCCACCATGACTCAACTCAGAGGGTGGAAACAAGGGCTTTCACCTCAAATTCTTCCGTCCAGAAGAAAATGCATTAACAAGGGATTTCACCTCGAACTTCTCTCACGAGAAGAACTCATTAAGCAAGGCTCACGATACGAGACTCATACTTCAGTCCAAGGTGGATTCTCCACCATACCAAGCTTGTCTCGAAAGTATACAAACTTTACCCTGGCGAAGGCTTGAGAATATCTCACCGCTTCATCGCTAATGTACCAACCGTATAGCTTCGCAGCACCATATCTCGATATAGTGGTACTTGATCTCAACATGCTTGGATCGTCATGAAACACGGATTGAGAAAGCTTCACACAACTCGATTATCACAATGAATGATAGTAGGCTCCTTTGATTGTCCAAATAATCGCGGGAGCTTATGAAGCCATCTGCTTCGAAGTTGCCATGCAAGCTGCAATACTCAACCTCTCGTACTCAATGCTAAGACCTCTGCTGCAGAAATCATAGTAACCCAAATTGAAGCAACCGAGGTGCTATTCGACTGCGGACACAACAGCCTAATCGTAATCGTGGAAACCAAGTAACTCCAAGTCTCCAGACAAGTATACTTCAACCCATATCCAACCGGCTACGCAAGTATCTCAGATATGTTTAGCTGCAACAAGATGTATCTGTCTCGGATCACACATAAACTGGCTAAGTGCACTCACTGCATAGCAAATATCAGGTCTAGTGTTAACTAGATACATCAAGGATCCAATCAGTTGTCTGTACAACGTAGGATCCACCAAATCTGAACTTGTTGCAGCCTCCTTCAATTTATGAAGATTGGTCTCCATGGGAGTAGACATGGATTTGCAATCCATCATGCCAAATCTCTTAAGTATGTCAATGGTGTACTTCCCTTGATTTAAAATCATACCATTTGACTTTTGCCAGACTTCTAAACCAAGGAAGTAATGCATGAGCCCAATGTCCTTCATCTCAAATTCAGAAGTTAAGTCCTTACATTCAAGAATCAGGTGATCTTCTCCAGTGAGGATTAGATTATCAATGTATAAAAACAAAATTAATGCATCACCATTGATTACCTTGAAGTAGAGATTTGAATCAGCATCATTCTTCAAGAAACCCAAGCTTGATAGATACTGATCAATCCTTTCGTACCATGCACGAGGAGCCTGCTTAAGACCATACAAGGCCTTCTTCAGCTTGCAAACATGAGACTCCTTCCCATGAATCTCAAATCCATCAGGTTGCTCTATGTAAACCTCTTCCTCAATCACTCCATTGAGAAAGGCTGTCTTCATCCATCCGGTGAATCTTCCATCCTCTAGATGCAGCGATAGCAATGATGGTTCTGACAGAAGTGTAGCGAGCAACAGGAGCAAAAGTCTCATCATAATCAACTCCCTCTTTCTGAGAAAACCCACGAGCCACAAATCTTGCCTTGTTCTTCTCAATGCTTCCATCTGCAGCATGCTTAATCTTGAATAGCCATTTAGAAGATACCACAGACTTGCCCTCGGGTCTAGGAACGATATCCCAAACATCATTCTTAAGAATTGACTGATACTCCTCTGTCATAGCATCTCTCCAAACTTGAAGACTAGATGCTTCTTCAACATAGGAAGGCTCGGATTCTATAATCTGACTCATCAAGGCAACATAACTGGAGAACTTATGTGGCCTTTTGCTTTCTCTGAATGTGCCTCTAGGAGCTGCAAAGCTTTCAGCCTCTTGCATAGTGCGACTAGCCCATAGAGGTCTCTTTCTCCCAATAACAATGTCAGTAGGCCCATCAGTAGGTTCCAAGGGTTCAACTGGATCAAGATCTTCCGTTGGTTCCAATGTCTCCCTCTAAATCTCAGGAGTATGGTCAACTTCCATGTCCCGAGGAGACTCTTCATTATCAATCTCCATATGAATCCCTCTGGATCTCCTGAATGCAACATCTTCCTCGAATGTGACATCCCTACTGATCTCTATCAACTTCTGACCTGGAATGTAAATTCTGTAAGCTTTTGAAGTCTCACTGTAGCCCACAAATATTCCTTTCTTGCCAGAAGGCTCCAACTTGGTTCTCTTTTCTTTGGGAACATGAACATAGACAGGACAACCGAAGATCCTCAAGTGACTGACTTCAGGCTTCTTCCCTGTAAAGGCTTCTTCTGGAGTCATATTCTCCAAGATCTTATGAGGACTTCTGTTCTGAACATATACAGCTGTCCTGGAAGCTTTTGCCCATAGGAAGGTTTGTAAATCTTGATCATGGATCATGGCCTTTGCTGCTTCCACAATCGTTCTGTTCTTCCTTTCTGCAACACCATTTTGTTGAGGATTATAGGGAACAAAGCTCCCTCTTAATCCCTGCATCAGTACAAAAGTTTCGAAAACTACCAGAGGTGCATTCTCCACCATTGTCAGATCTGAGGACCTTAATTCGTTTACCAGAAAGATTTTCTACTAAAGCTTTAAACTCTTTAAACCTATCCAGTACTTCCTCAGATTCTTTAGATTTCAGAAAATAAATCCAAGTCTTCCTCGAGTGATCATCAATAAAAAGAACATAATACAAGAAACCACTCGAAGAAGGAACAAACATAGGACCACATAAATCAGAATGAATTAGGTCTAAAATACACTTAGATCTATTTTCTCTACTATGAAAAGGGGCTTTTATATTCTTACCTAATGCGCAGCGCTTGCATGTACCTTCATGCTCCTGGTTGAATTTAGGAAGGCCCATCACCATCTTCTCCATAATGGGTAGGGCTCGGAAGTGTAAGTGAGCCAATCTCTGATGCCAAAGATCACAAAGACTGGAAGAGTCATGAACCAATGCTTGAAGAGGATGTGAGCAAACCTTGTAGAGGTTATCATGTCTAACTCCAATTACTTGAGCATCCTTGAAATTAGAGTTTTGCATCCACACTAGAACTTTGCCTTTGGAGAAGGCAACTTGATATCCTTTATCTTCCAAAGCTGAAATAGAAATAAGATTACGCTTGATTCCGGGAACATAAAGAACATTACCCAATTGAAACGATATGCCGGAATCCAAGTGAAGTGTGGAGGTCCCAATTCCCTTTACGGAGTAGCTGGCATCATCTCCAATGATGACTTGTTCAGAAGATTCCTTTTCCACCAAACTCGATAAGTGCTCCTTGAATCCGGTTATGTGACGGGAGGCACCACTGTCGATTATCCAGGTGTTGGAGTTGGAAGGTATACAGCTTGATAATGCTGAATGAGATAGGTATTCACTTGAACCCTCAACCTTCAAATCATACACCATCTTGACAATCTGAACAAATGAGATAATCTGAGTGCAATAATCTGATCACGATCCTCAAACCTGCTCTGATACCATGTTAAATTTATGTGAACAGATTAAATGCACAGAGAAATAATTCGAAATCAGACAAAATAACACAGCATATACCCTGGGAAAACCCTCCTCTTGAGGGAGAAAAACCCAGCAACAAAGATCTCTCTTATATTTGATGCAATAGTGGCAATTTTTACAAATTACAATGAGGTCTAACACAAGACCGATATGCAGTACCTGGCAATAAAAGAATGACAGATAACAAACTCTAGATCACAACTGGCAATATCAGAACACAGATCCGATAATGTTCACTTTGCACTGAAAGGTCTTCAAACTATGCACTGGATTGTCTTCAATCTTGAATTCGCTCAACACTATGAATGTTCGCCCTTGTATTCTGAATTCGCACTTGCTTGTTATATTGGCACTTGAGTATATTGCAGACTGATAAGAGCGTCAATCTGTACCTTGAATTCGCACTGATTGATATCACGGAGCTGGTGTATTTGCACTTAGATCTTAGACAAGTTCGCACTTTATCATCAGCTGTGTTCGCACTTAGATTATAGACAAGTTCGCACTTTAGAATCAGATCAGTTCGCACTATGTAAAATGAACGGACTGATCTCCTGCATAGATGATAATCGCAATGGACGAACAAGCTACATATATATACAAGTGAGAGTTGAAACTAATGTCGGCCTAAATATTATATTATACATGCCTCTTCACAAGAGGTCGGCCTCAAATCATAACCACGCATTAAATGACTTCTTAACAAGATGAGTTTGAATCTTCTCATGTCGGCTATACAATAATAATAATAAATATAACTTGAATAGCCAACGGCTATCATTCAATTATATTTCCACGAAGGAGCTGAGCTGGAAGGAGCTACCGAAGCTGCTATATCATTAACACAAACTACTACACTGTCAACATATAACATATAAATACAACATCCACTGTCAAGAAGCATGCACATATTTATCACTTGTCACTGTCAAGAAGAGTACACATATTTATCATTGTCACCAACAAGAGTACACAGCCCCAAGCATAGATACACAGTCCAAGCATAGATGCATTAAGACATAGAACTATACGACAAAAACTTGCACCACTATCACCAAGAAAACCTTCAAGAAATAGTATTCAATTTTGTAGCAGCACTGTACCTTAGCACTGTTACACATAGTACTCACTGTTCTCAGTCACTCTCAAACTGTCACCAAGCTCAATATCTAAGGAGCAACTACAAACATCAAGAGCACTGTCACTGTTGAAAACATTGTCAAGATGGATTTAGCACTGTTAAAACCCACTAAGCAAATGTCCCACATAAAAGACCACTGTACCACTTGAAGCAAGCATAAAGAACCAGTTATGAACCAAGTAACAAACTCTGATCACTGTCAAACTGATCACAGTCAAGCACTAAAAGTCCTGAATACCTTGTGACAAGCTGAGACTGTAACATGTACCTTGAAACATATGACAAGCTGAGACAGTATGATACAAACCATGAAGCAAAACATGGTGTTTTAAGGCAAGCATGCCTAAACAAGTGAAAAATCGTCTTTTGCAACTAAATACCAATCACCACCAATACTTGAATCAGGGCAGCCAAACTTTGACATTTTATGCAACAGCACTATGAAATGAATGTCTTTTGAGACCACTGTTATCATACCTGTTATAGCACTGTGACTGCAAACTCTTGGAGCATTGTCAAATAAAAAACACAGACCATCGAACCTTTACCACTGCTACTATAAACCATAAACATATGCAGATCACTTATGAATAAAAGCACACTATAACAAAACTGAAATGCCCATAAGAGGGATTAAAAAATATATGGAAGGTCTCCCCCTGAAACCATGCACAAATTGACTTGATTCATTGAAGAGAAGCAGGGGAAAGAACCCCAAGCCTGTCCCTCAAGTATTCAAAAACTCCTTTGGCAATGGTTTTGTAAAAATATCAGCTACCTGTCACTAGAAGCTATATAATCCAAAACAACTTCATTAGCCAAGACTTTTTTCCCTCAAGAAATGATACCTAATAGCAATATGCTTGGTTCTTGCATGCATAACAGGATTGTTGGAGATATTGATTGCACTAGTATTATCACATAAGATATGAACAGGCTGAGGTACTTCTACCTTGATGTCTTTGAGTGTTTGAACCATCCACAAGACCTGAGAACAATATGAGGCAGCTGCAATATATTCTGCTTCAGCAGTTGACAGAGACACTGAATCTTGTTTCTTGCTATGCCAGGACACTAATTTGCCGCACAGGAAGAATGCTCTTCTACTAGTACTCTTTCTATCATCAAGACAACCTGCCCAATCAGCATCAGTATAGGCAAGTAAAGTAAAATCATTATGTCTAGGGTACCATAAACCATAATCAATAGTGCCATTGAGATATCTAAAGATTCTCTTGATTGCATTAAGATGAGATTGCTTGGGAGAAGACTGAAATCTTGCCACTAATCATACAGCCTGCATGATATCATGCCTAGAGGCTGTCAAGTAGAAAAGACTTCCTATCGTAGATCTAATAAGGTCTGATCCACATTAGGTGAATCATCATCTTTTCCTAGCTTGCATCTAATAACCATAGGAGTCCCAACTGGGCTACTTTCATCCATTTGAAATCTTTTGAGCATTTCTTTTGCATACTTCATTTGAGAGATAAAAATACCTTTCTCAAGTTGTGAGACTTGCAACCCAAGAAAGAAAGACAACTCTCCAAGCATAGACATCTCAAGTTCAGATTTCATGATGTTAGGAAAAGCATTACACATGTTGTCGTCATTTCTACCAAAAATAATGTCATCTACATAGACATCAACAACAAGAATCATGAAATACAAATTGCTGTCAACACCTCCTTTTGTGAACCCTTGCCCTTGCAAATACTTATCCAACTTAGAGTACCATGCTCTAGGAGCTTGTTTCAAGCCATACGATGCCTTTTTTAGTCTACAAACATGATCTTGCTTTCCTTAACATTCAAAACCCTGAAGCTGCTCCATGTAAACCTCCTCCTCAAGATCACCATTGAGAAATGCTGATTTAACCTCCATTTGAAACACCTTGAAGTTCTTGTAAACAAAAAAAGCTAGAAACATTAATAGGTTGATCTTTTGGTGCAACGGCAACCGTGGGGCCAACAGTTGAAAACTCAAAACACGATGTGAGCCATGAGATTGATGTTGAAGAAGATGTTTTTAATGAAGAAGCTTGTATGGCAAAGCTCCAAAATGATTTCTTTGAGAAGGTTGCAGCCACTACTGAAGAGTTTGATGCTATTGAAATTTTCAAAATAACACCTATTGGGGAGCATCTTCATCATTCTAGTGATGGCAATTTAGATTTTGAGTGAGAATCTCCTATAAAAAAATAATATCGGTTCAACTTCTTAGAGAATCCAGTAGAGGAGCATGATGAAATGGAACCTGATAAGGATTTTAAATCAGCAATTAGTAGTGACTCATTGCTTGAGTTGGGGGCTACCATGATTTTTGATCAAAGTGACAGTGAGGAGGAAGTAGATTTAGGAGATCATATGGATCTTGATAATGCAGATATTTCTAAATCGTGGTTACATGGAGAACCAAGTCATTGGTTGAACAAAGGCCTAGGGAGTTATGTGAATTGAAGAATCAACTCTTGGTCACCAATGAGGAGATTTAGGTCCTCACAAAGTTGGACAACACTCACAAGATCCTTGAAATCCTCATGCAAAATGGTGTTGAGGTAAGAGTTACTTCAAACCTGCATCTTATCCAAGACTCTTTGGAAACGGTGGAAAAAGAGTACTTGCACTTGGTTAGAGATCGAGATAATGCCATTGAATTTGCAAAGGAGGCTATTAGTGCATTCAAAGAAAGGGAGAGAAAGGTTGATGAGCTTTTTGTTGAGCTTGTTTTGACAAAGGACATATTAGAAGATACTCGGATGTTACTAATGGAGGTAGAAGATCAACTATCCGATACCAAGCTTTCCAGAGAACAAGAGCATGAGCAAAGAGCTGAAGAAATCAAGCAAGTAATTGATGAGCTTGATAGTCTTCAAGAGGAGTTTGACTTAGAGGCATTCCAGAAGAAATTAGAAGTTGCATTTGTAGATTTGGATCAACAAGTTGGATTTGAGCAGGAGAAAAGGAATGATTTTCAAATTCTTGATAATCCCATAGTTCTACGGAGTTCCCTGATGGGGGGATAGGTTTCAGGGATGGGTGACCAAGGGTCAAAGTTTGGGGACCACATCGGGGCGGCAACATTGAAATACGTATAGTACTTGAAAAAATAGTCAAAAAAAGAAATATAAGTATAAGAATTACAAATGAAACTTTGGCAAACTAGTTTTAAGTAGTTGAATTTTGAAGTGAACATTAACTTGACATCACTCTTCTTGATCATCCTCAACTGTCTTGGTCATCCTCAACCGTCTTGCTCTTCATTCTCACTCTTTCACCGTATACTTGCAACTTCCACTCTCACACTCATAGTAATAGGAAAAAAAAGATGTATAAGTATAAGAATTACAAATGAAACTTTGGAAAACTAGATTTAAGCATTCGAATTTTGAAGTGAACATTAACTTGACGTGACTCTTCTTGCTCTTCATCTCGCTCCTCAACCGTCTTGCTCTTCATTCTCACTCATTCACCTTATACTTGCAGCTTTCACTCTCACACTCATAGTATTTGCTTCTTGTTGATTTGTTTTTGTGAATTGAAATGAGGATAGGAGGCAGTTTTATGAAGTTTGTGGGGTTTGGGTGGGGCCCATAGGCCATTAGGGTTTGGCCTTGGGCACATAAAATTTTGATTTTTATTAAAAAGACTTTTCTCTGATCATTTGGTCGTAGGAGACACCTAGGTGTCTTCAAGATGGTCTGGAGACAACTAGGAGTCCCCTAGACGTTTTGAGGACACCCCAACATCCTCGAAGTCCTAGGAACGTCTTGGAGACAACAACATTGGTGGTGGGCTGGTGGGGGGACGTCCCCCCCAAGTCTCCAAGTCTCCAAGACGAGGACTTCTAGAAAATGTGAGGTTTTTAGTGGGGGACGTGTCTCTGTGGAACACTGGATAATCCTCTCTTTGAAGTGGGTGCAGAGTCAATTTATGATAATCCACTCATTGTGATGGAAGATAAAACATCTGGTGAAGCTTCCAAACATGAGATAGAGTGTGGTTTCGAACTTATAGATGATTTGATATCAAACCATGAGGACGCATCAAACTTGGTGATTGGTAATCTTCCAAGGTTGCTTGATAGTGAATGCATAAGTGGGGTTGAGGATGAAGTTTCCACATGGGAAGTGTTGGATCATGGTGATTTCGACATCGTTGACATCAAGGTGTTGTCCAAACATAGTTTGGTAGCTACTGAAAGTTTCATTACAACAAGAAGGAAAGGAGATTTCAGGCTTGTTACCTATGAAGCATGGGAGAAAGAAGGACCAAGACATATCATGTTTGACAATCCATACCTTGGGTTGAGTGATGTTTTATCTTGTGCTAATCCTTTTTGGGGGTTGGGTTTGAAGATAACAATTGCTCCATGCTCCATAGTTGATGATGCTTTCATGGATGGGTTGCAAGCGATTACCCAAGAAGTTACAAACTTCCATGGTAAGCAAGATGTTATGCATGATATGTGGGGTTGTGATTTGTACATTTCTCGGTGTGCTAGAGATCATTCTTGGTTGAGTATCCATTTTGTGTTTCCAATTGGTCATCTACAAATGGACTGGAGAGAGGCTTTCCGTGCCTAGGATCATGTGCATGAACAAATTGTTGCTGTTACCTCTCTTTGCAGCCTTCTTATGAGTCCATTGATGTCTCCACCATTGGATTGGAGAGAGATTTTGACCAAAGGTTGGGTCTATGGTGAGTTGGTGACACTTGAGAGGACTTTCCTAGCCATGGACATGAGTAGAGGTGTCATTTTGGCTGATGTCTTTTAGCATTGCAGCAGCTGCTCTTCTTTTTGGGTGCTGATTTTTCAAAAATCAGACCTCAAGTTGACCATTTCAGACTTGGAGAGCTGCAGGTATGCTTGTTTTCAGTCCATTCAGTCCCATAGCAGGATTGACTTGTGTTCTCAGATGAGGGGAATGTTGAGTTTTTGTGATCAGAATATGTGTGGGAGGAGTGTACAAGCACCAATCAGTTGCTATTTTAATCCTTTCACTAGTACTCATGATTGGGGCAGCGGGTTAATTTTCAGTTGTCTTTGATGATGGAGTGTAGGAAGCTAAGAATGAGGAAGTTGGCAGCTACTTTCTCAATTTTACCTATAGGGTGCCACAGGGTTTTGATTATGGAGAGCAATTCTCTAGGGAGTTGGCTAAGATTTTGTTGAGTTTGATTGCTCTTCTTATGGGGGAATTTCATGAGGTTACATTTGTAGGCACCCTATATGTTTGCTCCTTCATCGAGCCTATTGTGCAAGTGATTAGATATGCGAATACTAAATCTCTTTACCTTGGAGAGATTTATGAGACCTTTGATAACATGCTTGGATAGATCAAGCAAGCAATTCATAGCAAGGACCCTACTTTGGGTTTTTATGAGGAGCATCTTAGGCCCATTGTGACGCGACGGTGGTGTTGAACACCCGAAATACTAAGACGGGGAATCAGTATTCCTTTAAACCATTTAGACATTAGCCATCCAATTACCAAAATACATTTAATTGCAATAATGAATGAAAGCATGAAACATTCACAAAATCACATGACACATGAACATCAAGGTTTTTATGTGGAAAACCCGAAATGGGAAAAGTTAGCTCACAATATATTATATCCAGATATAATATGTTATAGAAATGCTCACAGTTGGTGGACTCATTGTCCAGTAGACTGATTGCCCAGAGAGAATAAGATAGAAGAAGTAAGGAGCTATTAAATTGTTACAAATGCATCTACAATATGTTGGATTACAGTTCCAATGAAGTACAAAACAATCTTTGCACTGATCTTAATCAATGCTTTGCTTTGCATTCACACACTTTGCAACACAATTCACACAACTTTGATCAAATTTGCATCATACACATGTAGGTGGAACGCCATACATGTCACCTTTTGCACATTACTCGCATCACTTCCCAAAATACTGAGATCAATCTCCTATATATATATCCATATCAGGTGAAATTTCAATTAGGTCGGCCTAATTGGAAGTAACACGCAAAATTAAATTTGTCGTCCTTAAAGCATTTCATCCACATCTTGCGACTTAATTCAAAATTCAATTCACCTTAAGATAGGTTGGGATGTACCCAATATAGATCTTACATAATATTGCAACATATATTAATCCTTGAAACATGTTAGGTCGGCCCCAAATAAGACCTAAACACAAAACTTCCATCTGTTTACCCAATTTGTCATAAATGTGGCTCAAAACTTGATCTCACTTTGAATTCCCACTCAACCGACATCTGAAAGCTTATCTCTAACATCACAACATGAAACAATTAACTGCGAAGGAATGCCGAATCTCCCACACCGACACCTTGTACAAAAGACAACTACAATATACAAAACTGAGCTTTGTCAATCATATCTTCTTGAATACTTCAGCAAACAACACAAACTCCTGGATTTAGATACATCTGATGATCATCAAAACATTGTTAGAATAGTAGAGTGACTTCTCAATATGCGGTGGAGTGCGGACCCAAAAATTGATGCACTGGACCATTGTACTAGCAAATTTGATACTTAGGCATTTTCCTTTGTAGCTATACTTTTCATACCAACTTATCTTGTGCAAAAGTCTTAAAAAATACTTCTAAATCATGCTGGAATAATCCACAACAATGTTGACATCAATGATAACATTGGATCATACAAAATGTACATACCATGCTACATACCATGCTCATGTTGCCAGACAACATCATCAATGACAAACTTCCAACAATCTCCCTCTTTACAACATCACTTCCAATAGGTGGGACATTATGAACACCTTGCTTCATATGGCACCCTATGCTCTCAATCCCAAATGCTGTATGCACTGAGACCTGGGAGAGTGCGTCCATCTCATGATGAAGAGGTGAAAGAAGGCTTCATGAGGGCCCTTACAAAAATGTATTCTCTAGAGGAATCTCCTCTACTTCGCACACAATGGCTTGCATTTGCCAATCTTTGTGGTCCAACCTTCAACAAAGTAGAGGCGAGGACGAATAGAGCTAGATTAGCTCAAACCGGCCCTATTGGATTATAGATGTGGCATGGTAAGGATGCACCAGAGTTGAGGGTACTTGCCATTCGTCTTCTTTCATAGGTTGCCAGTTCCTTTGTTGTAGAGAGGAATTGGTCCACTTATAGCTTCATCCAATCAATCAAGAGGAACAACCTTACCTCTAGATGATTGAAGAAGTTGGTGGCTATACACAGTGCTTTGTGGCTACAAAATTGCCAAACTACTGAGTATCGCTAGACTCCAGCCTTATGTTGGGATGTTATGCAAATTGATGAGGAGGATGCACAGGGGAGATTGGTTGGGGTTCCATTGGCTGAGGCAACCCCTTTATTGGCACTGGCAGTGACTTTGACTCGAGCTCCGATTTTGATTTAGACCTACCATCTGTTGATTAGGGACAACCATATATTTTCTTAGTTCTATGTTTATGTTATTTCATTGTTGAAAATTGGAGCCTTTGGGCATTTTTGTTATAATTCTAAGATTCTTATATAATATGTATGCACATTGATGATGAAAGCATTTGAATTTTGTTAATTTGTTTGTTGATTCTCATGTGAAATCTCAATTCAAGTCTAATGCTATGTATTAAGTTTCTACAATGTCTATGATGAATGCTTTATCAATGTTATGCTATGAACATTTGAAATTTCTCTATATTTTTTAAAATTTCCCTATTTTTTTAACAATTGTCCCTTGTCATCCCCTAAAAAATGTCTTGAAAGTACCCTTGTATTGGAAACATGTCTTGCCATCCTTGTACCCGATACTTTGTGGAGCATAGCTTTAATTAGAGATTTTGTTAAAAACTTTGCTTTAAAAAACTTGAACATTAAATACTTTTAATGCCTCATTGCAGTTTACAAACTGTACAGGTTTGTCACAAATAGATTTGAATAATCAATTATGATCAAGGAAACACGAGGACGCGTCCCCTACCCTTTTGCCCCCCGTACCTGTAATGGGGACGTTTTGGGGACAGGGGACGCCTTGGGGAAGTTTTTCAGGCGTCCCCAAAAAGTTTCCTTTTTTTTGAAACGCCCTTGATTGGTGGGGACGTCTTGGGGATGGCAAGGGGACGATTCGCCATCCCCTGGGTGTCCCCTAACTGTCCCGAGGACAGCCAACCATCCCCTTTTTTCCAACAAGTTTTTACAAAAAAAAAAAAACACTCTGAAATTAAAAATGCTTATTTTTTTGTTGTTTCTAAGTGGACCCCACACCCTCCCAAGCCTAAAATGAAACATAAAACTTGCTTTCAAATCCATTTGAGTTAATTTTTAAATTCCAAAAAAAAATTGCAGCTAAGAGGAAAGTGAGCAAGAGAAAAATTGGCAGTGACTTAGACTTTGAGTCTGATTTTGATGCAATGTTGTCAAATGTCGAGTAGAGGCAGCCATCATACTTTCTATTACTATGGTTTGTACTTTTGTTACTTTGTCATATTGACATTTGTAGTGCAAACTTGTAGCCTTTCGGCATTTATTTTTAAAATTTTATATCATATGCACATTGATTGTTTGACATGAATTATGGAAGCAATTAAGTAGTTGTAGTATTAATTTGTTCGACTCTATAATGTATATGTCAATATGATTGGTGATTACATTTGAAACTTTATCAATGTTCATTGTTATGATTATCATTACTCATATGAATATCTGAAATTTCCCTATATATATATATATAGCCGTCCCCTTGTTCCCAAAAATCCCCTAAAAAAATGCCGTCCCCGAAACACATCCCGCTGTTCCGCTGTCCCCCTGTACCAGAAACTTGGTGGAACATAGATTATGATTGCTTTTAAGTTTTTTAACTCAAATGTTCTTGAAAATGGTTGGACTTTTTTAAGGGTTCCCTTATGGTAGGTTTGAGTGCTTTTATTCTTCTGGGTCTCTTTATATTGATAAAGTGTTCTGATGGAAAATTTATATACGATGTACACTAGTTGGCATGCAATTGCAATCGAGTTTCCAAGATAAAGTTCTGCTGATGTCAATTTCCTTTCTCCAAGACCTTTGTGTGCTTTGGTTCACATGTATGAAGATTTGTACTGAATCATATAATCTTGCTGTTTATAATAAAAGTCTACCTTCAATTGCCTACTAGTTGACAAACTATAATGTAGTTACACAAACAGTTTCATATAACATGATATTAGTGTTGCTTGCCAATTTCTTCAAATCCTTAGCCTTGGGCCGCTTGATATTCTAATTATACATTTATTATCATGATTGATGTCATTTTTTTTCTAACAAATAGCAAAATAATGCCTATCCTTTTTTTCCTATCCAATCTGATTCAGTGCTCCACATTGTTGTTTGTTCAAAGGATCACAACTTTCTGAGGCATACCTGCCCCAATTGGGTTGATTAGTTCCATATTCCACATTCCACTTCTTTCCTCTATTTTGATTGATTATATACTCGGCAAGATAAAAAAAAATTGTGATTAAACTTGTCTTTGAGCTGCAAAAGAGTTGAATGAGTTTTGAGAGGTGGTTTTTTGTGCGAACTATCATTCAAAAGCTGACTTAGTTGTCCTGTTTGATTTGCCAAGCATCCCACATGCAGATTGCCAATCCTTTAGCTGTTCATCTAGCAAACCAAATGGGTTGGCTAGATTCAGAATGTACTTGTGATTTATGAGTTGAAATCAAGGGACCATTTGATGTATATGCACAAGCCATGCAAATCTTATTGCAAAAGCTTAGTTTCCTTCAATTTATTGGTCTCATTAAGGATCAAAGTGGATTGGAGGAGAGTACCATCTATAAAGTGGAATAAGTTCGTGTAAATAGTGTCTTTATCTACCTAGTTAGCTAATCACCTATTTAGGATTGACCTATTCACACTTAGCTTAAGTTAATTATGTTTCTTTTGCTTTTTGTCTCACTGCATAGCATTGAGACATGTGTCCTCATGACTTGACACTTATTTGACACTTGCTCACCCACTTGTCAAGTTAGCTCACAAGTGTCCCACCTTTTGGAGTGGTAGTCAAAGTTTCACACCTACCTTCTCACCTTCTCATCCTTGCCTATATATGCAAGGCTTGATCATTGTATTCTACACATTCTATGATAGTTATTTGACTTTTTCATTGTGCTTGATTCATTTCATGGTAGTCTAAATATTGCATTCATTATTTGCTGCTCCAACACGGTATCAGAGCGTTGAATCGCAAGTTCTTGCTCAATATTGGTGATTCAAGTTTCCAACTGTATCAACAAATTGTCGTGGAGCAAAATGGACAATGCCATTGCATTTAGAAGGCTTGGGAAACAAAAAAAATACCTTTCGTTTCGTAAATTTTGGTAATTTTCATTTTTTGCACCTTTTTGGCCTTTGTGCCTATTTTTCGAGAAGTTGTAAAAAAATGATATATATATTTTTTTGCAAAGGGCCAATCAGCCTTTTGCCAATCTTTTGGGTCAAATATTGTACTTTGCAGGCATTTCTAGCCTATTTGTAAAATTTCCAAACTTGCAGCCTATTGCGCAAGCATTTTGTGGCCTATTGGCCTGCTTGCATATTGTTGTAGATTTGCAGGCATCGAAAATTGCATTGTTTCGCACGTATTTGGATTGTTTGTTTGCAACCTTTTTTCAAGGGCTTGAGCCCACAACAATCTACACAGGCCTACATGGCCTCATAGAGCCCTCTTTAGGCCTTCCAAACAATTTTTTGCTTGCATGGGGTGAGGGCCTTGGATTGTTGAAGACCATGAGGCACCATTCACTATTTCTTTGTGGCCTCTTCTAGCTCACAACCATCCTTTGCACTAATCCTTTGGAAGTCATGGCATAAAGTGCTCATATTTGGTCGATCCAACAAATTTTGCAACCCACACGATTACAATTTTTTGTTTGAAGCAAAGGCTGTGGTATAGGTGACTTTTCTGGTAGAGGTGACTTTCCTTCAATGGTGTAGTGTAAATGTGTTGCAGTGATCAACTTTCATTACCATGCAAGTTGTGTGGCCTCATCAATCATCAAGCTCATCGACTTGTGAACCACCTTTGACTCCCACTCCCTACCATACCTTGAGATTTGGCAAGGAAACTTCCTAAATGACTCGGCTTGAGGAATTTGTGGATGTTTTTACTTGATAGCGTAGCTTTTGAGGATTTGCAAGAGGCGTGAGGGGAGGTCATTAGTCTAGCACGTGGCCACATCAACACCCAAGGTGCAACCTGCGTTGTCATCACCTTCTCATTTTGCAAGTTTCCATAAAGGTTTGATCAGTGTTGGTTAATGCTATTATTTTGTGACATGAACATATTCTTTGATTGAGTATTGTCTATGCCATCTATGACAAACATTCTTGACATTTGTTAAAACTTGTCATTTTTTACTTCTAATAGGTTAATAGTTATATAACTACTAACCTTACACATTTATTGCTAGTAGCTGGTTACAAAATGGTTAGCATTTAGTATCATTGTCAACGATTTGTTGAAGCACAGAGTAGATGTTTTTATTTATGCCACAACTTGTAAAACATGCCTTTTTTTTGTTTTTGCATAACTTGCAAATGGAGAATTGAAATTTGAAGTGTGAATAGTTGTTGGAAAGCTAGTTCCGACACCGATGATTTCAAAATTGTAATTGTTTAATTTGTTTTTTAACCTTCGAATACTAGTGTTTTTTGTGAAATTTTCAATAGGGCATAACTTTCACTCTGTCTATCCAAAATTCACATTTTTTTTTTTGAAATTCATCAAAATTTCGCAAGGATTCTAGATTTATAACCAAATTCGAGTTTAGGAAAGCCCATTTTTCACTATTTGTAAAAATCTGTGAGTTATAAACAAACGATTTGGCTTCCAAACTTGACACAAGCTTGTAATTCTTGTTTTGCATCTTTTAGGGGGGGTCTACAATTAGTATAATACAATTTTAGGAGGTTTGCTAAGGCACAATTCAAGTGCCTTGTGTGTGCATCATGGATCCTAAAATCAACTTGTTAACTCCACATAGTCTTCTCACTTGGAAAGTTAAAGTACAACTTCTTCAATCTAAGGGACTATTGCAAATGGTTAGTGAGCAACAAATTCAATTTATTAGAGAGTTTGAGTAGTTTACTTTTGAAACAAGTTAGATGAAGCAATGGGAATCATAGGTCTTCTTGTTTTTGATAACTTGCAATTTCACATATCTAGTTGTAAAACTTCTAAGCAAATGTTGGATAAATTTGAAGACCTCTTTGGTAAAGTTGATGAATTCAAGGTTCTACAATTAGACCAAGTTGTCGAATTGGATATAGATATGGGTACATGGGCATGATATGTGGATACGACAAATTTTTTTTAGGAGGTTGGGTATGTTTGGGTATGTCCATACAAAAAACATATACATACTTATAGCCTAAATGCAAGAATTAAAAAAATAATCTTAATTATTTCATATACAATTTAATAAATTAATATTATAATAAGAAATAACAATATATATTAGACGATCATATATTAGTATTATAATATTAATATATAACAATTTGAATTAACAATACATTAATGACGTCAGATGACATAAATAACAATATATATTAGACAATTATATATTAGTATTATAATATTAATATATAACAATTTAAATTAACAATACTATTAATGACGACGTATATAATAATTATACATCACATTTACATTTATTAATTATAAATTAAATTATAAAATAATAAATATTAAACTATTAAACATTAAATTAAATTATGTATGTTATATTAGTTATATTAATAAGTTAAAATAATATATTATAATTAACAATATTAAACCTAAAACTATTAAAAATCAATTATAAAATTAAACTTTATATTGGCCAAATAACCAACAATGAACAAGCGGACTCGTCATTCGAACATCCATTCTCTCCCCTTGAAGTGAGCTTGCTTTCTTTCTTACCTAATTGCCATTGGTCTGTGTTGCTTTGTTCTCGGTATCACCTTTGAAGCAACGCTAGTCACGTTGATTCCCACGTGGTTGTCATTCATATCGAAAGGAAAATTCTGGAACATATCAAACTCCACATCGACAATTTGATTGGAGATTTGTACGTTAGATGTCTAATTAAAGAGACCAAGCCATTGCCCATCGACATTTACAAGAGGGTTAAAGTCAAAAGGAGCCATACAAAAAGTGAGTCTGCCCTGGTATGCCTCCTTGTTGGCTACATTGACCATGAAGTGGAAGTAGGTGGTGAAAATGGCGACAACGTAAGTTGCTTGGTTGGTGCTGTAGTTAAAAAGGGGGAAAGCTTTCCACGAGAGGAGGATTGAAGTAAAGCTTTGTCAGAGATGGCCTCTCCATGCAGTGTGATATCAGTTAAGGGAGGGAAAGTGAATTGATGTGATGTTCCTACATGTGCTTTCAAACAATATTGGTAGTTCAATAAGGATAATCAAACACTTTTGGGGGGGGGGGGGGTGGGTGCAGCAACATCAGGTTTTTCCTGACACCAACTCACTAGTTCCGCTCCTCTCCATTAACGATCTCACCTTGGGTTCAAATCTCACTTCTGCTTCTACTCAAATTGTATGGGAATCTATTTGGAATTATTGGAAACTGATCAAAATGTTTCCACCTCCAAAAATACAAACCCTGTCCTATTCCACAGGGATTCCAAGCACTACCCGATTTTTGGGATGTACTGTACTCGGAATCGGCAGATAAAATGGACGATTCGGTAGCTTAGCAATTAGATGTTGAATTAACAACATTGTCTCCAATGCTTTCTCTTCTATTGAAGATTTCTTGGTTCAATTTAGGTCCTTGCTTTCTAGACTACAAGGTTGTGGTAAAAGTAAAATAGATAAAGAGTGTCTTCTTGATTTTGTCCAAGTTATGAGGTCCTTATCAGATATTTGCTTCTTCCTTTTATTCTACCATGGATGCTTTAGGAACAACACATGTAATAGTCTTTTGAATAGTTTTGTGATTGACTTACAAGAGAACAATCTAAGCTAATCTCTATGGATGTCATCATCTCTTCAAAAAGTTAGGCACTAGTTGTCCATCATCTAATGCAAAAGGAAAGAAGCCTTTTAATAAACCTAGGGCAAAATCAACTTCAAAGAATGAGCCATCATATAAATAGAAGAATTCGGTTGACACACAAGCCACATCATCTACACAGTCAGGAAATAAGATTTACAAATCTAAAAAGAAACTTCATTGTACTTTTTGTGGATTATAGAATCATGAGAGCAAAGTTTGTCATAAGAGGATTGCAACTTTAGAAGAGGCTATGTAGAGACACAACAATGATCTTTCCAAACCTACTAAGGGACATGCCCTTACAACTAGAGGCTTGGATTCATCCGAAGGACAATTGGATAGTTGACTCAGGAGCCTCACACCACATGACTCACTCATAGCATCTTCTAGCATCTATTTTTGATAGCACCACTTCTCATATTTTAGTGGGAAACTTTTCACAGACTCCAGTTATGGGGTTAGTTACACTATAGTTGACAGAGGGTACCATTGGGGATGTTCTCTATGTTCTTTAGATTTCAATTAATCCCCTTTCAGTTTACCAGATTTGTCATACTGGTGATGGAAATGTAGTCAAGTTTTCACCACATGATGTAGTTATTTGACAACTACACCATCTAGAGAGGATTGTTGCATCAGACAGAGTAGATCATGGGTCTTGCTTGTACAAATTTCATGGTTTTGACTTTCGAGTCATCTTGTGGAGCATCACATATTGCTCATGTTGACTCTTTGAGCAGACTTTGGCACGAGAGGTTTGGACACCTCAATTACAAGTATCTTCAACAATTGAGTACTAAGAATATGGTACTTTTTACCCCCTAAGGTATCTTGCGTAAAGGGCGTTTGTTGAGGTTGTGTACTTGGCAAACGTCATTAAGAACCCTTTCCAAAGGGTAAGGCCCATCGTGCTACTACCTTACTTGAGTTGGTTCATGGTGACCTCATGTCATTTCCAACTTCATTTTTAGGAGCCAAGTATATACTCACTTTCATTGATGACTACTCTCATCGCATTTGGGTGTACTTTCTTAAGTACAAAAGTGATGTCTTCCATACTTTTAGGACCTTCAAGGTGTTCGTGGAGAAGCAATTAGGTTCTTCTATTCGATAGTTCAACACAAATAATGGGGGGCAATATGTGAAACATGCCTTTATGGAGTATTGTGTTGAGCATGGTATTCAACAGTATTCAGTTCCCTACACTCAACAAAATGGTGTTGCCGAAAGAAAGAACAAATCATTAAAGGAGATCGCAAATTGTATGCTTCAGCCTCGGTTTATGGCCCCATCATTTTGGGTTGAAGCTATAAATTGTGCCAGCTATATTTAGAATTGCACTCCCCACAAGGTAGTTCAAAATCTCACTCCAGAGGATGCTTGGTCTAGAATCAAGCCTGTTGTTTCCTTTTTTAGAGTATTTGATAGTGAAGCTTGGGCATTCATATCAGATGGTTGGTGTAAGGCAATGGAGAGAAAGAGTCAACAATACATCTTTGTTGGTTATTGTGAGGATGTGAAAGCCTATAGGTTATTTGATCCTATGACTAGGGATGTCCACTTTCAAATAGATGTTCAATTTGATGAGTCTTTCACACAGAAAAATCCTTCATCATCTTCTTCTTCCTCACTACCTACTCTGTCTTTGTCATCTCATAATGATACCTTAGTACTTGAGGATATTTCAGAGGATGGTCCTGATCCACCACCACCACCTTCACTACCACCTCCACCATCACCACCACCACCTCTTACCACTCATGTTTTTGCCCAAGTGGGCTAGAGGTGTTGTTGCAAAGCTTGGTTCTTTAGCAGGTGATCCTACATCCTCTAGACAGTCATTCACAAACTTTTGGCACTAGTCTATTGAGTCATGCTATATCTCTAGATCCAGAGTTTTTCAAAGGCTTCTAGTATTCCAAATTGGGATAGTGCTATGTTAGAGGAGTATTCTTCATTGATGAAGAATAATGCATAGGATTTAGTTAATCTTCCTAAGGGAAGAAAGTTGGTTCGATTCAAGTGGGTGTATCGCACCAAATATGTAGCTGATGGTTCTATTGAGAGATACAAGTCATGTCTTGTGGCTAAGGGTTTTTCACAGGTTGAGGGTATTGACTACTTTGAGACATTTGACCTTGTAGCCAAGATGGATTCAGTGCGCCTTGTTCTTTCTATTGTTGCATCATAGAGATGGCCAGTTTATTAGATGGATGTGAAGAGTGCCTTTCTACATGATGATCTTCACAAGGGGATCTACATGGAGCAGCCTCTAGGTTTTGTCTAGGACTCTTCACTTGTTTGTAGGTTATGTCATTCTTTATATGGTCTCAAGCAACCCCTAGGGCTTGGTATGAGAAGATTGATGGTTTCTTGCTTGTATCTAGTTTCACTCGTTGCCACTCGAATCACAGTTTACATTTAGAGACATGGAGATGAACTTTTGTTACTAGTCTTATATGTTGATGACTTGGTCCTTACTAGTAGTTCCTCTTCCATGATTCAGGATATTCAACATAGTTTGATGGCACACTTTGACATGATAGATCTTGGGTTTCTACATTTCTTCCTTGGTCTTTAGGTTCTTCAGTCTATTGAGGGGATTTTCATATACCGGCAAATGTACGCCATTGACTTGCTTCATCGATTTCATATGAGTGATTGTAAGCCCACACCTACACCATTTTAGTCTGGTGTCACTTTGACTACCACTTGCACCACACCTACTGTTGATGCTACTTTGTATAGATAGTTAGTTGGTAGCCTTTTGTATTTGACACACAATCGTCCAGATATTACCTTTGTTGTTGGGCTTGTCTCTTGTTTTTCACATGACCCTTATGAGAGTCATTGGAAGGAAGCCAAGTATATTTTGAGGTACATTAGCGACACTACTCATTTTGGCATTTAGTACACACTAGGGGCTTCACAGATAGTAGGCTACATTGACTCAATTGGGTAGGAGATGTTGATTCTCCGAAGTCCACTTCCGATTTTGTTTTTTTGTCTTGGTTCCGGTCTAGTTGCATGGTCTTGCAAGAATCAAATCACAATTGCATTATCATCTACTGAGGCTGAGTATTGAGGAGTAGTTCTTACTGGCCAGGAGGTACTATGGCTTCAATAGCTTACGATAGAGTTTGGTCTTCCACTTGATCATCCTACAATACTTTGGTGTGATAACCAAAGTGCCATTCATATATCTCGCAACCTAGTTGAGCATCAACGAACAAAACACATTGAGATTCATATGCAGTTCATTCAACAACTTATCTAGGATGGTGTTCTATCCTTAGAGTATTTACGTAGTGAGGATCAGGTTGTAGACATCTTCACTAAACCTTTAGCATCACCTTGCTATATTACATTGTGACAGTTGCTTGGGGTGAAGGAAGTTGTCCTTGGGGGGTTTTGAGGAGTCCTTCCTTTGTATATAGTTCTCTTTTTTGGAGAGGAGTTTTTCCCCCTTGGGTTTTCTCCTTTACTTTGTTTGTGAGAGAGTTTTATTTTGTATATGAGTACCTAACATGGCCTCGTTGCCAGGGCTCGTCATTATTGCATACATCTTCCTAAATTGCACTTAAGGGGGGGTGTTAGTGTAAATAGTGTCTTTATCTACCTAGTTAGCTAATCCCCTATCTAGGATTTGACCTATTCACACCTAACTTAAGTTTACTTAGGATTTTTTCGCTTTTTGTCTCACTTCAAAGCATTGAGACATGTGTCCTCATGACTTGAGGCACCTATAAACACTTGCTCACCCACTTGTCAAGTGAGCTCACAATGTGTCACCTTTGGAGGGGTAGTTAGTGTTTCACTCCTACATTCTCACCTTCTCATCCTTGCCTATATATGCAAGGCTTGATCATTGTATTCTACACATTCTATGATAGTTATTTGGGTTTTGCATTGTGCTTGATTCATTTCATGGTAGTCTGAATATTGCATTCATTATTTGCTGCTCCAGCAAAAGTTAGAAAGTCTTTGTCCATTCTTCCATGTTGTTTTTGCTGGCTCAATTGCCTAGGTTATTTGCCTTGATTTTCCAAGTTAAACTTTGCTCCATCGTAAAGATATGAATGAGGTGAAGATGGCCCCCCCGGACTCAGTCTGTTGAGCAAAGAGTCACCAATTGCATCATTAATTCAAATTGTGATGATGCAACTGTTAATCCATTGTTTGACTTCCATCTCAAAACCAATACTTCTAGAATTTAATCTAAGAAAATTCTCAACAGCCATTGTCATATTGAAAGACAAAATTTAGCTACCCTCAATGTGTTTGAGGTGTCAAGATTTCATTGTATGGTTACGATCATAGCAGCATAAATCGTTTGGGGAATAAATCGGCAAACCAAAAGTTCAGGATTTTTTGAAAAAAACGGGAAAAAATCGGATTTACAAAAAAACATAAAAAATTGAAAAAAAATAGTCAGAAGCTACTTTTAAAAAAAATTTAATGGCATTTCCATAGCATACAGACATTGAGAGCAAATAAAATACAGAGTTCAATCCATGAATTAGAGAAAATAGATTTTTGTTGGTTATATTCATATCGCTGATTACATTGCACAAGACATACTACAACTGCATAAATATCAAATGGTGACAGTTGTTGATGCTACCACATTTTTCATACATGTCTACCAAAGCATTTTATCAAACAGTTCACTGCCTTGCTGCTATGGCTAAAACCCTAAAACAGGTGCTTTTGAACAAGTCATGGATGCTTGGAAAAGATCTATCAAAGCATAATAGTAATAATAGATAGACAAGGTAGTGAACTGTTTCAAAAATGCCTCAAAGAAATGTGGTCTCATGGTGATGGAATGCCATGACAATCCATAGCAATTTGCTTGTCATGGCATTCGTATGGCATTCCATCACCATGAGACCACATTTCTTTGAAGCATTTTTTCAAATAGTTCACTACCTTTCTATGCTACCACATTTTTCATACATGTCTACCAAAGCATTTTATCAAACAGTTCACTGCCTTGCTGCTATGGCTAAAACCCTAAAACAGGTGCTTTTGAACAAGTTATGGATGCTTGGAAAGATCTATCAAAGCATAATAGTATAATAGATAGACAAGGTAGTGAACTGTTTCAATGCCTCAAAGAAATGTGGTCTCATGGTGATGGAATGCCATGACAATCCATAGCAATTTGCTTGTCATGGCATTCTTATGGCATTCCATCACCATGAGACCACATTTCTTTGAAGCATTTTTTCAAATAGTTCACTACCTTTTCTATGCTACCACATTTTTCATACATGTCTACCAATGCATTTTATCAAACAGTTCAACGCCTTCTTGTGCGAAAATCAGCTTGATTTCCTTTTTTCCAGATTTTAAACACGTTTTTTTGGCGAATTTGCAGTTTGAAACCAAAAAAAAATCATTGACCAAAAAGTCAACCAAAAAGTCAACGATTTTTTGAAAAAATCGGGAAAAAATCGTCCAGGGTGCAGATTTATTAAAAATCGCGATTAATCGGGTTTAATTGCAGATTTATGCTTCACTGGTTACGATAATAAAATAAATCAGATTTGCATTATATAATTTTTTTTTTTTCTCAGACATGATCTAAAATAGCAAAACACAAAACTGTGAATACAAATTGTAAAGAATAAAGATCTAAGCTACAGCGAAAGACTTAGAAAAGGGGGCAGACAACATGTTTAATCTGGAAATGAGTTCTGGAAATAGGTTCAGGAAGGTTGTAGGACCATCCCTGTGATTTTCAGCAAATTCTGAGAACTTTGACTATGGGAGTGCTCATTTCTTGGAGCTGGGGCACTTGTATCTTTAGCTTCAGACATTAATTTGCAGGAGTTGTTTGTCTTATTTTTTTGATCTTTCCTGTGCTTGCAGATTCTTCACATCAGCCTTCAGTGCTGAGATATCTGTGGCAGTAGTCTAGGGGAAGAAAAATTGGTTGGGTTCTATGGGAAACTGTTTCTGTCAGTTTGTTTGGCCTATTCTAGCCTCCACAGTAGCACATAAAATATTGGGGTGTATGGGTTCTCTGTGTGGTTAATGGAAAAGTTTGTGCAGAGGTTTTGTGCTGCCAAGAAAGGAAACCCCAAAAGTAGTGTGTGCAAGTGGATGAGAGATGGGAGATGGAATGCCACAAAGATATGCATAGGGGGGATGCTAAGGATGAAGGAAAAGGTTCAGATCTGAGATAGAAAGAGGATGGAAAAGAGAGATGTCCAACAATAGGGGCTAGGATATCAATGAAGAGCAAAACTAAGATCCAAGAGGAACAAGAAGCTAGAAGCATTCAAAATGAGGGTGAAATTAGGTTTATAGAGAGAATCCAGGAAAGTAACTGTTGGAAAATGTAGTAAGAATTAAGGTTCCACAATTGTCTGGCTTAAAGTTCAAGTTTGAATTTTGGCATATTTCAAAATGAGGGTGAAATTAGGTTTATAGGGAGATTCCAGGAAAGCAACCATTGCATCCTTTTCTAAAGTATGTCCTAGTTAGCTTGGCAGAATTTTGCTGTGAATCTGTCACGGGAGACTTATGGGTAACTGAAAAAGCAAATCTCTAATTTCATATTCTTGGATTAGTTGTAATAGCAGGGTATCATCAGTGCCCTTAAGACTACAAGGGACATTTCAGACAAGTTGAGCTTGCTTTTTCTTTCTTTCTGTAGCCAAAGCGTGTCTTTATAGAAGTTAAAAGAATTATTAAAAATACAGTTGCAGATGCTTTAGGATGGCTGGGCCATCATGAATTGGTGTGCCACCTGTTTTGTGGATTCTCTGCATGAAATTATTGTGCTGTCTAGTGAAGACAGTTATGGAAGACGGTTCTGTTGGCACCCTACTGTATAAATTACAATCCTTTAGATTGCTGCTAGCCAGTAGCTTTCCTCTTTACCTTGAAAATTAGTGAATTCCTCTATTAGAGTCCATTATTGTCTATTTAGTCTATTGACTTAATCATCTATGATTTCTTATTTTAAATTATAGCTTGATTAAGAGAGACTTGATTCTTTCTATGATGATTTTGAGATAATTTTATAAACCATATTGCAAATGGCTATTGGTCTGTACCAGTTCATTGCCTCCTCTCTAGCTATTTTCAGAATAGGAAGAAGTCTTTGTTTTTTTTACTCTTGATTCTTTCATCAGCCCTAACAGTTTCTTGCCCGTTTCATTCTATAAGATTGTTAGAATTGTTCTATGAATTTTTCAGGGCCTGGAGACTTATTAGGGGCAAATGCAAATGAAAAACAGCCTCCCTAAATACCTGTTCTTGGATTGATAGTGATGAAAGGGTATTAAGCACCATTTGGCATGCAATGAGTGTTTTAGACAAGTTGAGCTTGACACTTTCGTTTTCTCAAAAGGATGTCGTCTTAGAAGTTGTTGGAATTTAATTGCATGCTCAAGCATAGTTGGCAGATTCGCCGACTTTTTGGCGAATCATGCAAAACTCATTAGTTTTTTTTACTTTAACTCGCCACAAGTTTTTGCCAAAAACTTGCCGAGTCTGTGCAAAAAACTTGCGGCAACTGTGTTATGATCAATGCGTGGAAAAAGGCAGTTTCATAATGCAAAAACACATTTGTGTTGGATCTTAGAGCCAAAAAAACCCTCCCCAACCAAGAAGACACCATTTGCAATGTTTTGCCATCAAGAAGAGTGGATTTAAACGACTTTTTTTTGCAGATCTTGATTGCAAATTCGAATCACAGGTAGGTTTTTGGTTTTTCTCTTCTTTTTTTTTGTTTAATCATTTTCTTTCATTCTTTTTGCAAAATATTGATTCCAAATTGAAAAAAACCTTCACAGAGCAAATAGAAGCAAGATTTTTGCATTTAGATTCCAAAAAACAAGATTCATGATGATTTTTTCTGATTTATTGCATTATTTTCATTGTTTTTTGAGTTTTTCAATTCTAGGTCAATTTTTTGATTTAAATCTTTTTTGTTTGAAACTAATGTTAATTTATTTACTGGTTTAATCATTTAAACACATTTGTATCAATTTAAATGAAATTTAGAGAGATTTTTTAATGATTTATCATTTTATGTGTATAATGTAGGTTGTCTTTTTAATTTTTTTGTACTAAAAATATAATATGTTCTACATTTTTTTGTATGTGTAGGTTAAATACACACTAGTATAATGGCTTTTGCTTCAGGTTCAGCCTTTGGCATTGCCCCATTGGTGCCCATTCCATCATGGGTTCCAAGCACTCGTCCTCCAGGAGCTAGAGACCCTACATGGAAGTATGCTGTGAGAGGACTGTCACCTGGATCGGTTGTTTGCACTGAATGTAAGAAGGTGCATTTGGAGGCATAAATTGTCTCAAATACCATCTTGTAGGCATTACTCATCGTGATGCCAAGCTTTGTCTTGAGGCCACAAAAGCGAAAAAGAGAGATGAATGCCCTCCTTGTAGTTGCTGAAGAAAAAAACTTGCAAAGGGAGAGGACAGAGGCACCCATAGCAGCAACCATAGTAAGTGGACATGGTCATGAGCAAGTGGAGATATAGTCTCAATCGGATGTGGAGGTAGATACTGAGATTGTGGGCTCTCTTCGTGGTCCACGCATTTGTGCTCGCGACACACCGACCTTTAGACCCCCCACTTCCTCTACTTCAAGTAGAGTGCCACCACCGCCTACATCTTCACACACACCACATAGTTTTTTTGTGCCAAGAAACACACCAAGAGCACAAACATCATTGGAGGTTACAGGGTGGAATAAGGAGGTGCATCAACATGTTGACATGGCATGTGCAAACTTTTGGTGTTTTAATAACATTCCATTCAATGTGGCGAGTAGTCCCTATTGGCACAATTTGGTTACTGCATTGAAAGTTGCGGGAAAAGACTACAAGTCACCTTCTTGCAAAGACTTGAGTGGGAGGTAAGTCAATTTAAATTTTATGGTAAGTTTATGTTCTTTAATTTAAATTAGTTTATGTTGAATTAAGTTTTTTTTTTTGTTTAAAAATTAAAATTTTGTACTTATTTTACTTTGTTCTTATAGGTTGTTCACGAATGCTACTGAAAAGGTAGTGCTAGTAATGGAAGAGCAAAAGAAAGAATGAAAGAAACATGGCCGCACCATATTTCCCGATGGGTGGACGGATGGGAGAAACTACACCGTTCTTAATTTTTTGGTTTCTTCAAAAGGTGAAGTTGTGTTTTTGAAATCTGTGGATGCCTCCAACAAAATAAAAAATGTAGAAACATTGTGTACATTGTTGGAGGAAGTTGTCATGGAGGTGGGGATAGATAATGTGGTGCAAGTCATCATGGATAATGCAACAGGATATGTGGCAATTGGGAGATTTCTTGAGGATAGACATCCTTCACTTTTCTGGTCACCATGTGCGATGTATTGCCTTGACCTTCTTTTGGAGGATATAGGAAAACTTGTTTGGGTGGCACCGATTGTAGATGATGCAAGGAGCATCACAAAATTTATCTACAATCACCCTTGGGTTCTTAGTTTGATGAGGGATCATACGCAAGGGAAGGAGCTAGTGAGATTAGGTGCCACAAGGTTTGCAACGGTTTTCCTAATGTTGCAAAGCATTTTGGGTTCTTTGACAGCTTTAAAACAAATGTTTGTGAGTCAAGCATGGCTAGACTCAACTCATGCAAGGAAGCCCAAAGGAGATAGAGTTACAAAAGTAGTCTTCGACAACCTATTTGCACAAAGAGCTTCAGAGATCATGAAGGTAACTTAAAAACTTTGATTTTAAACTTAAGTTGAATACTCTATTTTTTTTAATTTAAGTCTTTCATTATAAATTTGTAACTTTAATCTATTTGTATTTGTAATATAGGTGTCAGAGCCCTTGGTTAGAGTCCTCCGCTTGGTAGATGGGGATCAAAACCCAATGGGATATATTTATGAGGCCATGGATAGGGCCAAAGAGGCTATCAAAAGTTATTACATGGGGAACAACCTCAAATTTGATCCCATATGGGAGATTGTTGATAGGAGATGGAACAATCAACTCCACCAACCCATCCATGCAGCAAGGTACTTCCTCAACCCTAATTTTCTTTTCTCAGAAAACTTCTTCGATCCTAATGGAGGGGTTATGGAGGGGCTCACCACATGCATTCAGAGGATGGAGCCCAGGGTTGAGGTGAGAGATCTCATTGTCCAAGAGTTGGATCTCTATAGGGAAGGAAGGGGTAAACTCTTCTTCAGAGCTAGCTGTTCGAGGAAGAACCACTCAACCATCAGGTATAAAATTGGGAGTCTTTAAGTTTATTTCACATGCACCTTATAATTTGATAAAATGTGTTTTTACTTTTGACTTTGTTTTTTAACTCTTCAATATTTTTTTATGCAGAGGCTTAGTGGAAAAATTGGGGTGGAAATACCCCACATCCAAAAAATTGCCTTCCGCATACTATGTCAACCTTGTAGTGCATCCAATTGTGAGCGGAATTGGAGCTTGTTTGAGGCCATTCACACGAAGAAGAGGAACAAATTAGCTCAAAAACGCCTCAATGACCTTGTATTTGTGCAATACAACCTTCGGTTGCGCACAAAAAGAGTAGAGGACAAATTAGTGGATCCTATTGATTTGGATGAGATAGATCCTTACAGTGATTGGACAGGGTGAGATGAGCAGCCTCCATTGTTTACCGTGGACGAGATTCTTGATTTCGAGAGACAGGCAATGGAGGATGTGGGTGCAATAGTAGATGTAGGGTTGGAGGACATTTATGAGGATGGGGAGGAGTCATTGCTTGAACCAGATATTTCCAGGATAGTGGTCGAGCCTCAGCCTGAGCCTTCCATGCCAACTGAGGAGCCACCGGCACCATGTACTTGCAAGACTAGAGCATCTACCTTTTCCCTAGCTTTGACTAAATTAGGGAAGAGGAAGGTGTAAAATGTTGTATTTAGTATTTACTTCTAGTTTTACTATTCTCATTTTCAGCTATCTGTTGTAATTTGTGTCAGACTATCAAGCTTTCAGCCATCAGGCTTCCGCATGAGAATGCGATTTGGTAATCAATTTGCATTAAAGTCAATCAAATTTAATAGAAAACACTTTTGTACTCATTTATGGACTCATTGGATTCATCTTGTCACTGAATTTTGTAAAAAAAAAGTGTTTCTAATGAAATTTAAGCAGTTTTTAAGTTCCCGAGTTTTTAAAAACTCAAAAATTTTGAGCTTGACAAGTCTTTTGGCAAGTTGAGTTTTCCAATTATGTGCTCAAGGATGACTGAACCTTAAGGAATTAGAGTGCCGTCTGTTTTTCATGAAATTCATGCGCTGTCTATTAAGGACAGACATATGGAAGAAGGTTGTGTTGGCATCCTGTTAACACAGCCATTGAGACTTGAGACCCTGCTGCCAATAGCTTCTTTCATTACTTTGGAGGTAAGCCAAATCATCAATTAGATCCTCTTCTTCTTTGCAGTGTATCACTGAATCATTATTACTGATTTCTTTTGTATTTAGTTAAATAGTTGGCCTTTATATTTTCAGATTTTCTGAAATATTTTCAATAGATTTTTCTTTCTTTTCCTGCAGTCTTTAATTTGTTATTCAGATGGCTGAGCTTAGTCATGAATGGAAACATGGCATGACCTTGGATGATGGGTTCATTTTACCATTGAGCTATTCGTTGGGAAAAATCAGGATGCTGCATCCACATGATTTAAGTCTAAAGTTATGAGTTTAGATGGCCATCATCTTTGATATTTTCATCTGAATGGGCCAATTATCTGATAGGGTTGAATTGTGTACACAGACCATAACTTGTCTTCGTGGGCCCAACAATTTGATGAGATGTCAAAAATATGCCTAATTTTTAAGCTATGTATGTACAACCTTTCCTGCACTTACTCTAAGTCTGGATCCCTTGGGCAAATCATCATTCATCTGAATTAGCCTAATACCAAAAAGGAATATAAATTTTTCTTCGTTATTCTGATCTGAATTATGATGTCTAAGGTTGCATTTTATAGACATTTTATTCCATTATTGTCTAGTCTAAGATATAAAAGTGCACTGTTTTTCAAGGAATACAACATTTCAGCTGAAGGTGGGAGGGCAATTAGTTTGTTTGCTTATACATACAAAGAGGCCCAAGTTTGATACTGAAGTGTGATCCTTAGGATGCCCATTATGTGTTTGTTGCATGAAGGCAGCTTTTGGAGGGCAATTGATTTGAGAGGTTGCTTGGTTAAGTGAGGCTCAAGTTCTAGTCCCAAGTCCAATCATTGGGTTTTCAACTCATAGATTAGGAGATCAGTGCAGCACTTACATCTCACTTCTAATAACAAAAATGGGAGATCAGTAAAGTAATTTTTACATTTCACTAGATTATTGAACAATATCACAATGTAACATGAAGTTAGTCCGAATTTAGGCTCATTTTGGTTAATAGCCATGGCCTCTTTAATATCTGGTTGCGGTTTTCCTTATTTGTCCATCAGTCCAGATGATTCTTTGTTTGTCTTGGCACCTTATGCTGTAAAACTGCTAGGCTAATATCTGGTTTTGGTTTTCCTTATTTATTATTCAGTCCAGATTGTGCCTATTCAGTTTTAATGATTGTTTGTCTAGGCATTTTATGCTGTAAAAATGCTGGTCTGTGGTTAAAAAAGCCAATATAAAGTAATATTATTGGATTTATTCTGGAATTAAATGCAAATTAATGTTTCTTCAGTGACATGCGTTGTTTGTGTTGGAGGTATTTTAGTTGTGTAAGCTTACCTGACTTTTCTTTTGTGTAAATCAACTCTGAAATTAATTTTTCTCACTTGATTGATTGTACCAGGACTGAACCTTAGCTGTGCAGCTACATTTTTTAGGGGAGTGAAACCTGCCATGTTGAAGCCTTTAACATCTTCAATATTTTTGAGTTGAGGTAATTGAAGCCTGTAATGACTTCAATGTTTTTGAGTTGAGGTAATTGTAGAAGATTTTCTTGACGGGAACTAATTGTGAAGTTTTGCACATTTTGTTTTTTCACTATGTAGCAACTATTATAGATATATGTTTTAAATCAATTTAACCTTATTATTTTGAACAGTTGTTGTTGGCTTGAAATTTAAGTCTAGAGCTTTATTATGGTAAGTTGTGAGTACTCTGTAAAACGAAAGTGAGATTGAATCATCTTGATATTCTAAATTATACTACTTGATTATTTGGATTTGACCATTTTTATAAATGAATTGTTATAACTTGAACTTGAGAATTAGTTTTTACCACGTCTGTACCCATTTTGAGTAGAGTGAACTGACATTTAAAGATATTTTGGTGTTCTCTGCCTGTATATTAGGACCTAAAGAATTTTTATGTTCTTTTCTCCCTTGTCTGTACTGATTTTGAGTAGAGAGTGATGTGATCGATAAAGATTTTTAAGTATTCTTTGCTTGTCTCGAGGACATTAAAGATGTTATAGGCTAAATTTACTGAGCAATACAAATGAAATTTATATTCTTGGAAACTTGGTTGCTGAATGCAAGGATTTGGAAGTTATGAAAAAGTAAAGTAAGTATTATGAGAAATATTTATAGAATGAATTCTTTTTTCAGCCAGGTCCTTAAATTCATGTGGGTGGAAAAGGAAGCATTACCTGAAAACCTGATCACAATCACCTAAGAGGATATATGCATTTATAATTTTGTAAAGTACTTTTGAAGGGTGCAGATTTGTCTTTTTGCAGGTAAAATCTGGTCAAAGCTGCTGAGCTTAATTTTGAGTACTATTTCATAGTCTTTGAATGATATATTTGCATATTTTTAATGGTGGTATGGTAGAGATTGTTCTGTATGATCCCTTTTTTGTTGTCTTATTCACTGCTGTACAGCATTTGCCATGCACCTCACTAAAGAGAATTGTGATCTTGAATGCGCTAGCCTGGAGAAGTTAATATCTATGTAATTTAGTACCCTTGCTATGTATATGTGGCCAAACTATTGTCTATTAGGATGAAGACAGTTTTGTGACCCACTATTTCTTTGTGAGTTACTGGTGGGGTATTGTTTCCATCATTTTTCTTGTGTTTTTCATTGATAGTTTGTACTGCATTTTGCATTATGGTTAAACAATATTGGTCAAAATTTTGGTGACTTTAGTGACGGTTATATGATCTGTTTCAAAGCGTTTGTTCTGAATCTCTGCTCTGAGAGTATTGTACAGGGGTTCTCTTGGCTAGAATGCCATGATGCTAGCCAGCAACTTTTAACAAATAGTATCCAATTGCTGCTGGTCCCTTGCTTATGTGTATGAGAAGTCTTTTGGTACACATTGGGTTTTGTTAGAAATGTAATTGGGCCTTATTTCCTTGTCTTTATATTCCGTTGTCATGATGTTTCAAATGCACTACTAGGTAATCATGGGCTCAATCAAGCCGAGTGTGAGCATCATCTTGCAAGCTTCAGGTTCTTAAGTTCTTGTGAATTTTTAACATAATTGTTGATTGTCTGGTTACCCGTTAGACTGGAAGAGGCACTAAACATGAATTATGCATAGATGACAAACTTATTCAATAGGTCAAGCTAATGCTGACACAAACCACAAGATATTGCACCATTTGACTTATTAGTTATTTGTGGACCTCTATTTCTGAAAAACAGCATGCAGATGATAGCACATCCCAATTTCATCTTCTAGCTTTGCACCATTTGACTTATTCATGGATCTTGCTTTCGGAAAATCAGCATGCAATCATAGCATCTTGATTTCATCTTTAAATTTTCCTTATGATGAAGTCAGTGGAGCAACATCTTGTGGATTATATTTTCTGTAACAACCTCTATTTAACTCTTGCAATAATTTCAGGCCTCAAATGGTGAAATAGTTACTTTTGGAGGGAAAAAAATGTCAGGTTGGTATTGTTTCTGGATTCTGGATGGATGATAATTGGAAGTCTCTGAGTGTGACACAACTTGCCATTCCGATTTTGAATTAACCCTATTCTCATAGTTCATATTTTTACACAGATTTTGCAAAACTCAAGTCTAAACCGTGGAAGGATTCTGGGACAAAGTTCATCTGCACTTATCAAGGCTTTAACCTTCATGCATAGAAGGCAACTCTCACGGAGAAATTTAAATCATATTTGGGAATTAGAAACTAGCTATCACATTTGTGCAATGGGCACGACAATGGTTGTTTTCATTTAATGCAGCATTATAAGCAACCTTGAAATTCCAAAATCAATTTCTTTTTATGACACTAGGGGCATAGAACAAGGCATTGAAGTACATTGCTGGCAGAAACACCTGTTAAATTGAGGTTGTCATTGTCCTGTACAATTTTCCTCCGTTTTCCCAAGTGAGATGTATGCATTATCTTGCATTTTGCCATCTTGGGTAATTGAAGGGTGGGGAGATGCATAGATTTGCCAAGCATTGAACTTGCAAGATAGTAGAGCACACTAAACCTTGATAATCAATGTGTTTGATGTCTATTGATGCTTTTGTGAAGTTGTAAGACCTTGGGGTTTTGTGGATTGTCAAAATCCTTGCCATCTTGAGTGTAGTTGGCAGTGAGCACCATGAGTAATTGAAAAAATTGACATAAGGTGTGGGTCATGCAAACTTGTGTAAATCTTGACAACAACAAAGCTTTGCAGATTGGGAGGTTTGTTATCACTTTTTTGGACTAATTGTAACTTTCCCAATTGCTCCATTGGTAGGACTTGCAAAAACCAACAAATTTGGAGTGAGCATAACTTATTGGCCAATGCACATAAGAAATGTGGAAGGAAGTTTGCTAATCCTTAGGATTTGTAACAAATCTCTCTCTTGTTTGTTCTGCATTACATTGTGCATATGGGACCCCTAATTTGCTATCACTTTTTTGGACTAATTGCAACTTTCCCAATTGCTCCATTGACAAGACTTGCAAAAACCAACAAATTTGGAGTGAGCATAACTACTTGGCCAATGCACATAAGAAATATGGAAGGGAGTTTGCTAATCTTAGAATTTGTAGCAAATCTCTCTTGTTTGTTCTAGAAATGTGGAAGGGAGTTTGCTAATCCTTAGAATTTGTAGCAAATATCTCTCTTGTTTGTTTTGCATTACATTGTGCATATGGGACCCCTAAGGATTTTAGCACATGTTTATTATGCAAATCAACTTAAGTCATTTGTTGGAAGCAAATGTATAGAGGACTAGAATGTAGCCCAATCTTCATTGACAAGGAATGGATCTTGTGACAAGTAGCTCCTAGTTATAAAGTTTGGGTCACATTTTTAAAATTGGCAAGAAGTTTTCACAATTGGAGTTGAGATTGTGCATCATGTTGTTGATGGAAGAAACCATTCAAGACAACAATTGTGCTAAAGATGCCCCATATTGTTGTCTTATATGAAGCATTAACATTCATAATAATGTCTTTGATAGGTGGCAATACACCTCAATGCTTCAAAAGGATAATGGAGCAATTGCTAAAAGGAATTTGATTGTCGATGGGAAATGCTTCACACAAGTAGCTAGCAATATGGGCTAACAACCTATGCTCAATGAAACTCATTTCATCAATTAGAATGTACTAAATGAAATTCATGGCGTTGTGTAATGTTGCTAATGTTTGCCCCTAAAGAGGATTTCTCTTTTAAAGATATTCAGAGGTCAACATGGATTGTGGATGCATTGATGTTGAATACTCTAACACCAATTGGAGCAAGCAACAATAGTGGTGATTAGGATAGAGGAGTGGCTTTATAGAGTGCATGCCTTATTTTTTGAATAAGTATGAGTTTTCAGTGCGGGCAATCCTTATAAGATCACTCAAACAATATAAATGTAGTGTGGTGCTCACTTAATAGGCTGACAAAGTCAAGGCTTATATTTTTCTTGTTGTGTGTAGGTTGGTGTGTTGATTGACGAGTGTCTATCATACCAATTGTGGAAACTTGCAAGGAGAGGGTGATGGTACAAGTGATCCAATTGTGGTTACCATGAAATAATGCTTGCCATGCTTGTCAAGTTTGTTGAAGTCAATAGAATGCCTTAGAAGAGGTAAGATGGGAATTGCCAATTTAGTGATCACATTTAGTGCATTTGGTTCATGGCATGCATTGTAAATGCTTTTTATTCTCTCCCATTACTCATCTTAGTTCAATTTATATAAAAGGAGTTCACTCCAACAAAAGAACCCAAAAGCATCTAATCCTTATATAAGATTGCTCGTGAATTGAGGTGACATGAAAACTTGTTGGAATCACCTCTTTTATTGATTGTTTATGGTGGTTGTTATAAATGTCTAATTTTCTGTAGCTTAAATTAGTGTAATTGATTTCTAATGACCATAGGCGAGCCATGTAGGTAGCAACAAATGTCGAAGATGCAACACATAATAACGGGAAGGGACAACACATTTTTTCTCCACATATAAAGACTAAAGGACTTTTTGCATATTGTAAGAGTTTTATTAGTAGTGAACACGCTTAGGCATCGATATCATGATCAACCACTTTGTCAAGAATTTGTAAAATTTAATTGTAGTGGGGTTGTTAAAGGTAACAGCATCAAAGATATTACTAAGCATATTGTGAAAAGTGTCTTGCCAATGTTAAGGATTTGTGATATGTTTCACAATGTAGTTGAGGACTCTATGGTGGGAAAGAATAGGTTGGCAGTTGACATTTTCTCACTAAATGTAAAGCATGTTGGAGTTATGGATGTTTATACTATCATCATTGTGGGTAGGTGTGTATTTCATGTGGTTATTCTCGAAAAGAAGCAATGTTGACATTATTAGTAAAGCCCAGGAAGCTTTATAGTGACATGGCAACACATTCTTTTTGATGCACGAATGTTGACATGGTTGAGTAGCTCAACATAGTGTGCAAAAGGATGTCATTAGGATTACAAGCATGTTCGATAAACAAGGGTAATCTACAATGGAGTGACAATATTAAATTTCTTACTTCATCACAAGTTTTAAGCAAACACATAAGTATTGATGTATTCTACAACACCTCTTTTGACATCTTGGATCAACCAATCAATGCTCTCAATGGCAGGTGCTTGATGGAGCCAAATGAAGTAATGAATATGGGCATAATTTTTTATGTAGCCATTCATACCTAGTAGAGTAGAGAGAACAAACAGGCATGAATGAAAACAAATAAGGCAAAGGTGAGAATGAGTCAAAGAGGAAAGAATGTCACTTGAAAGTCTTCCAATATTTCTTCATGAAAAATAGTGAATTTATGATGAATGTACATTGTATGTAGGTTGCAAACAATTCTTTGAACCTTCCAAAGGTAGGCATTGTTTGGATTAGAAGGGTGGTAGGCGAGACATGACACGATGCATGCCCCGCCAATTTGTATTTGTATGCGTAAAGTGAAGAACAAAGTAGGGTAACTGAGCTATACGATCATATTATAAAGCTTTCCTTTGAGATTTTGTTCGAAATGACCATGTCCCATACAAAGTTGAGCTAAAATTAATCAAGTGGTTGCAAGCTTGTCATCAAGGAAGTCTTGGAGTTGCTATCAAAGTTGAGTGACATCCTTGGAAGACTACCATTCAAGTTCTTGACGTAAATTGCAATGATGTCTTGGCTTTAGTGCCACATCATAAGGTGTTAGACTAAGTAATGGAATAATGAGTGTTGACCAAATCTATTATCATGGTGTCTCATTAGATAGACATATTTATGTAATTTAACCTTTGATGTGTGGTTGCCTAAGACATACATTTCTATTAGGGAATAGAGCTAGAAATGTTGTAAACAAGTTCTTTGTGTTCTCATTTATTGGTCATAATGAAATAGATGGCCATTCAACAAAATTAGTTGTTTGACTAGGCCCTAATTGTAGAAAAGCATGAATGTCTTGCATCTCCCTTTGTCTAGGAGGATTAAAGACACAAAAGAAGATTGGTGGCCAATCTCCTGTTCAATGGTGGTTGGGGACTCTTCTTCCATGGAATAAGATTGAAGGGATGACTAAAGAAGGTTTATGGAGGTGTGGTGAGGCATGAAAGATACATTATAAGGGTTTGAAGGCGAAGATGAAAGTGCAAATTCATCAAGTTGGTTATCTTTGTAGTATTTGGTCATGAGCAATTTTGTACTAGAAGGTTTCAAGAACACGGGTTTTACTAACATAGGAGTTATAGCTATTTTGTTTCAAACCATGCTTTCTTACAATTGTACTAGTCAATATACCTTGGTAAGTGTTGATCACTGCTATTTTTTATTATAATGTGAGTTTTGCATCAATGCTTTGGATGACACTTTGTCATCTATCATTTTTTGTCTCCTTTAGCCTTCTATTATCTTGATGATCATAGTGTGATCCAAAACATTGATGCAAAAACTTACACAATCTAACCAAAAACAACAACAATTAGTATAATGGATTTTGGAAATTTGATATCATTAATTAGTAAGTGCTTTTTGATGTATCATACAACACCAATTGAGAATCAACAACATAGAATGTGCTACAAGTATTGGATGACCATTAAACAAATCTTACTTAATAACATCATATTGGGACAAGAGTTATGCCAATCACGTACTACATAAGACTCCACAAAAAAAATTCTCTATCCAATGATCACAACACTAGAACACCACACCACTTCTAGATTGCAATTGAGTTGCTCAATAGTTACTATGTGCATGTAGAAACTTAGACAAAAAAGGGATGTTGAATGTGTACAAAAGGTAAGAGGCAAAGTGGGGTGGGACAACGAGTGAAGAAAACATTAATTTCAATTTGTAATCTTGAAATTCTAAAATAAGCATGGTGGCATAGACATTGTAGATAGCAAAGGACACATGCAAAGATAGAAAGCCCAATTTTTCCTAATCTTTTAGCCTTTTCAATGATTTTGGTAATGGGCATGACAAGAGTGAGCATCCTTGTGTTATATACAAAACATTCCAAGGCTTTGAAAGTGCATGAATATTTGCATTCATTAGTGAAATGCTTTGCAACATGATTGAATAAATTGTTTCACTCCTCTTTGCTTTTAAGAGCTCATGTGAAATAATTGAGTGCCATACGTTTTTATTTCCTTGAATTTTTCTCCATGTATAGTCCACCATTGAATAGAATCCAAGACCTCCTAATTACATGGTTATTGTATTCATAAAATTCCTTTGTTTGGTAAAAAAATGCTTTGTTGCTCTAGTCACTAAGGAACATTCTTGAATTTTGCTCTAGTTAATAAGTGATGGAGGAATAATTTCATGACACCTTTCTTGATTCCAAAGTCCAATTCCCTAAATACTTGAGTAGCCCCTCAAACAACATTAGTCGTTATGCCAACCATGGTGTCTATCCCATCACACATCACCTACACTTGCATGAGTTCTTGCAAACATAAAGGTTGGCTTTGAGGATCCATATTATTCCACTTGGAGAAATAGTTACCTTTTTTCTCATCAAGACACTAGCAACAAACATTGGCACTAAGTGGCTGATTGATTTGGATTCTTGGATAGCATTTCATGCATACCAAATATGAGGGCATAAACGATAATCAATAACTCTTTGCATGAAATTGTTGTGCTACAATTGCAAGATCAATTAGTGGTGATTGCAAGGTTGTTGGAATACATTAAACACTATTCAATTGTGTGGAAAGGCCTTAGGGTTTTGCATGGATAAAGGAAGGCACATATAGCCTCAAAAGGCTAACATGCATTTGATTTGCAAGCAATGCACACCTCTTCTCTTGCCTAGCTTGATTGATTTCATCTCTTTGTGCTTGACAATGGAAATGACATTTTATTTCTATTATTTTTGTTATTCAAGAACTGACATTCATAATTTTATATGAAAGTATTGGTGTCGATTTCTTCTTGTCCAATGTAGCGAGTAAATCACAATTTGCTTATTGGTTTTCACCTTTATGGGTCATTGTTAGATGTGTGATTGATTATAGATGGGTGCGCCATAAACAATCCCACAAACAAATTGAGAACAAGGAATAAAGAAAGTACAATGAAAAGGGTGTAAATGAGAAACATGTCAAAAGAACAAAGTAGGTAACTTGCAATGCCATGAAACAAGCATAATTCAAATATACATAAATATGTAAATACAAAAGGGCCACCATAAAAATAATATGAATTTTGAATGCAATTATTGTAGAGGAGGAAATTTGCTACCCTCAAGTCTTACGACAAGTAGAGTCTAGAAGGAGCGAATGGTCTTCAATTACCTTAAGGAACAAAGCTCAAAGAAAAGGGTGTAAATGAGAAACATGTCAAAAGAACAAAGTAGGTAACTTGCAATGCCATGAAACAAGCATAATTCAAATATACATAAATATGTAAATACAAAAGGGCCACCATAAAAATAATATGAATTTTGAATGCAATTATTGTAGAGGAGGAAATTTGCTACCCTCAAGTCTTACAACAAGTAGAGTCTAGAAGGAGCGAATGGTCTTCAATTACCTTAAGGAACAAAGCTCAAATGACGAGATAAAAAGGTGAGAGTTTCACAATCAGAATGAGTAGATCTCAAAGGTCTTTTGGACAAAGTGACAAGCTCTTGGCCAAGGATGAAAATGCAACATGTTGGCATATCAATGGCATGTTGACATCTCAATGGTGCGTTGGCATCTTGTACAGGCCAAAAATAGAGAATGCTTCAGAAAATAATGAAGTGACTACTTCTATTTTGATTGCTATAAACTTTTAAGAATGCATAGGAATAACAAGGTATAATATAACAAAAATAAAGTAAACTAAGTAAAATATAGATTAAATTAGATGTAAATGATAAAACTAAGGAAGAGAAGAAAGTGCTTACAACAACCCAAGGAATGAAGCCTCTAACAAAGAAATATCTTCAATACTTGCACACATAAGATTGGGGGAAAATGTTGGGGCTGTTTAAGGGCTTGCCTCAATCAAACCCCCATTTCAGTGTTACCACCTCCACAGACAACCAAATAGACAGATAAATAGAAACATAAATAGACAAGAAGATAAAATGCATAGACAAGGGATTTGATAAATCCCAAGATGTTCAAAGACATAAGACAAGAGATAGATATCATTTGCAAGGCTTGAGGAAGCCCAAGATAGAGAGAAAGAAACAGATAGCTATGAGAGCCAAGAGAGTTGCAAAGAGTGTTGTAAGAACTTGAGATTGATGTAGCAAACTATTGAGAGCTGTGCAGATAAAAGAGCAAGAGAGAAAAAACCAAGAGAGCAATAGAATGAAAGAGAGATTTTAAAAAGAGAATAGGAGGGAAAAGAAGGTTCTTGAGCTATTACAAGGCATTCCGAGTCGTTTCCACCGACAAAGGTAGGTGACAAGTGACAACATACTAAAAAACGACCGTTTGAACGTTGAAGTGTCGCATGACTATAGCGATACATAGACGTCCGTGTGGCATTCTAGTGTCTAGATAATTCATGCTCTAAGACGGAGGGAACAAGGAAAACACAAGGTTTGACGCAAAAATGACATACATAGGTAGTTGCTGACAAGGGGTCTTGCGCATCTTGAGCGGAAAAAGATTGATGCAAGGGATAAAATGAGCCTACACAAATACTAACGGAGTGGACACTAAAGTGGACTCAAAAGTGTAGGTGAAATTGCAAGGGGTGCAATTTTATGACACTACATTTTGCCCCCACTTTAGCGGGCTTATGAATTTACATTGAATATGCACGCTAAAGGAAATCTACTAAACATAAGCAACATCATGGTGCCAAAAGGATATTGCGGAGGAAGCATATAACTCTTTGAACCAAGGAAGCATGACCCCAGGCTGAAGACCTACAAAACAAGCACATTAGACAAAAAAGATGCACAAGCCGACAATGTTATAACATAAAAAGCCACCATATCACAGGGTTAGAACATATGGTTATTTAGAAATAAAAACATGGATAACACATATACAAAGGCACATAAGAAACAAACTAACAAATTTGAGTTAGTAAAGTAAAAGATACCTTGATGCAGAAGGTTGTCTCAGTACTACGCATGGTCCCCAAACTAACAAGTAAAACATAGAAGAAATGATTGATTGCTTCAAGAGAAGAATGCATCTAAAATATAGGAAAACAACCATTGTCAAAGAGAAAAAGAGAGAAAGAAGTTGAAGAGCATATACTCAAGATGAAGAGGACATAGGTCTTCAATCTCGTATATTGAAGAGGGATAACTCAAGATGAAGAGGACACAGGTCTTCAATCCGGTATATACAATTGTGAAGTTGAGCTCAAACACGAAGCAAACATAGGTCTATTGTCCTGTAGAGCTGATTGTGAATTCACCACGAGCATGCTTGCTACAAACAAACACATTGGGTGAAAAAGTGAAATATATAGTAAAATTCAAATATGTCATGACATAATCTGATTAGATAAAAAGACATCGCTGATAAGTATGGCTAGCAAGGCTAGAGACCATATGACAAGCAGATAAATATGGCGTTGATAAGTATGGCTAGCAAGCTAGAGACCATATGGCAAGAGCATAAAGATAGCAGTAATAAGTATGGCTAGCAAGTTAGGGACCATACGACAAGCACATAAAGACGATGTTGATAAGTATGGCTAGCAAGCTAGGGACAATATGACAAGCACATAAGCCTATGGCTAATGCAAACTCTGTTGTAGGACAGTCAGAAAAAAGACAGATCTAGTCAGGCTGCCCCCAAGCTAGATGATGAGACATGAGACATCAAGACATTTATTTTAATGTTTTTTTAAAATTTAGTATAAGCGGATATGATTGCCACCCTTGGAATGATGTGTGCTACACAAAAGAGCACATGTCATTCTAAGGAAAAGAAAAAGAGCACATGTCATTCTAAGGAGAAGAAAATGAGAAGAAAGAAGAGAGGGGGTCCTCAAGGATACACACCTCCAGAACAAGTTATCGCTACCCCCAACATATAGGGGAGGATAACCATGTAAGATACTAGTGTTGCTACCACAAAGAAAGTATGGTGGTACACAATAGTGTACTACCATGAATGACAAAGTAGGAAAAGCTATGAGTGTCAAATAGTGGGTAGCAACACAATAGAAGGGAGTTGTAAAAACATCATGAGAAGATGGTTAGAATGGAGAGGACAGAGGTAAACCTCAATATCACTTTCCATGCAAATAAAAGACAGGTGCATCAACAGATGGAAGAGTAATGACACCCGAATCAAGAAGTTATTGTATTGTATCCTTCAAGGCCTTACATTCACTAGTGGAATGGGCAAGCACTCAATGGTATGCATAGAAAGAATGTTTTGATTTATCATGTTTATGAAACTTCTTATGTGTAGGAGGAAGAGTAATTAAGTGGGCTTTGAGAAGCCTTAGAAAAATATACTCAGATAAAGAATGAGAAGGAAGCAACCCTTTCTCTTGTGAAGAAAAGTTTTATTGCTCACAAGAATACATGAAGACAACAAACGATGGAGGGGATGGAGACAAATGAGAAGGCTTGTAACCTAAACCCCTTGCAAAAGAGCAAGGTGTCGACTCCAAAGGGACCTTAACTCCTTGTTTCATGTGCCCAAGACCATTTCCTTTGTACCCATGCTTAGAAAGAATATTAAATCCAAAGCCATAACGTGATTGCAACTCCTCAGAAGGAGAAGGAGCAACATTAAAGACATTACTATTGTCATTCATATTGTCTTGTGATACAAAAGAATAATCATCTTCGATAGTGGGTGTGAATGATATTGTCTAGATGTCTAAGAGGATCAAGTTGACGTTATATTCCCCAATGAATGATGCTGTAAAGTCTAAGGAACCCGAATCATCACCAAGACATGCATTTTCTTGACAAGAACTAGGAGTAGACTCAGGGTTTCTTGCTTCAAGAGGATCTTCTTCAATGACATTTGTCTCAAGAGTATCCTTTGTAACAAGTACTGTTGGAGTAGGCATCAACGCATTGGAAGATATTGAAGGGGTAAGATTTTTAAGAGTAGGTGCAACCAAATCTTGGCCAACAACTGCCATCTCACATAAGTGTACGACATTAGGGCCAACCTTGATTGTGACTACTTGATTATTATGAATGAATTTGATGGATCTATATAAGGTAGACAAGATTGTACCCATAGCGTGAATCCACAATCTACCCAAAAGAAGATTATATGGTAATTTTCCTAATATAACATATATAAGGGTGGGTACAGTAATGGGTCCCAAACTCAAAGAAAAGATTATTGTGCCTAAGGATTACCAACCAACATCATTTAACCCACAAATATACAAAGATGTAGCAACAAGATAAGCTAAATCAATTTTAATTTTAGAAAATAGATCAATGCTACATACGTTGAGCATTGAATTGGTGTCAATGAGAGTATGTCTAATGCTAATATTGTTAATGTTAATTATTATCATTAAAGGATTTGCTTGCTTCTGCACTTTTGGGGGTGGGAGTTCCTATGGATAGAATGTAATATTCGTCGAATCCAAATGAATATGATCTATCAATGCATTAACATTCGTCAGCCTAGTGGAAGAAGGCAAGAGAATCTTTTGCAAGGCTTCTTGAAGTATACCTTGGTAAATCAATGCAGTTTGAAGCAAATCCCATAGTGAGATCTTGGTAGGAGTAACAAGAAGTTTCTCAACAAGATCATACTCACTCAATTGCTTAGCTGCAGGTCTAGGTGCTTGAGGAAGGCTTGGTTGAGAAGGTGGTAAAGAAGTAGGTTGATCAACATTTAATTTACTTTATAGTATTATAAGTGTGAGCTACTGTATTATAAGAATAAGATTCAAACTGCATAAACTTTGTATAAAGATATGAAGAATCATTGTTAAATGGAACACCACAAATAGAATGAATCCTTTTCAAAGAAGGACTAGGCATAGTCACATAAATGACCGTTATATCAAGCTTTTGAGAAGTGACAGAGATCATGATGACCTTTATGGATGCATCATGACTAATGGAGGAATTATTTGAAGAAATATGATCAACATCTATCCTTGGAGGATCCGATGTGAGAGGATATTTATCATTTGCTAATGCATCGTCTCTAGAAGAAAGTGCATTGGAATAGAGAGAAGGAAGAGTGACATTAAGAAAAGTATCAATGATTTCATCTTCTTGCAACAAAACATCCTCTAAAACAAGAAAAATTTCATGAGAAGGATCAAGGATACTGAGTGACATAGGTAAAGCCAAAACACCATCACATACATGGAATGAAACATCATTAACACTTTGATCAAAGCTAGAAATTGAATTAATAAAAGATAACACATTTTGAAAGTAATAAACTAAATATAATAAATAATGAATAAACAAGTCAATTGAAGGTCGGCGTATTATTTCTACTATGACAACATGGAATGGGGTTTGGGGTAGTGCCCCAATTTTTGCTATTCACTAGGTATTTTCAAAGGTAGAAACAACACAAATATGTTTTAAACTATTAAAAACCTTCCAAGTAAAGTGAGGATAGCTTGCACTTGAAGAATGAAACATGTTTTTCACCTCATGTCTAGTTAGCAACATCATCCAATAAGAAAACCATTTCCAACTTTATGCCTATCACAAATTTGACTTGGTTAGTTCCCTCCAACTTGCAATCGCATGATGGGAAGGAAAACAAAACAAGTTTAAAAAAATTGCAACAAGTGATAAAAAAGATATGTTCTAGGTGCCCACTCCATTTTCTCCAACATGGAATTGCTAGCCAATAGGAAATCCATCACAATAGTTTAACTTATTGCAGCTTCAAGGGAGAGAGGAAGTCCAAAATTTATGCTCATGCAATGGGATAAGCAACATACATTATGACTTGCAAAATGCACGTGAAACAAAAGAATTTAAAAAACCTCCTTTCACTACCAAACAAGGCTGATGTGGGCTAATAAGAATACAACACTAGACAATTCTTAGAAGACAAATTTGAATGAAGAGGATCCTCTCCAAGTCGCTCTCATGCAATGGGGCCTTCAACACCATACATTTGAATTTTTAAATAAATTAAAAAAACTTTAAATTTTTTCACTTAGAATGCCAATTTATGAGATTGGACTTTGGGGAGTATTTTTAATACTTTAAAACCATTATTTTACTTTACTTTTGATTTTTTTGAAATCGCAAAACGTTGCGAAATTGACAATTTAAAAGCTTTATAAGCAAAAAATGGAGTTGACACCGAAGACGCACGATGTTAGATGGCCATAAGAACTTATAGAGGGGGTTGATAATTGATTTTGATCCTTGTTACATCATCGGAATTTGAACACATCAAATTTTAGGAGCTCCTTTGTAATTAGGGCCATCTAGCAAGTTGTTTAATTTTTTTTTGATGTTAAAACTCATTTGGAAACCAAAAAATCAAAAGTGGAGACTAATGATGGCACACCTGTGCAATTGCCAAAAAATAGAAGATTGGGATATACTCACTGAGTTATCATTTGAAGTCTATCCCATATATGATAAACACTACTCAAGTGTACTAAACAAAAACCATTCATACAAAGGCATTTCTTTCATTTGAGTTGATATTGATATTCACCTTCACTTAAGCTTTGCAATTTATCCATATCAGTATGTGTTCGAGTTTTGCAAACAAAAAAAAATCATCAATAATGTTTTGATAACATTCAAATCATGATTTTCCTAATAAACATTAGCTCCATCAACATTCCAAGTGTTGACAAACTTTTCAAGTTCAGGTTCAATGACAAGATTTAATTCATCTTGTGAATTATTATCTAATTCCATTTGGAAAACTTCAAGAGAAGGGGTATTGGTTTCATAATATAGTTGTTGGCATATTGTTGTCATTGATATCAAAATGGGACATTTGGGTGATATCCTATAAATAAGATTGTTGGCATGATGTCTTGAAGATCAGAGGATCAAATTCTAGAAGATTGGGAGAAATATGATGGAAAGATGAGTAGGTTTTGCAAATGTTAGAAAGTTGTCATGACACTACAGAAGTTGCTTCCAGACATCAAAAGATAAAACAAGATGCATATTTTATGTGGGTTTCTCGAGAGATTTTCAAAGGTGAAATTTGCAGATCCAAATGATAAAGGTTGAGCTCATAATCATTTTATGTTTTCTCTAAGACAAAATTAGGGTTTGGAAAATAAACCCTAGGTTTTGCAATCATTGTGATGAATTGGGCTTATATTTTGATGTTGACTGTGTATAGGAGATTGCAAGTTGCTTAAGTGATAACTTAAGCCATTGGAGTCATCTGCGCAATTGGACCCTCTTCCTAGTAATTATTGACCTCACAAATATTCAATGGCTTTAATATTTCCTAAGCTGTGCGCTAAATATTTGCTCATAACTTGATCAACGGTTGTGATCAAGCTTGTAAGATCGATGACCTCCCTGCCATCCCATAGTGTGTGTGGTGGGTCTCCATCTTTCCCAACGGTATAGCGAGCAAGTGACATGTGTAAGGTGGGACCAACAAAAAGCAACATGTGATGACAATAGAAGATGATGTGGTGTTAAACGATTGATCGATAAAGACAATTCACATCAATATTGTGAATTGTTCTGAGATGATGTAGGTGATATATGGTGTTAGCTCTCCAGCCCATTGAGATATAGTGGGTTTGGGTATTTTCCTCGCGGGATTGTGTGCTTGTGACATGTGGCTTGGTGGGACCTTGTGCTAAGAAAGGGGCAGACGATGGAGATAGATGGTGATGATTTAAAAGAATTTAATCTGGTGGTCGTGTTTTAAAGTTGGGTGAAAAATGAGAATTGACAAATCGTGGCACAAAAAATGTAGATCGACAACTCATGTTTAAAATTGAAGATTCTCAACGACTACAATAGTGTGAACAAGGGTTTTGTTTGTGATGGTGACACTAGAAAGAATTTAATTGTTCCAACTACACCAACAATCAATATAATGTAAGGTTTTATTTGTAGAACGACGACATAGACTATGACAATGATCAAAATCAGAATCAAATCAGATGATCAGGGGAATGCATTTAATGCATATCAATTTTTAGGGTTTTATAGGTTTCCATACTTAAAAAATTCATTGAACCTGTACATTATGATGAGTTTGTATGGATCAATAATGAGGTAGCTTTTTGAAGAAGACACTGAGTAAACCCTAGCAAAAGATCTAAACCATGTGTGAAAATCTAGAGGCAATTGTTGCAAGTCATTGAAAGAAATACAAAAATAAGAATCAAAATTTTGGCTAAGGGAGTGAAGGAAGTTGTAGTTGAGTAAATAGAAAAGAGTGCATGTTACAGAAAGTATTCTGAGTCCTTTGAGGCAGACAAAGAATGCACTAAAAGAGAAAGGAGAGAATTGCAGAGTGTATGTATGGTACTTTGAGGAGGACAAAGAATGTACTAATAGTTAAGGGAAGGTGCAGAGCATAACAGAGAGGTGTAGAGCAGAGAAGTGTGTTACTGAGGCAAAAATAGAGGTTTGAGCTGTTGCAAATTGAGTTGCAACATTAAATTGTGTTCAGTAGAACAAACTATAAAAACTTGCATTGTAAATTTATTTGGTGGATGTCGTTAGATATCTAGGTAGGTGCTCAGATTAGGGAGTTGGTGCTTCCTTGGGGTAGTTGCTCCTAAAACCAAGGGATTGGTGTCTCCTTAGGGTGGGTACCCTTAAAAATTGTAATCAAAACATTTAATTGAGGTTGGATTAGGGCAATAGATCCTAGCAACATTTCTCATCGTGGTTTTCCCATCTTGGGTTTTTCACATATATCTTGTGCTAATTTGTGTGCATGTTTATCTCTCTACTTGTGTTGTTTTAATCCACATCAAAGAGGTTAAAAGGAATTGATCTACTAAAGTTTTTAGAGCCAGAGTTTAAGTAATCTATTGATTCACCCCCCTCTTAGTAGATTGTTGTGTTCCAACAATAGCCTTGCATCAAATTTCTCACATTGATTTTTCATAACATGGTCATTGTTGAAATGGATATCACAATCAACATTGCTTTTTGGTTTGTCAACATGGAGCTCTGAATCTACCCCAACATCATCATTCACAAAGTTAGCATGATCAATTGAGAGCAGTTCATGCCCATACTCCAAATACTCACCATATAAAGTTTGTTTTCTCACATGTGAACATGTTATTCCATCAATATTCAAATTGTTGCATTCTTTATTTGAGGTAAATATATTTGATTCATCTTCATGAGAGCAATCATAACCAATAGAGAAATAATCAAGTTCACTATCATCATGATCAACATCACAAGGAAACTTATCATTGTTAAAGCTATATTTAAGCTCCTTAAATTGAATGTCTAAATATTTGTCTCCCATATCATCATTGCATAGTTGCAATGGGATGTTTTCTACATTCTCCTTGTTAGAATTGTTTCCAACCATGCAAACTAATCCAATGTATTGGATATTTGAGCATATTTTTATTTCCCCACTAAAAGAGTTGTTACAAGGTATAACTTCTTGTATCTCCTTTTCTTCACCATACCTCACACTTGGATTGTCATGATTGCAGCCTTCATTTGCACACATTTCATCCATGGGCTGATCATAAACATTATAATTTTCACCATTGGAACATGTATCTTCAAAATTTTCCTTTCTCTCTTCATCCACATGTAACATGTCATTATTTTTCTCACACAAGGTAATGTGACCACTACCATCGTTGATTGAGGACATGATGGTTTTTTCATAATAATATTTAATCTTCTTAATAAGAACAATCCATTCATATATTTGATCAACCCTAAGAGGTTTTGGTTCTTTTGATATAGTGCTCAAACTCGACTCATAGGCTTCACAAAAAATTAATGCATAAAGTATTTAGGTTTGCAACAATTAGGGATTGCACACAAAAATCCATAAAACTTGCATAAAAATCATACAACGATTCTTCTTCATGCCTTTCATATCAAACATTTCTTGGAAAAGAGATACATGTTCATCATCATATGCATATTTCTCATTAAATGTTGTTGCAAGATCATTCCAATTGGAAAAATAATGATCAAGAATACTTACTAGCCACTCCCTAACTTAACCATACAAGGATTCAGTAAAATACCTCAACCACATCTTCAATAATGAATTGGAAATGTTGTATGAAGTTCAAAAACTCTTTGATATGGTGATTTCCTTGTGAATTATTAAGTGCATCAAACCTAGACAGTTGATCATAAACCTCCTTTGCCATAAACTTGAATTCACGAGTGACCAAAGGAAGGTCCAATTTTTTATAAGTAGCACCAAGAAAAATATTTGAATCCTTGTGCTTTTTGGTCATGAAATTTATAGGTTGTGACTGAGGCATTGATGCATTAGTGTCATGGCATTTATATGTATGCACATATTTTGAACTATGAAATCCTTTGTAACATTCTTCCACTAGTTCATCAATCAAGTTGCAACTAACTTCATCATTCATTTCACCTTTGGATATTCCATATGTTATTCTTGATTGTGCATCATGTTTTTAATATTCAATTTATAATTCAATATGAACACTCCTTTTCTTTGACTAGGATTCATTTCCTCTTACATTCTACTTGGAACCTGCTAGGAATCAAATGCTGCAATGATGAACTAACTAATACAACAAACCTGGTATTGTCTTGATAATCATTTTCATTTCCTATTCCACACTTTTCATTTACATGAAATATTTTAGAATGATCAATACTTGCAACCATAATACTATTCATCATTGAAAACTTTATGTTATTCTCAATGTCCCTAGCCACAACAAATGATTGATGAAGTGTTGTAGGATCTTTGTCCCTCCATAAGAAACTCATATCTTCATTAAATGCACCTAGGGATATAACCAAACACACTACATCATTAGGTATGATATTCTTTGGAATGTCTCTTATAGTCTCTGCCAACTTCAGATTGAAAATTGAAACCAACTGCTTTTCATCTTTCTGAATGTGAACCAATTTGTTAATCAATGTATTCACATCAATTTTCTTACTAAATTATTCAATAAATTCTACTTTGAATTCTTGCCACGAAGAAATAGAGCACACAGATAAATCTAAAAACCAATCCCTTATATCTTCCTTTAGGGACTGAACAAATAACTTTATGAAAACATCCTCTACATCAATCTCATAGTCTCCCATCAAATCATTGAAAGCTTGTAGATGCTTACTTGTTGATTTAGAACTATCACCATTGAAATTTGGAAAATTATCTCTTACTTTATAAGGTATAGGATTTGGATAATATGGAATGCAACCAAATCCAATGGTTTATATCTTCCAACAAAGAAATACTTTATATGAGGACGTGGCTAATACTATTGTGAACTTTGCATTATGTCATTTGAATTTGTAAGGGTACAAATTGAATAATAATCAATCTTCAAATATGCTTGCAATGAAAACTTATCTCCCTCACAACCATTTGTTCACAACTCTTTTAGTTTAACAATATCTTAAGTCTTCTCAATAAAATCCTTATTTCTCCTATGATTTGATGATTTCCTTGTTCATTAACCTTCAACATATGAGGTGTATACATTAATATGAGGCATATACATTAATTATCCTTTGATGCATAGTATTCACATGCCTATGAAGTTCACATACAATTTTGACAAAATATGCATCTACATGAATCAATAACCCTTCATTTTTACCATACACATTTCATCAACACATATCATAATCAACATCATTAAAATATGTAGGCTTAATTTTTTCATCTTGATTCCCTTCCAATGCAAACTTACATTCAACATGGGAATGCCATTTATTGACAAAAGACTTTCACAAATGACTTTCATTTAATATTTCCTTTCTTTGAAGCTAAAAAAAGGAAAATAAATTACCTAAAAGAATTTACAACCTTCACATATGCCATTTTATCTATTTAGAAATTTTTTAGATCTATGCAAATCATTTGCATAAAAAAAAATTCTTCAATATTTCATTAGGTTTATTCATAGTGTTGCCACCTTGATGCAAGAGCATCTAGTGGTGTAGGGGCAATCTTGTATCACCCAAAAAAAATGTTTCTCCTAATTTTCTTTAGTTGTTTTGAGTCCCATGATGGCACTTAAGGGGTGTAAGATAGTCATAAGTCAAAATGTGAAAACTGGTAACTTACTATTTTTAGTAATTCAGTCTAAACAGACTCATATGGACTTGAAAATTTTACCCCAAGAAGTGGGACTGAAAAATATTTTCAGTGGCAAAAGAATCATCTCAATACCATGTACCATTTGGAAGATATGAAAGTTTTCATCTTGAGAAATTTCTCCAATGCAACTTCAAATTCAAATTTGAGAAACTTAGAAGACCTGGAAAAGCTTGGAAATTGGACAAAATGATCTAAAGATATTAAAGCATTGTAGATTTCTTTGAGAGCTTTCCAATGATATATTATAATAGCAAATCAGACTCCTTTGGTTGGCCCTTTGATCTTTGATATTGTGTATGCTCCTCTTGATGACAAAAGATGTGAGATGGGATGCAAAGATGGTTGAAAGTAGATGAATATGGGATGCAAGTGCTATGGTGAAGACAAAGTGTGAAAATTGGCTAAGTATGGCTCAAATGTCAAATTGACAAGAGTTTGGTAGCAAAATCATGAACCCCTCAAATGAGAGAAAAAAAGGGTGTTTATAGAGGAATTTGAATTATCTAGAGAATTCAATGGTTGAGATTAAACCAACAAGGCCAAGATAAAAGGCTATGGTGAGTTGATGACTCACAAGCCCTCACATCTTGACATGTGGAATGTGAAGTGGTTAAAGATGTGATGATGTGTAGGTGAAGTGGAAGGAGAGTACATGATGTGGAGGAAGGACAAGTACCTTGGGGGATGAGAAGATTTCATAAAAAAAAACTTCTTGTCTCCAAGTGGGAATGAAAGTGACTTTTGAGAAATTTTAGAATTCCTCAAAAATCTCCATGGGAAAAGGAAAAATAGTTGGGAAAATAAATGTGAATTAAAAATTCACATGCTTGGAAGAATATCATGGACAAGACAAGGTTCCAAAAAGGGAAGCATTTGTCCACATATGACTTGATGTGACAAGTCAAAAGATTCTAGAAGATGCATGAGAAAAAGAGATTCTATGAGGAATAAATGTGAATTTTAAATTCACATGGGAAAGAGGGTCAATGCTAAGAAAGGAAAGTGAAAAGGTTGACTAAAAAGCCATGCTAAATGTGGTTAATGACTTTGAATAAGGTTGTGCAAACACATGGTTAGGAGGATTAATGAAAGATTAAGGAGAAATTGGAAAATGTAAGGATGTGACATTCATTTTTTGCTTAGTGTGTGCACATCCTAATCTAGAATTAATTAAATTAATCCAGATTAGAAGTGGGTTATGGAGGATGTGACAATGAGAGAGAAAAAAAGGAATTAAAAATTGATTTAAATTCAAAGGGGTCACATGACTAAATTAAATAAAGTGATGTATTTATTTAATTTAGAGAGCAAAGAAGTAAAAGGTAAAAGTATTTAATTATTGAATTAAATACTTTGGGAACCTTATACAGAGAATGAAATACTAATTAAATGAGTGATTTAATTAATATCGACGAAGCAGATGAAATATACAAGTAAAAGGATGAATAAGGAGACAAGTTTGACCATATGGAAGTGGTCAAATTTGGGTGTCTACATTTTCCCCTCTTCGAAATGTTGTTAGGATAATAGCGTTTTGAAGAAAATAAAATGCAGATGACTCTATAGAGGAAGCGACTAGAAAAGAGATGCCCCAGCATGGGAGAGGTTGTGTGAGCTTCCCAAACGGAGGGAAGTGAAAGGGGATGCCCCTATATCGCAAGAGAAGGCCCATGACAGAGGAATGGAAGAGAATGGTAGGGTATGCCCCCTCGAGAAGGCGGATGGGGAAGGAAAAGGGGTCCCAGGTGACTTCTCAAAAGTATAAAGTGGTATATGTCATTGGAAAGAGCACAAAAAATGAAAAAGATTAGCTTTCAAACAGAGTCGAATAGATGCATAGTTTTCAAATGGCGGCCCCAAGAAGATAGAGAGGGAATGAATTAGTTGGAGGAAGAATTTTTTAAGGGTAAAAAATGCCCTTCATTTAAAAAGCTAAAAAGGAGGGAAAGTTATATAAGGTAATTTTAGGAATTACCTCTCCTCATTTGAACAACTATCAGTTGAGGAATAGAGGGAGGAGAAGAGAGGGAGAGGACCAGAGGGCATGATGTTGAATGACTATGATACCAAAATTATCCATTGGGCGAACGAGGTGCGACGGTTCTACAATGAGTGTGTCGTTCCATGCCAAGTTAGCCCCAAACCCAACTTTGTGATTTTTATCATTTTGTTTGAGTTTAGTAAATTTTGAAAATATGGGTTTGGGTGGGGGGGAGGTTAGAAAAATGGGTAGTTGGGGAAAATTAGATGTCGCCAAAGTGGTGGGTAGAATTGCCTATTAGGTTAAATGGGTAGGTGGGAGGGGGCGGACATGCCCCAGAAGAGGGCGATTTTTCCCAAGGGAAAAAAAAGGGGGGGGGAATTAGTTGGGCCCCTCGCAAAGGGGCATACCCGCCCTCCAAACAGTGGGTCCACCCACCTGTGGTCGAGGTGGGTCCGCCCGTGCATGGGGGAAGGTCCACTCGCGCATGGGACGGGGTCATTTGAGGGCCTGAGTGGGTTTGCCCGCGCAAGGGGTTGGCTCACCCAGGGGCCCGGGTCGGTCCACCCGTGAACTAGGGCGGGTCCACTCATGGATGAGGGCGAGTCCGCCTATAGCCGGGCGAGTCCACCCCAAGCCAGGCAGGACCGACAAGGCGAGGAAGAAGGAAAAGAAAGGGGAAAAAGAAAAGATAGGAAAGGTGACTCGAGACCGGGGAAAAGGAAAAAAAGGGGGAAGAAGAAAGAAAAACAAGGAAGGAATGACTGACACAGTTGGTGGGACATGGATGTAGGACTTTGACAGATTGTGGATGCATGAGCGGCGGTCTGAGGTGTTGAAGATTTGCATAACAACCATGAATGACGTAGATCACGAGGCACTAGCATAGGCAGGGCTTTACACATATTATCCTACCTGAATATTAAGGCCCACAGTGCCATGTTGACAAGGTTGATAGAGCGTTGGGATTCAGCTACGTCAACATTTCATCTACCAACAAGGGAGATGGCAGTGACCTTAGAGAATGTTTGGAGGATTCTAAGGCTCCCCATAGTGGGGCTCCTGGTCAGCGAATGTCAAGTAGAGGGGGAGGCACTGGATGAGTTTGTGCGAGTCATGTTCGACGGAGATGAGTTACCAATTCAGTGGTAGTGGCTAGATGTGGATAGATGTCTCTCCTATAGGGTGCCAACATTGTCCCTATATCTAGCAGGATTGATCAGTGGGGTCTTGATTCTAGACATGAGCAGTAAATTCCAGCATCTCAAGTTTGTGGTGATTTGGCGCATTATTGAGGGCCGAGAGGGGAAATTTATATGGGGGACCTATCTATTGGCATAGTTGTATAGGGATATGCATATGATATGTTATCGGGAAAAACTGAGCTTGACACACATTACAATGCTACAAGTATGGGCCTAGGAGCATATCAGGATTTCCAAGTCGATTGTGGTGAGAGGAGTGGAGGATGATAGAGCACCATTAGTTTGGGTGTGGGGGACAGAGGCTGGAGCGATATTGCACTATGAGGGATTTAGAGACATGGATGAATGGAGGAAGGTATTTGATGCACTGCCAGCGAAGATGATAGTGTGGCGACCATACATGTTGCGACAGTTAAAGGACTGGGGGGAGGATGAGGTTAGGCATAGGAATTATTTCCGCACTTGATGCTATATTCTCAGGAAGGATTCCCGCATAGTTGAGTTACACATATCAGACTGGGTGACGAGGCAGTTTGGGGTGAGGTGGGATATTCCATAGGGTCGAGAGATGTTCTGACGGCTTATGTGAGAGCGACCATGGAGGGATGAGATTGATCCTGAGTCTGCGAGGGCAGAGTGGGAAACACTACGATTAGTGCCATACCCAGCTAGGATAGATGGGCCAAGAGATGCATGGATGACATATTGGTATGGTCAATGGTTTCGTCGGCATCCGTCTTAGCGAATTACTCTAGTGGTGCCTATTAAGGAGGCATTATGTTTTGGGTCAAGGGATGAGAGAGAGCTAGCAACTGATAGGGGGATACAACATCCACGAGGACATCATAGAGGAGGACAGGGGGCAGCTAGAGTAGTAGAGGACTCGGTGAGGGTGGGTAGGAGGAGGAGACGATGACAAAGAGTCCAAGGAGGAGATGGAGTAGAGGGGGGAGGGGAGGAGGCTAGGGCCATGGATTAGTAGGATAGGGGACATGAGGCACATAGGGAGAGGAGACTGGAGGTTTGCACAGCCACAGGAGGCCAACAGAGGCAAAGATAGGAGGAGGCCGAGGCTAGTGGAGAGCAGGAGAGGATGACAGGGAGGAGGAGGAGGAGAGCCTCGGTGGTGATTGATGTAGATGAGGTAGAGGTAGATGGGGGGGATGAGGTGTATGAGCCAAAGGAGATGGACGTTGACATGGAGGTACATGATATTCCTCCACTATTTATGGCACCACCTACAAGAGAGGATCCAACAGTGTTACTAAGAGGGGCTCTAGAGATATTACAACTCAATAAGCAATGGTTGTAGTAATCGGAGTCAGAGTGGAGTAGATTAGAGGTAGAGGTGAGTGAGATACAGACATGCCTTTCTAGGAGTGAGAGGGATTAATCAGATTTGGCCACGGTAGTGACAGAGGTGGATAGGAGTCTACAGAGAGAGAGATGAGGCATGAGATGAGGTGATTGATCTACGTGCAGAGATAGATAGGCTGTAGATAGAGGTTTCCAAGGAGCATGAGGATGGAGAGGCAGTTAGATGGGAGAGGGACCATCTAGTGGTAGAGGAGGCAATATGATAGGCTAGAGGATAGGTAGATGCTAGAGCAGGGACAAGGCAGAGGCCTACAGAGATTGGGATGGAGGCAACGAGAGATGTGGAGGATTTGCAGAGGTAGGTAGAGTGACTATGGAGAGAGAGAGCGGATCTACGACAGGAGCAAGATGAGCTTCGGGACAGAGTGTGTTGTTTAGAGTAGACAGTCAGAGATATGGGGTTTATGCAAGCAAGAGAGGATGAGATGAGGGATCAGGTACGTGTGATGCGGGCAGAGAGAGACATAGCACATGCATAGGTGCAAGCTCTGGAGGTAGAGAGGGATGTAGATTTGGCACGAGTTCATGTGTTGTAGAGTGAGAGGGCAATGGAAGAGACACAGGTACAATCTCTTTAGAGAGAGAGAGATGAGGCAGTGTCACAGGTATCGACTCTTCAGAGAGAGCGAGATGTAGCAGAGTTGAGATTACATGTGCTGGAGAGGGATACGGATGCAATGGTTACTCGGGAACAGGCCGCACAGAGGGAGAGAGATGTCATAGAGGTGTGGATGCAGACACTATAGGGAGAGAGGGATGCAGCAGTGGCTCAGATGTAGGCAGTACTAGTTGAGGGTGGTGAGGTAGGAGAAAACATATAGGGATTGCAGGCACAACTGCAGGCTGCATAGGCTAAGAGGGTCAGGGTCACAGAGCAAGTGCAACAGCTGAGGTCAACACAAGAGGCATGGGGTAGGAGCGGAGAGTCATTAGTGCGAATCGAGACAGATACAAACATGAGCGAAATATCACTAGATATAAGGCTGGGTAGAGAGATGATTATATGCAGGAGGTAACCTAGTGGAGGTGTGCTTATGAGTAGGTAGTTCCAGATTTGGTGCAACGCACAGTGCACTATGTCAGGAAGGTACCTCAGATGCCGACACCATCCCAGTCATTAGGGACACATACCAGAGGATATAGTGATTTTCAGCTGACTCCTCGCTATGGTGGTTATTAGGGGACTCCCACACGCAGAGGGCCAATAACCAATTCTCCTCAGAGATCAAATGTGGGCAACTCACAATAGAGTGGGAAAAGAGCAGGTGACAAGATATGGGTTTTTTGACAGATTCAGGATGGAGATTTAGTACATATCAGTAGAGATCAGATGTGATCTACATCCTTGGACTTGTACTATTTTATTTGATGATATATTCGATGGATATGTATTTTGATGAGATTGACATTGTATTATTTTGATTATGATATGTGATAGCCCTTATTGACACTATGTGTTATTTTTATGTGATGGATGATTTATGTTATGCCTATGGATATGATTTTATGCTCTTATTATGGATCATGTAATGTATGCACATGTGTATGATAATTTATGCTTATGTGGATGATTTAATTATGCATGATGTTGATGATGATTTATCTATGTTGATGTCATTGTGTATATTATGTATTAATGTTTATGATGTAGTATGGGATGAATGTTTGGTATTATATGAAATTATTATGTACCTAACAATTTATTTTGTAGGTGGTGATACATGTGTTGTGTAAATGTTAACATAAAAATGTATGGATTAAAATGAACTAGAGATGTCTAAGTTAGTATGCATGTAGAATAAAATGTAATGGACCTATAATGTAACATGCAATATGAATGAAAAATAGATTTCTCCATGAAATACAATGCAAACATAAATGTCAATAAGGACTTGCATGGGAATGTGGGTAGATGATAGGTGTGGTGTGGGTATGATACTGCACCTGCCAAGAACCATTAGTATCCTAAGAATAAAAAAAGTGAAAGAATCTAAGCTTGCACAACCAAAATCCTCAGTCATGGGTTAGGAACAAGAATGAATGAGGGATTCATGCAATGAGATGAAATGCAATCATGAATTCAATTTTCCATCTTTGGAGCATTGATTTTTTCTATAGCATAAGATACCAGCTACTAGGGTATATGAAACCAAGGCAATTTAGCATCCAATGCATAAAACAAACACTGCAAACAAGGTTTTCCCAACACCCCAAGGTCATAAAGACCTTGGTTGGGCTAGGTATTGGGATGACCACAAGCACAAAGGGATGTCCCCAACATAACAGAGGATCTTGGAGACCCTAGTGGGTACTACATGGGAATGACCAAATAGACAACAACAATCAACCACCAAAAGATTGCCCCTATATTAACCCATCAAAACACACCATAATATGATAGATCATGGCGACCTTGACCAGTTGTAATAGGAAAATCAAACAATAAACAAAAACAAAAAGCATTAAAAGATCATAATCAAATTCAAACATCCTTTGCCATAGGATCACATGGGTGGATGGGGTTGATGAGTTCTGTTAGGAAGGATGCATCCTATTGAGACCGATGATGGATACTAAATTAAGATGACCCAGGTGGTGCAATATTTTTGTCATTAACCATATCTTTTGACACTAGAGGATCTTGTTTGTGAAGAACCAGCTAGATAAGGGCACTCTTGACAACACAACGCAAGAAACCGGACAAAGACTAACACAAGACTGACACACCCTAAAGACCTAGGGGCTCAAGGGCTAATCAGAGATTAGCCTTGCCTACGTGAAAGTGTAGAGCCCTTGTAGTTCAAGAAAATAATATGGATAAAAGTAGAAAGAGGAATAATGGAGACCGTTGAGATGCCAACCAAATAATACAAAAAGTCAATAAAGATAAAACAAAGTAAAGCGAAGAATAATCCCCGGGGGTGGATCAAAAGATCGACCTTGCCTATGTGAAAGTGTAGGGGCAATGTAGTTCAAAAAAGACAAACGACAACTGACCATGGATAAAAGCAAAAAGGAGATGATGAAGACAGATGATGGATGACCATCACGGGATGGTAAAAATTCCTTAGGGGTAGATCAAATGATCAGCCTTGCCTACCTAAAAGCGAAGGGGCAATGTAGTTCGACAAATGACGAAAAAATCGACGTGACAGGATGAGGCCTAGATAGAGACCGACACAATGGATGATTCTAGATGATGACACAAACTGACTAACAAGCAGACGAATGACATGAGCTCAGATTGGGATAAAAAGCTCAAGATGATGGATAGCCAATGTGGATTGTCGAATGCTCAATCAAAATATATACCAAGTGACCTAGGATGGGAAGGGAGAGGATGTTAGGATAGGATGGATGAAGTCATAAAGTAACTAGGACACAAAGTAGATAATGATTAAGCCCTCTACGGATGATGCTTGTTACTAGGTTTTCACCACCTTTACTTATCCAAGATGCCACCAAGGGTTGCTTTCACCATAGGACGAATTTATTTCTCTTTACTATTTTTGGATTTTTTTATTTTTTTATTTTATGCAGATAGGGTCACCGAGCAGACTTAGGTATAAAACCTTTTCAGATGCACGATGTTAATAGGATTTTCTAGGGCATCTCCTTTAAGGGTGGCGAGTTTGTATGCCCTAGATCCATACTTTGCGGTGATGATATAGGTCACCAACATGGAACTGTTAAGGACAAACCTTCTTGTTGTAACTGCATTTGAGACAGTTTTGATAAGCTTGAAGGTGATCATAGGATTTGATCTATCTTTCATCAAGTAATTCTAGCTAAGTAAGCTATGCAACACGAGCATCTTCCTCACTGATAATGTTCTTCAGAGAAATTCTCAGCGATGGGATCTTGACTTCGATCGACAAGATGGCCTCGACACCATATACAAGGGAATATGGGGTGGCACCGATAGGGGTATGGATGGAAGTGTGATACACCCAGAGGGCGGGATGAATGTGGAGATTCCAATCTCAATCAGTGTTATTGATGACCTTTTTGAGGATTCAAATCAGATTCTTGTTAGTAGCTTCTGCCTAACCATTACCTTGGGGGTAATAAGGTGTTGACCAATGATGTTGAATATGAAAAGTGTCAAAGGTGTTTCATGGCCTAGTTTTTCAAAGGCTTTCCATTATCTAAGAGGATGGTGGATGGGATACCATATCTACATATAATATGGTAGAGGATGAATTTTGAAATCTGAGTACTAGTGATTTGTGTGAGCGGCATTGCTTCCACCCACTTGGTGAAGTACTCAGTGGTGGTAATAATGAAGGTGTGGTCGTCAAAGGATGGCAGGTATATTTTTCTGATCAAGTCAAAACCTCACTGAGAGAAGGGCCATGGTGCAAGAAGAGGCTAAAGATCCTGTGCCAGGGTGTGAATCAGATCTGCATGTTGCTAACATGGGAGGAATTTCTTCACCAACTCGCAGGAATCATGTTATAGCATAGGCCAATAATATCCAACTCGAAGAATCCTTTTAGCCAAGGCCATACCATTTGAATGGGCCCCACAAACACCAATGTGTACTTCTATTAGTGTTGTATGGGCTTTGGTCTCATCCAAACACCTAAGGAGGGTTCCATTATACCCACAATGATAAAGTGTATCACCAACAATGACATATTAGGATGAACGTTGGATAAAGGATTTGCATTGGTTTTGTGTGAGGTCCGGGGGTAGAATGTTATCATGCAAGTAAGCATAAATGTCTTGGTACCAAGGGGAAGCGGGACCTACGATGTCACACACCATTTCAGTCTCAAGGATGTCATATGCTGGGATTAAGAGTTGTTCATCAAGGAACTCACATTCTATTTGATCCTTGGGCATGCCGATTAAGGAGCCAATAGTAGCCATGGCATCGACTACTTTGTTTTGTACCCTAGGAATCTGATCAAATTGTATGGAGGTGAAATAATTCTTGAAGTTTTCCACCATGCGTTTGTAGGGTAGAAACTTTTCATCCTTTGTTAGGAACTCATCATTAACATGCTTAATGACCAACAAGGAATCACTGAAGACTTTTAGATGAGTTATGTGCCAATTTTTGGCAATTTTGAGGACTGTGAGGAGGGCTTCATACTTAGCTATATTGTTGGTGCATGAGAATGCTAATATGAATGAATTTGGGATATAATCACCTTGGAGGGTAACAAATATAATTCCTTCCCCCGATCCATTATGAGTGTAGGATCTATTGAAGTATAATATCTAGGTGGGTGCTTCTGCAACTGCAAAGACTTCTTCATCTAGAAATTCGGTGACCAAAGGATAAGCATCTACTAAGGGTGCACCGACCAACTGATTGGTTATAACTTGTCCTTTTATGGATTTTCGATCCACATATTCTATGTCCAATTAACTTAGGAGAATGACCCACTTAGCCATGCGACCAGTTAAGGTGGTTTTGGACAACAAATATTTCAGTGGATCAATTTTTGCTATTAGTTTGATAGGATGGCTAAGCATATAATGTCTGAATTTCTGTGTACTGAAAACCACTGCAAGGCAGGATTTCTCCATTGGTGAATAATTCAATTCATAACCAACCAAAGTATGAATAATGTAATAGATTGCTCATTCTTTTGCGGACTCATCATGTTGTGCCAATAATGCCCCCAATGTGACTGAAGTAGTGAAGATTTTTAGCAGGAGGGGTTTTCCTGGAATAGGTGGCATCAAGATTGGCGGATGGGCCAAGTACTCTTTAATCTTATCAAAACCCAACTGACACTCTTGATTCCATTTGAAGGTGGTGTTTTTCTTCAGAAGGTGGGAGAACGACTAACACTTATCTGCAAGTTGGGCTATAAATCGATGGATAGATTGTAGCTTTCCCTAAAGGTTTCTTAACTATTTCATGTTTTGAGGTGGAGGCATTTCCATGATAGATTTTACTTTGGAAAGATCAACCTCGATGCCCCTTCGAGAGACTATAAAGCCCAACAATTTCCCAGGCATGACGCCAAACACACACTTTTTCAGATTTAGTCTTAGCTTGTATTGTTCCAACTACTCAAAGATCTTTTTCAGAATGGCAGGATGCTCTGCTCTAGTTCTGGACTTTCCCAAAAAGTCATCAACATAATCTTCAATGATAATGTGGATGAGGTCATGGTACATGACAGTCATTGCTCACTAATATGTTTCCCCTGCGTTCTTAAGACCAAAGGGCATAACATTGTAGCAAAAGGTACCCCAAGGTGTTGTAAAAGCAGTCTTATGCTGGTCTTTGAGTGTAATTTGAATCTGAGTGTAGCTAGAGAAGCCATCCATGAGGGACAACATCTCGTGCCTTGCAGTGAGGTCGACTAACATGTTGATATTGGGCAATGAGAAGTCATCTTTCAGACAAGCTTTGTTGAGATCCCAGATGTTTGTGCAAATCCTAATGTCTTCGTTGGGTTTAGCAACATGCACTATGTTGGAGATCTAATCAGAATAGTCAATGGGTTTGATAAAGCTAGCATCTGGTAATTTCTCCAATTCTTTCTTGACTAATAGTGCTACTTGCGGATGCATTTTTTTGAGTTTCTACTTAACAGGCTTGGCGTCCGGGCAAATATCTAGATGGTGAACTACTAAAGCGGGGTCCAAACCTGGCATGTTTGAGTATGACCAAGCAAAGTTGATGATTTCGTCTTTGAGCAGCTAGAAAATGATAGAATATTCTTGTTCTGATAATGATTTAGCTATGTAGGTGATCTTCGGGGCTTCTGCAGTACCCAGATTGACTTCTTGAGTTTCTTCGATTAGGATAGATGATCATGTAGATGATTGAGTTCCCACAAGGGGAAGATGAACATTTCCATCCTCCAATGCCTCATTGAGGTTTTCACTGTTGGATGCATCCTTTATTTTTATTTTTTCCAGGTCAAGAAGCACCTCCAGGAGGTTTTCACTAGATGACCATTTTTTATTTTTCTTATTTTTACTTTTGTGATTGGAGCGTTCATCTTCCCCCAATCCCATAAGATTGACATATACATCTAGAGAAACATTTTCAGGTGCACTATCACGTAGGTCCCAGTCAATAAGTTTGGGATGACGTAGGGAAAGGCTAATGGTAAAGACAGATAGGCAATCAAACATGGATGAAAGGTCCATGTGATCCACGTCATCGTACGCATGTATGATGGACTCTTCCTCAGGTATGTCTTCTAAGGGACCATTGTCCATAGTAACACTGTTGGAAGCATTGGATGATGTTGCAAGGCCTTTCTACTTTTTTTCATATCCTAGGCCTAAATTTTGTTGATGCTTTGGTACATCAACAGGTTGTAGCTACCCTTGTTATTCTTTACCCAGACCCCCAACTTGATAGTTATGCTTTTCTGCGAACTTAGCAGACCAGGGGTATACTTCTTGAAAATATTCCTTCAGGGGAGGATCCAGTTGGGGCTCTTCACGATATATCCACTGCCTGATATCATCTTCTGGTGTATCTTTCCTTAAACCAAGGGACCAAAAAGTGCTAGTAGGGATGTTTTTGGCATTGAAGGTAATGTTCTTGTCTTCTTTTGGTACAAACTGTGAAGGTTGAACGTAAGTGTGTGGTGACGGTGGCATGGTTGCCACATTCAAAGTTGTACGCATTTCATACTCACCACAACCCTTGTCGATGATCTGGACTTTAGTGATGGTGGGATCAGTGGTGGAAGATGGAGTGGCTGATGTGGTGGATTATGGATTGGAGGATGACAACTGAGATGCCCCCATTTTGACTCTGGGACAATAATGTAAATGGGGAAATGAAGCTTCTAAGGTGCAACAATATTCAAATGGTTGGGGTTCAGCATAAACGGGGACCTTTTTTCCATTAACTGGGAATTTTAGGCACTGATGATATGTGGAGGGGATGGATTGCATGGCATGGAGCCATGGACGACCTCGGAGGAGGTTGTAAGGTAAGTCCAAATCAAGGACATGACATGTAGTGTACTGAATCATGGGTCCAACTTGGATGGGAAGACTAACAATTCCTTCAAAACCTCTTTCCCCATTATCATAAGCCTTGATTATAATGATTTGATTACTCATATCCACTTGAGTATACCCTATTTGCTTTATGAACTTTAGATTACATAGATTAAGGGAAAAGCCATTATTTACCAGGACCCTTTTTACTTTATGACAAGCAACCAGGACTTCGATGTGTAAGGGATGGTTATGGTTGGCATCAATGTTAGGCATATCATTTTGGTTGAAGTGTAATTGGTAGGATAAGGCAAGATGTCCCACTAAAGCTTGAAATTGCGTTTGATCAATGTTGTTAGGGACTTGGGTCTCTTGTAGAGCTCGGTTCAGGATCTCTTGATGTACAGGAGAATATTTAAGTAAATCCAAAATTGAAATGTGAGTAGGAGTCTTTCCTAAGTGATCAAGAATGTTATATTGAGAATTCATAGGATTTTGCTGGGTAAATGCAAAAGTTGCAGTAATAGTAATGCAGGTTCTTTAGGTGGCAATATCACATTAGGGATCTTTAGCTTTTACATGTATCATGGATATGCGGGGTTCCACCTTCTCAATTCAATGGACAATGCCATCATAATTGAGGGGCACATTCTTATAATTTATGTTATTTGTATTGTTGTTTTAGGGATTGTTATTGGATGTGCTTGCGCCTTGATTATGGTTAGGGAAGGCATTTTGATAAATCTATAATTGAGCATTAGACGATGAAGCCTGATTGGCATCCACATGAATATCTCCTTGATCTATAAGATCTTGGATATATGTTTTTAGATTTTGACACTTGTTTAGGGTATGCCCTTTAATCTTATGAAACTCATAGTATTTGTTTTCTTTAAACCAAGACAATTTAGGATTAGATTCATTGGGTGGCTTGGTTATAGGATATGTGATTGGATAATTGGCTTGCAGGAGCTTGTTGAACACGACATTGAGGGGTTCTCCTAATTGGGTGAACTGGTGTTTATTGTTCCCTTGACTATTCTGGTTTAACTATTGAGGGGGACAAGGTATCCCCTATGGTACTAATATGATGTTTTGGGCAGATGGTTAGTTAGGAACAGATTGTTGCCTTTGAGAGGTACTAGATACTTGAACATGCTTAGTGTCAGTGACACCATCATTCACAACATTCTTGTTCTTGTTCCAGTAGTGTAATTTATCTCTAGATGACCATTCTTTGTCATGATTGTGTATCTTGACATTCCCTTTAGCAATAAGGGCCAGCTCTAGGATGGGTCCTTTCTCCACTATCTCAGTGAAGGATGATACATAATGGAGCCTGAAGTTATGGGCCATGTCAGGATGTGAATTCTCCACAAAGAGAGTGACCATGTATTTCTCTTTGAGAGGGGTTTTCATTTAGCTTGCCAACAAACACCACCTTTGGAGGTAGCTGGCAAAGGTTTCACCTTCACGTTGCTTCTCCTTAAGGAAATCCAAGGTATTAGTATCCTTCTCTAGATTAAAGGAGTAGGAAATAAATTTCTCTGAAAGATCCACGAAGGATTTGATTGACCCCTGCTCTAGACCCATGAACCAATCTAGGGCACACCCTGTCAGGCTCCGCGAAAAGAGACACAAGATGTAGTTGTCATTATGCATAACCTCCTGACACTGGGAGTAAAAATCTTGTAGGTGGGTTCTAAGATCCTTGTTTCCCTTGTATCTGTAAAACTTCAGTATCTCAAAGTGTTTTGGGAAGGGAATCAATGAGATGGAAGGGTCGAATGGATAGGGACATATATCTTAAAATTTGAAGGATTGCTTATGAGTCTCGACTTGGAGATATTTCAAAGAAGCTTTGATTTCTGACAAATCCGCATTGACCAGTGGTGTAGGAGTCGAGGCAGATGGGTTGGATGCATACGGGTGGTAGGATGACGAAGGATCCTGTTAAGATATTGTTTGAAGGTTGATATATAGATTTTGATAGTGAGATGATGTTGTCCCTTACTAGAATGCCGAGGGTGTTTGTTTGTACGAGGGTTGTTGTTGTGAGGTATAATATGGGTTTGTTTGATAATAATATGCGACATAATGCTGAGGAGCATGAATGGAGTGTTGCGAATTGGTCTAGTGGTGCTAAGGGTATTGTTGCGACTGTTGGGAGGCCATATGGGGTGGTTGTTGCTAGAACTATTGTTGGTTATGATAGAAATAGTGTTGGGGAGGTTGTTGATGTGATATTGGTGGTTGTGTGGGCCGAGGTGGGATATTGTGTTGTAGTTGAACTTGCAGACATAAAATAGATGCGAGTAATGGGGATATGGTTTGGACAAGAGGTTGAGATGGATTGCCTTGCGATTGCTGTGGTGATTGTTGTGAGTAAATCAAAGGATTATGTGGGGGTTGTTGCTGATGAGGTGGCTAAGATGATGTAGAGGAATTCTACAAAGGAGGTTGTTGGGTGCCAATGGGAATATTTGGTTGGGATGTACCTTGCGAAGGTAATTGAGGTGGTATGTTAGATTGCGGGGGTTGTTGGGATGTGAATGGAGGTGGTGGTAGATTTTTGGCTCCAGGAGGTGGAGGCAAGGTGTTGAAAGGGTTGCCCCCAACATTACTGGAGGTTGATTCGAAAGGGGTGGTGCAGTCAACATTAATGGCAGACGTTGGGGAACATTTTGTGGCATGTTGTAGGTGAAAGGGTTATTGGGATTAGATACTAGAGGAGCCACCATGACTGAGATTGAGGCTTGCAGGGGATTGTTAATGTGGTAAAGGATGGCATTTCTAAATTTAGGTTGATACCAACCCTCCACTGGAGGAACATTGGAGATGTATGAATCATCTGGTGCATTTTGTGAACTTTGGGGTATGTTAGGTGTGGAATTTCCATATTTGGATAGGTCGACACTTGATGGAGGTTTGACACCTTTTTCAATTAGGTGGGCCAAGATTATTTCCCCATGTTGTTCAAGCAAGCGATCTATCATTTGTGCATTGGTGGGGTTACTAAAATGTTCCTCAAGTTTGAGTTCAGGTTGGTTGACCATACTCTCTTCACCATGCGGTGAGTTGTTCTGATCTTCAGTGTTAGATTGTGATGACCTCCCATTGATAGGAGGATTTTCCTATGGTGTGCTAGGTTGGGATCCAATATTTTGTTGCTCAGCCATCTTCCTTTCCTATGATAGGGTCTAAACGGGCATGCAAGAAAACAAAGTGGACTAGAATGTGAGGATGATCAAGACAATGATTGAAGGATTGACTTGGTTAGATGATGGATTAGCCGACAAGGATGTGGATTGATAGGATTGGATTATATGATTGATAAAGGATATGATTTTAATTCGACTAGAGTGGATTGCTTGATAAACAATGGATGAAATTAGATTGGACTGATTGATAAAATGATTGGCTAAATTGGATTGGATTGGATTGATTGACAAAATGATTGATGAGATAGGGTTGGATTGGATTGATAAACAATTGATAGGGTGATTAGGATGATGATGGGGGTTCAAAACCAAGTTCAAGAGTTATCCTTGGTATGTAAGGTGTTGAGTGATCGATTAAAGGATGAATGGTTGATGATAGCGCCAAATCCAACTTGAGATGGAAGTGGATTGATAGGGCCAATGAGGATGACTGACTTAGGACAAATGGCAATCCTAAGTCGGTTTTGAAGGATGATGATTAAGATCATACACCTAAGTCAACTCGGATAACTACTTCAAATGAAGTTTAGCATAATAGGAATATGATGTAGGTAAATGACAATCCAAAATGGAAGAACAACACCTGAAATATGGAAAATGGTTGAGTGAACAAGGAGAATAGTTAGATGAACGGGGGCTCAAAATGGATGAACGGTGACTTAGAACAAGTAAATGGATGTTCTATTGGGGAAATTGACCTTGAGGATGGGGAGACGAATGCCCGGAATGGGTGAACAGACACTCAGAATGGGAAAATGGTTAATCAGAATGAAGGAACGACACCTAGAATGACAAAACGGAGGACGAAAAAATTTGTTTGAACAGCGGGTCCTCCCCTGGAATAGGTCAGGTCCACCCTTGGAGGGTGAGCCCACCCCTGGAAGGGCAGGTAAGCCTCTCCTAAGGGTGGGTATGCCCCTAGTAGTGAAAAAGGACGAAAATAGTTGTTTGAAACACGTAAATAGGTGCACAAAATGAGGAAATGGACACTCAGATGGAGGGGATGAATGTTCAGGATGAAGAATGGATTCTCAGAAAGGGTGTACAAATGTTTAGAACAGGGAAACAAGTGATCAGAATGATGAAGCAAGCACTTGAAACGATGAAATAGGTGATAAAATTGACTGTTTAAAGGACAAGTCCACCCCTGAAAAAGGTCAGGTCTGCCCTTGGAGGGTAGGTCTGCCCCTGAAAGAGGTCAGGTCCTCCTGTTTGACTAAAATTTGGACAAAATCTGACTGAAATGGGCTAAAAATGGACTAATACAGAGGGCAAGTCCACCCCTGGTGGGCAGGTCTGCCCCTAGACAAGTCTAAACTGGGTTTTCACAAAAATTACTAAGGCAAAGAACCCAAAACACAAACAACAATCAGATGATAAGGCTGACTCGACTGAACAAAAAATTACTGGTTTTGCACAAAGAAAATAGTTCAAGCAGTACGATCCTAAGATTAGTATAATGGGTATGGTCAAAAAAGTTCTCTATTCTAGGATACACAAGGTTGCTAGGGAGTCCTCAATATACACCCAGCACATGAGGCCCAAATCGTGAACACCATCCCGTCACAAGCGTGAGTCAGGAACCTTAGCGAGATATTAAAGGCTTGAACCAACTCTTCACGTCATCCTGACGCTTTGCCAATAATGACATGGATGGATTAGGGTACAACTTTGGCTCTCCCCCCTTTAAATACCTCACCAATATGCGTGGTTGGGATCGTCTCTTGGCGTGATGAAATCCCCAAGCAGGTCCCCTAAGAAAAAGAAAATGGGAGACTCAAAAGGACTTGGTAAGCTATGATTTCTTGTCACCCAAGATTGCCAAATGGTGTAAGGAGATTGGATACATCAATATCCTACCACAAGCATAAAACAAAAATTATATTGACACCCCCTAGTTAATCTATGTGCCTAAATTAATGGAAAACAATAACAAACAACTAATAACCATTTTAAAATGGATAGCCCTGCAAGAAACTCGCTAGTACTTTGTTTTCTATTTTCCACCAAATGCTAGTAAGATCCTTGCACATATGCCAACAACAAACATTAGGGGGTCAGAAATACTCAAAACAACTAAAAACAGTGCTTAAACTTCAATTTTCACCTTTTAGAAAAAAGTTGTTTTGGGCGGGTCTGCCCCTGGTTTTGGTTAGGTCCACCCCTTTGTGAAAAAACTGAAAAATATTCTGTTTCTGGACTTTGTGGAGGGCAGGTCCGCCCCTAATGGGAAGGTTCACCCTTCTACTAGGTCAGGTCCACCCTTGGTGGGTGGGTCTTCCCTTGGAAGGGCAGGTGCGCCTCTCTACTAGGGCGGGTCCATCCCTTTCAACCTACACTTGCAAATAGTAAAAAAAATAGAGAACGTGAAAGTAAGAGACCCGTTTATTGGTCCCACCGGGCATGCCAGAAATGTGATCAAGTGAAAATCCTCATCCTAAAACGTGTAGCAACAACAAATATGCAAAAAAAAAAAAACACCTAACACCTCAAGATTGGGAAAAAATGTTAACTTAACAAACGTAGATGAAACTATTATACCTTGCTAAGTTGCTCCTTTGGTTGGCCCTTTGATATTTTATGTTGTGTATGCTCCTCTTGATGGAAAAAGATGTGAGATGGGATGCAAAGATGGTTGAAAAGAGATGAATATGGGATGCAAGTGCTATGGTGAAGACAAAGTGTGAAAATTGGCTAAGTATGGCTCAAATGTCAAATTGGAAAGAGTTTGGTAGCAAAATCATGAACCCCTCAAATGAGAGAAAAGAGGGGGTATTGATAGAGGAATTTAAATTCTCTAGAGAATTCAATGGTTGATATTAAACCAACAAGGCCTTGAGATGAAGGGCTATGGTGAGTTGATGACTCACAAGCCCTCACATCTTGACATGTGGAATGTGAAGTGGCTAAGGATGTGATGATGTGTAGGTGAAGTGGAAGGAGAGTACATGATGTGGAGGAAGGACAAGTACCTTGGGGATGAGAATGTTTCCTCAAAAAGGAACTTCTTGTTTCCAAGTGGGAATGAAATTGACTTTTGGGGAATTTTAGAATTCCTCAAAAATCTTCATGGGAAAAGGAAAAATAGTTGAGAAAATAAATGTGAATTAAAAATTCACATGCTTGGAAGAATCTCATGGAAAATACAAGGTTCCAAAAAGGGAAGCACTTGTCCACATGTGACTTAATGTGACAAATCAAAATATTTTATAAAATACATGAGAAAAGGAGATTCTAGGAGGAATAACTGTGAATTTTAAATTCACATGGGAAAGAGGGTCAATTCTAAGAAAGACAAATGAAATGGTTGACTAAAAATCCATGCTAAATGTGGCTAATGACTTTGATTAAAGTTGTGCAAACACATGGTTAGGAGGATTAATGAAAGATTGAGGAGAAATTGGAAGATGTAAGGAGAAATTGGAAGATGTAAGGATGTGACATTAATTTTTTGCTTAGTGTGTGCACATCCTAATATAGAATTAATTAAATTAATCCAGATTAGAAGTGGGCTATGGAGGATGTGACAATGAGAGAGAAAAAGAGGAATTAAAAATTGACTTAAATTCAAAGGGGTCGCATGAATAAATTAAAGAACTAAAAGGTAAAAGTATTTAATTATTGAATTAAATACTTTGGGAACCTTATACAGAGAATGAAATACTAATTAAATGAGTGATTTAATTAATATCGAAAAAGAGATGAAATAGATGACTAAAGGGATGAATAAGGAGACAAGTTTTACCATATGGAAGTGATCAAATTTGGGTACCTATAGTCCCAATTAGGATATTGACATCAAGGATACCTATCTCAATCAAGAAATAATAAGGGAATTCATGTAACATTTCTTTTTCTAAATTTAAGAAAGTTTAATTCTTAAGAATAGACGATACTAGTTTATTCCTAAAGAAAAATATGCAAAGCATAAATAAGGCATTTGAAGTTTTTTTAAAAATGCCTAGAGTCTAAATTGTTGTTACTGTAGACATGCAAAATTAGCATCATGCATTGGGTCCATTCATCAATTAATCAAGTTCACCTTCATCCATTCATCAAGTAATCTCATTAATTTCCATCTCCTAAGGTCATTAATTTAAAATTAAATAAACTTTATCATCAACCTTTTAATCAAATAAATTAAGCATTCATTTAATTAAATCCCAAATGCATTTTCCATCCTTTCCTGATTTAAATAAATCAAATATTTAAGTCCTAAAAGTCAAAATCATCCTAATCATCATTAAGCTAACCTAATCTTAATTAGCCTAACCTAACCACCCATCACATCCTCTAGATATTCCCACTTGCACAAATAAATCAATTTATTGATTTATTAAATCCAACATTTTCCATCAACATGGCATATTTGAGGAATATTCCCTCAAGTTTGAATTCAAAAATAAGTGGACATGTACATCCAACAGGTCATTTATGAGCTCATACATGGCTCTTACATGTCCCTTGCAAAGGTCAAACTAAGCATTAACTCTCAAATTCAAATTTGAAATTTCCCCCTCTTGGGCACATTTCCCAAATCTTGCACACTCCTCAACCACTCACAAGTTGACAAGTGGTCTATTTTCATTGGCTTGTTCTTTATCCCACATTCATCCATTTGGCCATTCTCTCATCAAAATAATCTATAAATGAAAGGCTTCATTCTTGATCAAATCCTCCATAATCTTAGCGTTTCATCTACAATCATCATGCAAGGTCACTCTCTTCATTTGAGAATTGATTTTGTCCACACCATCTTCATATCATATTCATATCAATTTCATCATCAAGCTTAAGCAAGGGTTGGAAAAGGGCTATTTTCCACAATAACACCAATCCACTATGAGATAAGCATACTTCATGTTTTTTATATGTTTATTTAGCTTGCTTTTGTCATTTGTTTGCATTTGGAAAACATTGATGTATTATTTCATAGAGATGATGTTATTTGCTTTGTTTTAAACTAACCATGCTAATGTGTTGGAGGTTTTAATAAGTTGCAGATTTCACCATCCACATAATGGCACTAGAAGGAGGGCTGAATAAATCAATTTCACATTATCTGCTTTGCTTGGACAGTGATCGATTTTTATTTCTTATGTGCCATTCCATTTTTTTTTAGTTCTGTCTATTATTCTAACCAAGCATTGACTTCCAAAGCCAAAACAAACTTGAAGTAGAGCAAAATGGTATATGCATTTTATCTCTGCCTAGGTGTATTCTTTGTTTTCAACATGTGTTTTCTTTTTTAGCCTAAAGTCTTTACTATGCGTTCTTTGTTTTCAGCGTGTCTTTACTTTGTGCTTGTGTCTACCTTACTCTTAGTTAGTTGCTCTGAAATTCCAAGTTCAGCTCCTTCCTTCCTTAAAAAATAGAGATCCATTTGCCATGGATTTATTTGCCTAGTTTTCAATAGCTCCATTTGTTTGTTGACACAGTGATAGAACAAACTTACTAACCCAAGCCGGTTTGTTAAGAAAGGCCTTAGCTCCAACGCACTCAAAACTTTTTGAAACCATGCCCCCCCCCACAATCAAACGTCTGATTAAAAATAATAATCTGCACTATTCAAGTCTTCTTCTGAAGGTTGTGGATTCCGTGGATATGTGGATGTGCAAAGTACTTTGCACTTCCCAACAAGCACCTCCTTCCATCTAAAAAATTTAGGCATGCTTGATTCAATTTCTTTAGAGCCATTTTTGTAGCTTCTTTCCTTTTGAAAACAACCAGTGCATCACCACTGTTTGGGTTGGAAAACATTGTTTGGGGCATGACTCGTGCAGTAAATTGCTCCCCAGCCATATGCCACATGATGTCATTTAATTCTCTCGATGTGTATGATGGATCGAAGTTGTGTACTCGGATGTGTATGTAATCCCATAAAGCATATGTGATAGCCCATTTCTTTGATATCTCTCGGGAGGGTCGTAAGAAGCATTTGAATTAAGACAAGCTGCACTTTATCTACCATTATTTGCATATAGAAGGGGAATGATAAATGGATAGTGACTTATATGAAATATTCAAGGATTGCAATTTATTTTAGCAAAGGATTAATTCTGTTGTCATGGTCATTTTAATGCAACACAGTCAATCTTAAAATCTGCACACAAGTACGTTTGCATTCTTAAAGAGATCGGCCCCTAGACAATGTCAGATTTTATAAATAAAGTCATTTACTCATTTCAAATCGAATGTTATTATTGTTGTGATCTGATGAACCACGTGAGGGGCACTTTGCTTACCCAGAGGATGTCGCTTTCAAGGGAATCGTACATAGGAGTAGAGAAATTGAAGATGTTGACTGTCAAGTGCAAAATCTAGGTGAAGGCGTGAGCAAGGAGACTTGCAGGAAGCTTCTCAAGACGTGATCAAGGCAGAAAATAAAGACTACAATAGCAAGGCGTGAATACCGAGTTCTTCTGGGGAAATACATAAATTAAATGTGTTGAATACCGATGTTTGGACCTAATCTCTTGGTGATGTCCTCATTAATGGCTTGGCGCGTTTCTGATCCTTGACAGGCGGGGTTGGCATCATTTTAAATGTGTTATATTGGAATCTTCCCTTTTGTTAAAATTAATTTAGACTACACGGTGGGTTTAGTTTTCATTTGATCTGGTTATTGCTTTTAAGGCGCTTGACATTCACTCAATGATGGCATCCTTTAGAAAGTTCCCTTAATGTATTTTGAATTGCTAACTATATCAAAAATGATGTTCATTTTAACTTACCAGCTATATAACATCATATGCTAAAGTCAGTGTATCTTGATTCTAACATTAAGACTGCTGTTTTGAGGATAACGGGCGTTCATTTTAACTCACCCGTCTTAAAATAAATCATGATCATGTTGTTTTGAGGATAATAGGCAGTCATAGTATTTTTCTTTTTTGAAAAATTCTCTGCCTCGAAATGAAAACTTGTCTCATTTAATTACTTCAACATTGGATTTTATTCTTACTTTTTCTTTAACTTTAGATCTTTTTGTTTAGCTTTTAAGTTTTGATTACTTTTATTTTAATTTTAGATTGATTATGTTTTAATTGTAGTTTATTATTAAAATTTAGCATTAGCTTTTAATCTTTAGACTTTTTTTTTTTTTAAAGTTAGTGCTTAACTTTTTGCATTAGCTTGTAATTTTAGACTAATTCACTTTTAATGTGGAATAGTTTTTTTTATAATTTTCAAAAAATCCAAATTTTAGAATAATTTTTAAAATTAGATTAGTTTCTAATTTTTAGAATCTAGACAAGTTTTTAGTCTCTAATATGGTTGAAGGGGATTGTGGAAAGAAACATTTCTATTAATAATTCAGTTAGTTTCATTTGAAATCAACCTTTTATTTGAAACCAATGCTTGAAGCAAATTTTAACTTGACCCTCATATAATTGTTTTGTCTTTTCTTTTTTCTACATATAGGCTAACGAAAGACCACAAAGGAAGGCGAAAGGAAAAGGTACAAAAGCAAACAAAGACTAATGAAGGTGAAAACGAAGGAGAAAAGAAAGCAAAACGAAAGCAAGGAAGACAAAGGAAAATGAAGCATGAAGGGGACAAATTGAAAGATTAAAGTGTTTTTTAACACTTTAGTGTTTGTTTAAACACTTTTCATGAAATTGTCATCTTTTCTTTCTTAGGACACTAATTTTTGTTTGGGTTTAAAAAGAATGCTTCAATTTTTCATTGCAAAGGGTTAAAATTGAAACTTAGACACCTACTAGATTTCAATTTGGGCTAAAATTGAACAAGCAACTTCACTCTTGATACTGGTGTTTTAAAACGAATCAAATCATTGCTTTGAAGGATAAAATGAATGTGTGAATTTATTTTTTTGTAATTATTTACACAAAGTAATATCATCAAAAGACGTATGCGCTTCTCTCGCGCCTCACGATGATCTTGAGAATCAAAAGGCTTTTGGTGACATTAAGTTGCGTAAATAATTGCCCATACACACTTTGATTTGGGTTTAAAATTGAACATCTTGTGCGAGTGTGAGTAGAGCATCATCGCGTATATTCTCTTTCTTTGTGTCATCAAAGATTGATCGAGTTACGGATTTTGTCTTTGCTTGCTTTTGTTTATCCTAGAGGGCCTTCTTGGGGAAAAAGTACTCACCCAAGGGAACGACTCAACCGGTAACACTCTAAAGCCAAGAGTATTTCCAACTGGGATATAAATGTGGATATTGGAAGAAACGCCAATATCACACGGTTGATTCCGACAAGATGGATCCAAAAGGGGACTCTTGCCGTATGGGTCAATCTCCATGAACGGAAAGTCCTTATTAAAACCCATGTGCTAGAATTTTTTAAAATCCTTAATCTATTTATTGGTACAAGAACGGTCGTTCTGAAGCCGCCCCACACTTTTACGGTCTTTAGTAGAAATGGAAAACATGCCATGGGAGTTTCATGGGTGTTGATGCTTGGTTGCCCCATATAAGTGAGTGTCGTGGAGGGGAGCCAGTGGGGTCAAGCATCTAACCATTCGCTAAAGATAAGCATAGCTGGACTTGTCCAAGTGGGGATCCGACAAATACTGTCTTTCACATCCATAGGGTTGTACTTGTTCTTGTTTGAAAACACGGTGCTTTAATTGAAAACATTGGAAAACCAACATTCAACGAATCATCAAAATTGCAAACCCTTTAGGAGAGGCAAATATCCTTGAAAAAATTCACATGTTATTGCTTTCCCTTGGGATTCGTATCCTTAGAGGCATCTAAACATTTGGATTTCATCTCAATTTGCTTCTACTAAAGTCAACTTTAGGTAACTCTTACCACAAATTTCCTTGGTTTCCGCATAATACACTTTGTGGGATAAGGGGAAAGTTGAGACATTAAACATCTAGACTCAAAATCTAACCAAGAATGTGTTTGTGGTAAAAAGAATCCATTAAGCAAAGAATAAATCAATTGGACCCCACATATGTGCTTGGCATCTTTTGGTCATACGGTTTTCATGCAAACATTAGTCTTTTGATTTTGAATTACTCTTAGAGAAAGGCATGTTCTTCACTATCTTGGTCTTGTAAACAAGTCCTTCCTAGGTTCATTTAGGATCAAATAAAATACTTCATCCATCCAAACATCTATCAAAATCCATCCCACAAACAACTTTAGAGCTTTGAAAACATTATTCTAAGACTTAGGTAGATCATTGAAATCAAAATAACCTTGTTTAGTTAGGAGTATGGGAATCCATCATTTCTCATACCTCTAATTAAATCAGCAATCCTTTGAGAAAATCCATCCTAAGATCACAAATCCAAATTAAAAGAAATCAAAATCAAGCCCTAAGTCTAGCATTGATCCAAAGTCCCTAAACGTTCAACACTCATTTACACCTTTCGTCCTTCATCTCGTCATTGTTCCTAAGAACCTTAGAGGTCACTTTTGCAACAAGGTCAAAACACAAGGAGAACATGGAATACAAACTTGACCCACACATCATGACCAATGCAAATCAATTGAACTTTCAAAGCCTTACAATGTCGATTGATTATCGAAACTCACACTCATACAATCCATACATGGGATCATTACCTTCTACAAATGTCAATGGCACAACAAGTATGGGTATGCCCAAATCAAAAATTGAAACACATTTCCCGATGGTAGATCTAAGTCCAAACCTACAAATCCACCAACCGAACAATCAATGCATGAGCCTTCAAATGAACGTCATCCCACCAAATCCATACATGCAAAACGAGAATGTAACAAGTACAAGTTTTCCAAACATGAATCCAACAAACTTTGGGAGGGATACATTTGCAAATCATACGAATATTCCAAACATGATCAATGGTCAATTTCAACCTATCATGCCAAATCTGAGCATTTGCAAGTCAGAACATTGTCCAAAATCAAACACAAGTACACATTCCAAATTTGCTTCAACAAAAGCCAAATCAAGGGAATCAAATTCAAAATCAAGATCAAATTTTGATAGAGCAACTTGCTTCACATGCCAAACTAATTGAATTATTGAGCCAGGAGATATCTTCATTCCAAAATCAATGCACTCTTCCATTGGTTAATCCATGTCATCAAGGCATTGAGTTGTGTCCACAACCTCATCAAGAACAAAATCTCCAATGTCAAGAGGTTAGATATCAAGATCAAGATCAACAAAAAACCCAATTACTCCATCTCAAAGATCAATCACCACATCTCCAAAATCAATCACAACAAGCTCAATTTAAGACACAAATGTCACAAGGCAACAAGCGAAAATACACACCACTTGGGAGACCAATCGAATTAGTCTTGCAATAATTGGTACAAGAAAATCTCATCAAAATCCCCATTTATGTGAACTATCAAGAACCAACCATAAAACCGCCAGGGTATAATGAGAAGCACCTTTGTGATTATCATAGAATAAAGGGACACATAACATTAGATTGTGTTCGACTCAAAAAACTCATCCAAGACCTCATTGATCAAAAGATAATCACTATTGGGGACAATGATATCATTGGCAATCTCTCCACCACAACTGTTGAGAACAAGGAGCAAGATCAATCCATCACTAAGCACCTTGAAGCTGTGTCTACTTTATCTGAAGATCAAATCAACATACATCAAAAGTCACTTTTCAATCATGATCAAAATCCACCAAAAATACCCAACAATGATCCAATTCAAGAAATTTCAACATCACTTGACCCTATGGTTGAAGACATTGGAAATCCCTCCACCACAATTGTTGAAAACAATGATCAAGATCTATCCATCAATAAAGATTTTTTCACCTCATCCAATGAGGCATCGACCAATGATCATATTGAAAATGTCTCTACATTTCCTTATGAGTTAGAGGGAATATCTCAAGAATTTATTCCAAAGTATGATCAATGTCTTTCACCAAAGTCTAGCAATGGTCCTTTCCAAGACATATTGACATCCTTCGAGCTCATGATTGCCGATATTGAAGGAATCTTCAACTCGACACCTGATCCAAGTCCACTCAAAGATCAAGAGGATATTAAGCCACTTCCCATGCCTAATGAAGATATCCAAGAACCATTTGTAAGCAATCCATCCTTTGAAACTGACTCATGTCAAGAACTTGATCCAAAGCATGATGAAAGCAACTCTGAAATCACTCAAGATCAAGAATTTGTATCTGCAAGATACTACAATGATCTAATCAACACTCTCCTATCTCTACATAATGCACATATTCCTCCATCTACCCATGAGATGCTTTCTATGGATAGACACATAGATGATCTTCATTCAAAATAGGATCCCTTTATTCCTGACATTATTACACAAAAAGAGAAGGTTATTGATTCCTACAATCAAATAGAGTTGTCAACAATAGTATCAAATATATCACAAATTCAGACTAAGGACATCATGAATAAATATATCGAACATTATCCACTCAAGGAAGTAGGTCAGACAGAACAGTATAATCCAGAGATAGCAGAGTGGAAAATTGAAACAATGTCATCTACAGTGGTCATTTGTCAAAGCATGTTTACTGAACAAGACATCTCAGAACAGGCGGAATCAAGGCATGAAGGTACTACTTCCACAATACTGGGGGCAACTATGTCTC
>VDFB02105785.1:112310087-112340300 GCA_007258455.2 Sequoia sempervirens
GGGTTATTGGGACTAGATACTTGAGGAGCCCCCATGACTAAGATTGAGGCCTACGGGGGATTGTTAATGTGGTAAAGGATGGAGTTTCTAAATTTAGGTTGATAACAACCCTCCATTGGAGGAACATTGGGGATGTATGAATCACCTGGTGCGTTTTGTGAACTTTGGGGTATGTTAGGAGTGGAATTTCTATATTTGGATAGGTCAACACCTGATGGAGGTTTGACACCTTTTTCAATTAGGTGGGCCAAGATTATTTCCCCATGTTGTTCAAGTAGGCGATCTGTCATTTGCACATTGGTGGGGTTACTAAAATGTTCCGCAAGTGTGAGTTCGGGTTGGTTGACCATACTCTCTTCACCATGCGGTGAATTGTTATGATCTTCGGTGTTAGATTGTGATGACCCCCCGTTAATGAGAGGATTTTCCTATGGTGTGCTAGGTTGGGATCCATAATTTTTTTGCTCGGCCATCTTCCTTGCCTATGATCGGGTCTAAACGGGCATGCAAGACAATGGAGTGGACTAGAATGTGAGGATGATCAAGACGATGATTGAAGGATTGACTTGGTTAGATGATGGATTAGCCGACAAGGATGTCAATTGATAGGATAGGATTAGATTATTGATAAAGGATCTGATTTTGATTCGACCAAAGTGGATTGCTTGATAAATGATGGATGAAATTAGATTGGACCAATTGATAAAATGATTGGCTAAATTGGATTGGATTAGATTGATTGAAAAAATGATTGATGAGATAGGGTTGGATTGGATTGATAAACAATTGATAGGGTGATTAAGATGATGATGGGGGTTCAAAACCAAGTTCAAGAGTTATCCTTGGTATGCAAGGCGTTGATTGATCAATTAAAGGATAGATGGTTGATGACAGCGTTGAATCTAACTTGAGATGGAAGTGGATTGATAGGGCCGATGAGGATGACCGACTTAGGACATATTACAATCCTAAGTCAGTTTTGAAGGATGATGATTAAGCTCATACACCTAATTCAACTCAGATAACTACTTAAAATGAAGTTTAGCATAATAGGAAAATGATGTAGGTAAATGACAATCAAGAATGGAAGAACAACACCTGGAATGTGGAAAACGGTTGAGTGAACAAGGAGAATAGTTAGATGAACGTGGATAATAGTTATATGAATGGGGGCTCGAAACAGATGAATGATGACTCAGAATGAGTAAATGGATGTTCTATTGGGGAAATTGACCTTGAGGATGGGGAGACGAATGCCCAGAATGGGTGAACAGACACTTAGAATGGGAAAATGGTTAATCAGAATGAAGGAATGACACCTAGAACGACCTGGAAATAGAGGATAGAAAAAGTTGTTTGAAGGATAGGTCCACCCATGGAATTGAAGGGTAGGTCCACCCATGGAATAGGCCAGGTCCACCCTTGGAGGGTGATCCCACCCCTAGAAGGGTAGGTACGCCTCTACTAAGGGCGGGTATGCCCCTAGTAGTGAAAACAAACAAAAATAGTTGTTTGAAACAGGTAAATAAGCGCATGAAACAAGGAAATGGATGCTCAGATCGAGGGGATGAATATTCAGGATGAAGAATGGATTCTTAGAAAGGGTGTACAAATGTTCAAAATAGGGAAACAAGTGATCAAAATGATGAAACGGGCGCTTGAAATGATGAAACGGGCGATAAAATTGACTATTTAAGGGATAGGTTCGCTCGTGAAAAAAGTCAAGTCCGCCCTTGGAGGGAAGGTCTACCCCTGAAAGAGGTCAGGTCCACCCCTGGAGGGAAGGTCCACATGTTTGACTAAAAGTTGGAGAAAATCTAACTGAAACAAGCTAAAAATGGACTAATACATAGGGCAGGTCCACCCCTGGTGGGAAAATCTGCCCCTAGACAAGTTTGAACTGGGTTTTCACAAAAATTTCTAAGGCAAAGGACCAAAAACACAAAAAACAACAATCACACGATAAGGCTGACTCGACTGAACAAAAAATTACTGGTTTTGCACAAAGAAAATAGTTCAAGCAATACGATCCTAAGATTAGTAGAATGGGTATGGCCAACAAAGTTCTCTATTCTAGGATACACAAGGTTTCTAGGGAGTCCTCAATATACACGTAGTACATGAGGCCCAAACTATGAACACCAGCCTGTCACAAGCGTGAGTCGGGAACCTTAGCGAGATATTAAAGGTTCGAACCAACTCTTCACGTCATCCTGACGCTTTGCCAATAATGACATGGATGGATTAGGGTACAGCTTTGGCTCTCCCCCCTTTATATACCCTACCGATACACATGGTTGGGATCATCCCATAGTGTGATGAAATCCCCAAGCAAGTCCCCTAAGAAAAATAAAATGGGAGACTCAAAAGAACTTGGTAAGCTATGATTTCTCGTCACCCAGGATTTCTAAATGGTGCAAGGAGATTAGATACATCAATATCCTACCACAAGCATGAAACACAAATTATATTGACACCCCCTAGTTAATCTATGTGCCTAAATTAATGGAAAACAATAACAAACATCTAATAACCATTTTAAAATGGATACCCCTGCAAGAAAATCATTAGGACTTTGTTTTTCGTTTTCCACCAAATGCTAGTCAGATCCTTGTACAAATGCCAACAACAAATATTAGGGGGTCATAAATACTCAAAACAACTAAAAATAGTGCTTAAACTTCAATTTTCACCTTTTAGAAAAAAGTTGTTTTGGGCGGGTCTGCCCTTGGTTTTGGTCAAGTCTGCCCCTAGACTAGGTCAGGTTTGCCCCTCTATGAAAAAATTGAAAAATCTTTTGTTTCTGGACTCTGTGGAGGGCAGGTCCGCCCCTAATAGACGGGTTCACCCCTCTGCTAGGTCAGGTCCACCCCTAGAAGGGATGGTACGCCTCTCTACTAGGGCAGGTCCGACCCTTTGCAACCTGCATCTACAAATAGTAAAAAAATAGAGAACGTGAAAGTAAGAGACCCATTTATGGGTCCCACCGGGCATGCCAAAAATGTGATCAGGTGAAAATCCTCATCCTAAAACATGCAACAATAACAAATGTGAAAAAAAAAAAAACCTAACACCTCAAGATTGGGCAAAAACGTTAACTTAATAAACGTAGATGAAACTATTATAACTTCCTAAGTTGCTCCTTTGGTTGGCCCTTTGATATTTTATGTTGTGTATGCTCCTCTTGATGGAAAAAGATGTGAGATGGGATGCAAAGATGGTTGAAAAGAGATGAATATGGGATGCAAGTGCTATGGTGAAGACAAAGTGTGAAAATTGGCTAAGTATGGCTCAAATGTCAAATTGGCAAGAGTTTGGTAGAAAAATAATGAACCCCTAAAATGAGAGAAAAGAGGGGGTATTTATAGAGGAATTTAAATTCTCTAGAGAATTCAATGGTTCATATTAAACCAACAAGGCCAAGATGAAGGGCTATGGTGAGTTGATGACTCACAAGCCCTCACATCTTGACATGTGGAATGCGAAGTGACTAAGGATGTGGTGATGTGTAGGCGAAGTGGAAGGAGAGTACATGATGTGGAGGAAGGACAAGTACCTTGGGGGATGAGAATATTTCCTCAAAAAGGAACTTGTTTCCAAGTGGGAATGAAAGTGACTTTTGAGGAATTTTAGAATTCCTCAAAATCTCCATGGGAAAAGGGAAAATAGTTGAGAAAATAAATGTGAATTAAAAATTCACATGCTTGAAAGAATCTCATGGACAAGACAAGGTTCCAAAAAGGGAAGCACTTGTCCACATGTGACTTGATGTGACAAATCAAAATATTTTATAAAATACATGAGAAAAGGAGATTCTAGGAGGAATAACTGTGAATTTTAAATTCACATGGGAAAGAGGGTCAATTCTAAGAAAGACAAATGAAATGGTTGACTAAAAATCCATGCTAAATGTGGCTAATGACTTTGATTAAAGTTGTGCAAACACATGGTTAGGAGGATTAATGAAAGATTGAGGAGAAATTGGAAGATGTAAGGAGAAATTGGAAGATGTAAGGATGTGACATTAATTTTTTGCTTAGTGTGTGCACATCCTAATATAGAATTAATTAAATTAATCCAGATTAGAAGTGGGCTATGGAGGATGTGACAATGAGAGAGAAAAAGAGGAATTAAAAATTGACTTAAATTCAAAGGGGTCGCATGAATAAATTAAAGAACTAAAAGGTAAAAGTATTTAATTATTGAATTAAATACTTTGGGAACCTTATACAGAGAATGAAATACTAATTAAATGAGTGATTTAATTAATATCGAAAAAGAGATGAAATAGATGACTAAAGGGATGAATAAGGAGACAAGTTTTACCATATGGAAGTGATCAAATTTGGGTACCTATAGTCCCAATTAGGATATTGACATCAAGGATACCTATCTCAATCAAGAAATAATAAGGGAATTCATGTAACATTTCTTTTTCTAAATTTAAGAAAGTTTAATTCTTAAGAATAGACGATACTAGTTTATTCCTAAAGAAAAATATGCAAAGCATAAATAAGGCATTTGAAGTTTTTTTAAAAATGCCTAGAGTCTAAATTGTTGTTACTGTAGACATGCAAAATTAGCATCATGCATTGGGTCCATTCATCAATTAATCAAGTTCACCTTCATCCATTCATCAAGTAATCTCATTAATTTCCATCTCCTAAGGTCATTAATTTAAAATTAAATAAACTTTATCATCAACCTTTTAATCAAATAAATTAAGCATTCATTTAATTAAATCCCAAATGCATTTTCCATCCTTTCCTGATTTAAATAAATCAAATATTTAAGTCCTAAAAGTCAAAATCATCCTAATCATCATTAAGCTAACCTAATCTTAATTAGCCTAACCTAACCACCCATCACATCCTCTAGATATTCCCACTTGCACAAATAAATCAATTTATTGATTTATTAAATCCAACATTTTCCATCAACATGGCATATTTGAGGAATATTCCCTCAAGTTTGAATTCAAAAATAAGTGGACATGTACATCCAACAGGTCATTTATGAGCTCATACATGGCTCTTACATGTCCCTTGCAAAGGTCAAACTAAGCATTAACTCTCAAATTCAAATTTGAAATTTCCCCCTCTTGGGCACATTTCCCAAATCTTGCACACTCCTCAACCACTCACAAGTTGACAAGTGGTCTATTTTCATTGGCTTGTTCTTTATCCCACATTCATCCATTTGGCCATTCTCTCATCAAAATAATCTATAAATGAAAGGCTTCATTCTTGATCAAATCCTCCATAATCTTAGCGTTTCATCTACAATCATCATGCAAGGTCACTCTCTTCATTTGAGAATTGATTTTGTCCACACCATCTTCATATCATATTCATATCAATTTCATCATCAAGCTTAAGCAAGGGTTGGAAAAGGGCTATTTTCCACAATAACACCAATCCACTATGAGATAAGCATACTTCATGTTTTTTATATGTTTATTTAGCTTGCTTTTGTCATTTGTTTGCATTTGGAAAACATTGATGTATTATTTCATAGAGATGATGTTATTTGCTTTGTTTTAAACTAACCATGCTAATGTGTTGGAGGTTTTAATAAGTTGCAGATTTCACCATCCACATAATGGCACTAGAAGGAGGGCTGAATAAATCAATTTCACATTATCTGCTTTGCTTGGACAGTGATCGATTTTTATTTCTTATGTGCCATTCCATTTTTTTTTAGTTCTGTCTATTATTCTAACCAAGCATTGACTTCCAAAGCCAAAACAAACTTGAAGTAGAGCAAAATGGTATATGCATTTTATCTCTGCCTAGGTGTATTCTTTGTTTTCAACATGTGTTTTCTTTTTTAGCCTAAAGTCTTTACTATGCGTTCTTTGTTTTCAGCGTGTCTTTACTTTGTGCTTGTGTCTACCTTACTCTTAGTTAGTTGCTCTGAAATTCCAAGTTCAGCTCCTTCCTTCCTTAAAAAATAGAGATCCATTTGCCATGGATTTATTTGCCTAGTTTTCAATAGCTCCATTTGTTTGTTGACACAGTGATAGAACAAACTTACTAACCCAAGCCGGTTTGTTAAGAAAGGCCTTAGCTCCAACGCACTCAAAACTTTTTGAAACCATGCCCCCCCCCACAATCAAACGTCTGATTAAAAATAATAATCTGCACTATTCAAGTCTTCTTCTGAAGGTTGTGGATTCCGTGGATATGTGGATGTGCAAAGTACTTTGCACTTCCCAACAAGCACCTCCTTCCATCTAAAAAATTTAGGCATGCTTGATTCAATTTCTTTAGAGCCATTTTTGTAGCTTCTTTCCTTTTGAAAACAACCAGTGCATCACCACTGTTTGGGTTGGAAAACATTGTTTGGGGCATGACTCGTGCAGTAAATTGCTCCCCAGCCATATGCCACATGATGTCATTTAATTCTCTCGATGTGTATGATGGATCGAAGTTGTGTACTCGGATGTGTATGTAATCCCATAAAGCATATGTGATAGCCCATTTCTTTGATATCTCTCGGGAGGGTCGTAAGAAGCATTTGAATTAAGACAAGCTGCACTTTATCTACCATTATTTGCATATAGAAGGGGAATGATAAATGGATAGTGACTTATATGAAATATTCAAGGATTGCAATTTATTTTAGCAAAGGATTAATTCTGTTGTCATGGTCATTTTAATGCAACACAGTCAATCTTAAAATCTGCACACAAGTACGTTTGCATTCTTAAAGAGATCGGCCCCTAGACAATGTCAGATTTTATAAATAAAGTCATTTACTCATTTCAAATCGAATGTTATTATTGTTGTGATCTGATGAACCACGTGAGGGGCACTTTGCTTACCCAGAGGATGTCGCTTTCAAGGGAATCGTACATAGGAGTAGAGAAATTGAAGATGTTGACTGTCAAGTGCAAAATCTAGGTGAAGGCGTGAGCAAGGAGACTTGCAGGAAGCTTCTCAAGACGTGATCAAGGCAGAAAATAAAGACTACAATAGCAAGGCGTGAATACCGAGTTCTTCTGGGGAAATACATAAATTAAATGTGTTGAATACCGATGTTTGGACCTAATCTCTTGGTGATGTCCTCATTAATGGCTTGGCGCGTTTCTGATCCTTGACAGGCGGGGTTGGCATCATTTTAAATGTGTTATATTGGAATCTTCCCTTTTGTTAAAATTAATTTAGACTACACGGTGGGTTTAGTTTTCATTTGATCTGGTTATTGCTTTTAAGGCGCTTGACATTCACTCAATGATGGCATCCTTTAGAAAGTTCCCTTAATGTATTTTGAATTGCTAACTATATCAAAAATGATGTTCATTTTAACTTACCAGCTATATAACATCATATGCTAAAGTCAGTGTATCTTGATTCTAACATTAAGACTGCTGTTTTGAGGATAACGGGCGTTCATTTTAACTCACCCGTCTTAAAATAAATCATGATCATGTTGTTTTGAGGATAATAGGCAGTCATAGTATTTTTCTTTTTTGAAAAATTCTCTGCCTCGAAATGAAAACTTGTCTCATTTAATTACTTCAACATTGGATTTTATTCTTACTTTTTCTTTAACTTTAGATCTTTTTGTTTAGCTTTTAAGTTTTGATTACTTTTATTTTAATTTTAGATTGATTATGTTTTAATTGTAGTTTATTATTAAAATTTAGCATTAGCTTTTAATCTTTAGACTTTTTTTTTTTTTTAAAGTTAGTGCTTAACTTTTTGCATTAGCTTGTAATTTTAGACTAATTCACTTTTAATGTGGAATAGTTTTTTTTATAATTTTCAAAAAATCCAAATTTTAGAATAATTTTTAAAATTAGATTAGTTTCTAATTTTTAGAATCTAGACAAGTTTTTAGTCTCTAATGTGGTTGAAGGGGATCGTGGAAAGAAACATTTCTATTAATAATTCAGTTAGTTTCATTTGAAATCAACCTTTTATTTGAAACCAATGCTTGAAGCAAATTTTAACTTGACCCTCATATAATTGTTTTGTCTTTTCTTTTTTCTACATATAGGCTAACGAAAGACCACAAAGGAAGGCGAAAGGAAAAGGTACAAAAGCAAACAAAGACTAATGAAGGTGAAAACGAAGGAGGTACAAAGAAAGCAAAACGAAAGCAAGGAAGACAAAGGAAAATGAAGCATGAAGGGGACAAATTGAAAGATTAAAGTGTTTTTTAACACTTTAGTGTTTGTTTAAACACTTTTCATGAAATTGTCATCTTTTCTTTCTTAGGACACTAATTTTTGTTTGGGTTTAAAAAGAATGCTTCAATTTTTCGTTGTAAAGGGTTAAAATTGAAACTTAGACACCTACTAGATTTCAATTTGGGCTAAAATTGAACAAGCAACTTCACTCTTGATACTGGTGTTTTAAAACGAATCAAATCATTGCTTTGAAGGATAAAATGAATGTGTGAATTTATTTTTTTGTAATTATTTACACAAAGTAATATCATCAAAAGACGTATGCGCTTCTCTCGCGCCTCACGACGATCTTGAGAATCAAAAGGCTTTTGGTGACATTAAGTTGCGTAAATAATTGCCCATACACACTTTGATTTGGGTTTAAAATTGAACATCTTGTGCGAGTGTGAGTAGAGCATCATCGCGTATATTCTCTTTCTTTGTATCATCAAAGATTGATCGAGTTATGGATTTTGTCTTTTCTTGCTTTTGTTTATCCTAGAGGGCCTTCCTTGGGGAAAAAGTACTCACCCAAGGGAACGACTCAACCGGTAACACTCTAAAGCCAAGAGTATTTCCAACTGGGATATAAATGTGGATATTGGAAGAAACGCCAATATCACACGGTTGATTCCGACAAGATGGATCCAAAAGGGGACTCTTGCCGTATGGGTCAATCTCCATGAACGGAAAGTCCTTATTAAAACCCATGTGCTAGAATTTTTTAAAATCCTTAATCTATTTATTGGTACAAGAACGGTCGTTCTGAAGCCGCCCCACACTTTTACGGTCTTTAGTAGAAATGGAAAACATGCCATGGGAGTTTCATGGGTGTTGATGCTTGGTTGCCCCATATAAGTGAGTGTCGTGGAGGGGAGCCAGTGGGGTCAAGCATCTAACCATTCGCTAAAGATAAGCATAGCTGGACTTGTCCAAGTGGGGATCCGACAAATACTGTCTTTCACATCCATAGGGTTGTACTTGTTCTTGTTTGAAAACACGGTGCTTTAATTGAAAACATTGGAAAACCAACATTCAACGAATCATCAAAATTGCAAACCCTTTAGGAGAGGCAAATATCCTTGAAAAAATTCACATGTTATTGCTTTCCCTTGGGATTCGTATCCTTAGAGGCATCTAAACATTTGGATTTCATCTCAATTTGCTTCTACTAAAGTCAACTTTAGGTAACTCTTACCACAAATTTCCTTGGTTTCCGCATAATACACTTTGTGGGATAAGGGGAAAGTTGAGACATTAAACATCTAGACTCAAAATCTAACCAAGAATGTGTTTGTGGTAAAAAGAATCCATTAAGCAAAGAATAAATCAATTGGACCCCACATATGTGCTTGGCATCTTTTGGTCATACGGTTTTCATGCAAACATTAGTCTTTTGATTTTGAATTACTCTTAGAGAAAGGCATGTTCTTCACTATCTTGGTCTTGTAAACAAGTCCTTCCTAGGTTCATTTAGGATCAAATAAAATACTTCATCCATCCAAACATCTATCAAAATCCATCCCACAAACAACTTTAGAGCTTTGAAAACATTATTCTAAGACTTAGGTAGATCATTGAAATCAAAATAACCTTGTTTAGTTAGGAGTATGGGAATCCATCATTTCTCATACCTCTAATTAAATCAGCAATCCTTTGAGAAAATCCATCCTAAGATCACAAATCCAAATTAAAAGAAATCAAAATCAAGCCCTAAGTCTAGCATTGATCCAAAGTCCCTAAACGTTCAACACTCATTTACACCTTTCGTCCTTCATCTCGTCATTGTTCCTAAGAACCTTAGAGGTCACTTTTGCAACAAGGTCAAAACACAAGGAGAACATGGAATACAAACTTGACCCACACATCATGACCAATGCAAATCAATTGAACTTTCAAAGCCTTACAATGTCGATTGATTATCGAAACTCACACTCATACAATCCATACATGGGATCATTACCTTCTACAAATGTCAATGGCACAACAAGTATGGGTATGCCCAAATCAAAAATTGAAACACATTTCCCGATGGTAGATCTAAGTCCAAACCTACAAATCCACCAACCGAACAATCAATGCATGAGCCTTCAAATGAACGTCATCCCACCAAATCCATACATGCAAAACGAGAATGTAACAAGTACAAGTTTTCCAAACATGAATCCAACAAACTTTGGGAGGGATACATTTGCAAATCATACGAATATTCCAAACATGATCAATGGTCAATTTCAACCTATCATGCCAAATCTGAGCATTTGCAAGTCAGAACATTGTCCAAAATCAAACACAAGTACACATTCCAAATTTGCTTCAACAAAAGCCAAATCAAGGGAATCAAATTCAAAATCAAGATCAAATTTTGATAGAGCAACTTGCTTCACATGCCAAACTAATTGAATTATTGAGCCAGGAGATATCTTCATTCCAAAATCAATGCACTCTTCCATTGGTTAATCCATGTCATCAAGGCATTGAGTTGTGTCCACAACCTCATCAAGAACAAAATCTCCAATGTCAAGAGGTTAGATATCAAGATCAAGATCAACAAAAAACCCAATTACTCCATCTCAAAGATCAATCACCACATCTCCAAAATCAATCACAACAAGCTCAATTTAAGACACAAATGTCACAAGGCAACAAGCGAAAATACACACCACTTGGGAGACCAATCGAATTAGTCTTGCAATAATTGGTACAAGAAAATCTCATCAAAATCCCCATTTATGTGAACTATCAAGAACCAACCATAAAACCGCCAGGGTATAATGAGAAGCACCTTTGTGATTATCATAGAATAAAGGGACACATAACATTAGATTGTGTTCGACTCAAAAAACTCATCCAAGACCTCATTGATCAAAAGATAATCACTATTGGGGACAATGATATCATTGGCAATCTCTCCACCACAACTGTTGAGAACAAGGAGCAAGATCAATCCATCACTAAGCACCTTGAAGCTGTGTCTACTTTATCTGAAGATCAAATCAACATACATCAAAAGTCACTTTTCAATCATGATCAAAATCCACCAAAAATACCCAACAATGATCCAATTCAAGAAATTTCAACATCACTTGACCCTATGGTTGAAGACATTGGAAATCCCTCCACCACAATTGTTGAAAACAATGATCAAGATCTATCCATCAATAAAGATGTTTTCACCTCATCCAATGAGGCATCGACCAATGATCATATTGGAAATGTCTCTACATTTCCTTATGAGTTAGAGGGAATATCTCTAGAATTTATTCCAAAGTATGATCAATGTCTTTCACCAAAGTCTAGCAATGGTCCTTTCCAAGAAATATTGACATCCTTCGACCTTATGATTGCCGATATTGAAGGAATCTTCAACTCGACACCTGATCCAAGTCCACTCAAAGATCAAGAGGATATTAAGCTACTTCCCATGCCTAATGAAGATATCCAAGAACCATTTGTAAGCAATTCATCCTTTGAAACTGACCCATGTCAAGAACTTGATTCAAAGTATGATGAAAGCAATTTTGAAATCATTGAAGATCAAGAATTTGTATCTACAAGATACTACAATGATCTAATGGACACTCTCCTATCTATACATAATGCACATATTCTTCCATCTACCCATGAGATGCTTTCTATGGATAGACATGTAGATGATCTTCATTCAGAACATGATCCCTTTACTCCCGACATTATTACACAAAAGAGCAGGTTATTGATTCCTACAATCTATTAGAGTTGTCAACAACAGTATCAAATATATCACAAATTCAGACTAAGGACTTCATGAATAAAGATATCGAACATTATCCACTCAAGGAAGCAAGTCAGATAGAACAGTATAATCCAGAGTTAGCAGAGCGAAAAATTGAAACAATAACATCTACAATGGTCATTTGTTAGAGCATGTTTACTGAACAAGACATCTCAGAATAGGAAGAATCAAGGCATGAAGGTACTACTTCCACAATACTGGGGGCAACTATGTCTCAAGCAAGCGTCAATATAGGGAGCACAAGGAATCCTTGTGATGAAACTGATGTCAATACTACAACCAGCCACGTCATGAATCTTCATCCACCTATCACCCCATCCATGAATTGGGACCAACATCAAAAGAAAGAATTGAATCAAAGTATGAAGAACATTATCAAAGGAAAAGAAGCTGCAAAGCATAATGGAAAAATCAAATACAAATAGATACCAAAGAATACAAAGAAAGATCATCCCTATCAAACTCCATTAGTAAAAGAAACTATGGGGAAAAATAAAAAAGGGAAAAGTATCCATCAAAGATGTCTTCGAAAGAAAGAGCAGGCTTTTCAAGCGACGTACAAAGTGTATCAAACAGTTGTACCTAATTCCACGCACACTTTCGTATCCACCCATCATTACTCATCTTCCCAAGTTCGGAGAGTCAAAGGTTCCAAACTGTCAACCAATCCATCTCTTATCCCTAAACACACCCCATCCACGCCTCCACGCATGATATCCAATTCTCAAATTGACCATGTATTGGAAACAACCCTTCATCATAAGAATTTTGAAGGCACTCTATCGTGATGTGTGCACAGAGACAAAGTTAACTCCGATATCGACAAAGCAAATCAGGAATCCCAAAAGTTGCATTCAAGTGCACGTATCTTAGCAAAGAAACTTCTTCAACCAAGATACCAATGGCACATTATGACAGAAACATCTACATCAACAATACCTTGTGATTTAGCATGAGCTTAAAATCTTTCGAAAAATTAAAAAATACAAAAAATCCAAAAAAAAAAATCAGAAAAAGGATTGAAAATAGTAAAGAGAAAAAAATCATCCTCTAGTGAAAGCCGCATGTGCGGCGCTTTGGGCAAGACCATGATGAAAACCTGGAAAACAGGCGTCATGTGTGGAATCGAGCATCTACGTGCGCCAGTTCAGTTGAAAGCATCTCATCCCATCCATAATAAATCCAGTATTCCATCCAGCCATAATAAACATATGTATCCATAAACCATTTATTCAATCCATTGTTATCCATCTACGCCCCATCATCTGAGTTATCTTGATCTTGATGAAAGTTTGGGGCACACTTTACACTTGTGTATGGTGAAAATCTTGACATGGGTCATTTTCATTGATCCTATCCTATCCAACGTTATCTGAGCCATGAAACATTATCCAAATAAGATTTCTTTATCTGAACACCTTATCTTATCACAAGATAATCTTTGGCATCCTTTTCATGCTTACCATATCCATCCATCCATACATCCATCTGAGCATCCACCCGTGACATTTCAAACATTGCTAGACACTGGGGGCAGATATTTACATCTTGCTTCGGGAATAAATCTTGATCTATATCCTCCAACTTATGTGGCGATCCAAACATTGTAAAACGTAAAACCAAATTGGTCAAAGCATTTGTGATCCACTAGCCCATGGCATATTTTGATGAGAATACATTCCTTATCAAGTTTCATTTTTCATCAAACATCAATCAAAACAATCGACATCAGTCGCATCTAATTTGCACGTCAATGTCAAATCAAATCATTCGAACATCTTTTGTTTCAAACCAAGCTTCATCAATCATGACCAATCAAATCCAATAAAAAAAAAGTCCATCATCTAGAGATATCTTTCCCAATTCTTGTGTTGCTTAACACTATCCTTGCATTGTTGTGCATCCTCAACAATGTTATCGTCATCAATCCTGATCAATCAATCCTTGCATTGTTGTGTATCTTCAACAATGTTATCATCATCATCAATCCATCGATTTGATCAATCAACCTTAACTTAGTTTTCAAAAAAAATCCCAAACAGAGTATTGATATCGTCACACATATCCATATCCAAATCATCAAGATCATGCGAAAATCCAAAAACATCAGAAAATCAGAAAATCCAAAAACATTCAAAACATATGAAAATCCAAAAACAAGTCAAAATTAGAAAAACATCAAAAACATCAGAATCCGAACTACGTCGTCTCTGAGCTTAAACATAGGCAAGGCTAATCTCTGATCAGCCCCCGAGACATCAAAATCCAAAAACATTTGAAAAAAATCAAAATCCAAAAACATTCGAAAAACATCAAAATCACAAAAACATTTGAAAAACATCAAAATCACAAAAACATTTGAAAAACATCAAAATCAAAACATTCAAAAAAACACAAAATCCAAAAACATTCAAAAAAATCAAAAATCAAAACATTTGTAAAATCTTGAAAATACCAAAAACAGCCTCAAAACATTCCAAAAATATCAAAAACATCCAAACATTTGAAAAAATACATCTGTCTCATCTCGCTTGCACCCACAATAATCAATCATTCACAATAAACAGATCGTCACCTTCATCCTTTGACAACATAAACAGAAACAATCACAGCAGTCAGCAAAAGCAAACTTCAATTGTAAAATCAAAATCGAAACAACAAACCATTAAAAACAAAATCAAACTCTTGATCATTCATAGACATGTTAATCAATCTTATATCAACAACCTATCAATCAACTTATCAACTTGGCATCATCATCCTATACAATGCATGTCTTAGGATATATCATTCTGACAATGGGCATCATTTTGGATATCACCTTGGATTCTTATCCTATCAAAACAAATCCCTTTGGCTAGAGATATGAAGAACATTGGCTTGTTTGTGTAAATTGATATTTTCATTTGATTTATCTTATTGCTCTCATTCCAAGGACCTCTCGATGATATCTGAACGAAGGATTTAGATAGATAGGAATGTGGCAATGGTCATTATCTTTTGTCTGTTGTGCTTGTTGGACGTTTTTGTAAAATAACTTGGCGAATACTTGATTTTTTATGTACGTCCTAGCAAGGTTTCTGTATGTCAAGTGTGAACAAGAATACTCCTATCTATTTGTTGATTCAAAGTCCATCACACTAGGTACAATGCCATCCTGGTTCTTTATACCTTGATGCATCGTGCCTACGTGTGTTATCAAACATAAGGTAAGTAGCCCTTTTAAAATCCCAATCCTTGATAAGCAAATCATCATCTATCATCATCATCATCTCTAATAAAGTCTCGACCAATCATGAGATTGTTCGATCCACTTTTCATCATCTAATTTCTTCTTTTCCGCACTAACATCACAACATGAATAGTTAATCATCATCACCAGTGCATTCATCTTGCATCCACAAACCATCAATATTTTGCATATCATCTTACATGCATAATCATCATCATAATATAGATCTATTAGTCTAAGCATCTCATAAATCATACATTTGCATAATCATAGCATATCGCATCATCCATCTCATCCATCATCACATCATATCATCATTTAAGTTGTTTAGGATAACATAGATTGGTTACTCTAAGCATCTTAAAACCATCTCATTTGCATCATAATCCAGAACCATCCATTTTGAACCTCTTTATCGTGAGATCAACCCTCAAATCGAATATTTTCAATCGATCTCTCGAGGGGGCAATGTACCAGTGTACTTTCCGTTGGGGCATCCGAGAAATAAAAAAAAATTGAATTTCGATCACGACAAGTTTATTCTTTGAACCAATGCAACAAGTACATTGCTTCAAAGAGGGGCAAAATGTAGACATGAAAAATTAACATCATGCATTAGGTCCATTCATCAATTAATCAAGTTCACCTTCATCCATTCATCAGGTAATCTCATTAATTTCCATCTCCTAAGGTCATTAATTTAAAATTAAATAAACTTTATCAACCTTTTAATCAAATAAATCAAGCATTCATTTAATTAAATCCCAAATGCATTTTCCATCATTTTCTGATTTAAATAAATCAAATATTTAAGTCTTAAAAGTCAAAATCATCATAATCATCATTAAGCTAACCTAATCCTAATTAGCCTAACCTAACCACTCATCACATCCTCTAGATATTCCCACTTGCACAAATAAATCAATTTATTGATTTATTAAATCCAACATTTTCCATCAACATAATCTATAAATGAAAGGCTTCATTCTTGATCAAATCCTCAAGAATCTTAGCATTTCATCTACAATCATCATGCAAGGTCACTCTCTTCATTTGAGAATTGATTTTTTCCACACCATCTTCATATCATATTCATATCAATTTCATCATTAAGCTTAAGCAAGGGTTGGGAAAGGGCTATTTTCCACAATAGCACCAATCCACTATGAGATAAGCATACTTCATGTTTTTCATATGTTTATTTAGCTTGCTTTTGTTATTTGTTTGCATTTGGAAAACATTGATGTATTATTTCATAGAGATGATGTTATTTGCTTTGTTTTAAACTAACCATGCTAATGTGTTGGAGGTTTTAATAAGTTGCATATTTCACCATCCACAATTACAATTATATATAAACCAAAGTGATTTGATGTTCGTTTAAATCATAATTTCACAAAGACAAATTAAGTGGTATAATGTAAAATCTATAAGATTACTTTTTGAACATCATTGCTCATTAGACCTCTTTTGTAGTATTTTCGCCCAATTATTGGGCCTTAGAACATGAGACAATATAAAATGGTAAACAAAATTACAAGAAATCTCACAAATACCATGGGCACCAAGATTTACATCTATTTTAAAAACATTAACTTTGTGAAGTAGGAGAGATTTATTGTTTCTAGGATATATAAAATTCTACTATCAAACATATAGTTGACATAATTATAGTCATAATAAGAAAGAATCGTCATAAGAAAATAATAAGATAGTCATAATAACATATCCATGGAAGTTGATAATATGAAGACTCTTGGAAAGACCCATGATAGGGTATAAAATTTATATACTATTCCTCATGGTGGTGAGAGGAAGAACTAGATCATGATTGGATAGGAAAAGCAACGTTTGAATATAATTTTTGAAGGAAAATCTATTTTAAAATCTGATGTAAATGACCTGTGAACATATTATGGTGAATGATAATTTTATAAGGCATTTAAAACAGTTGTACAAAATGAGAACAGTTTGTATGGAGTTTAAAGCAATTTGTATTGTGCATGACCAGTTGTATGGAGATCAAATAAATTTTTACATTGGTTTATACGACCTGTGGAGGATTTATATGGCCTATAAATGGTCAGTATATTTTGCAAAGAGATTTAAACATGTAGTTATGTATATATCTATCTTTGATGTCTTACAAGAATTATAAACCATCATTATATGCTTCATCTTTTGAGATTAGTGAAGATAATGAAGTGCTTTGGCCTAATGTCCAAGTGATGAAATCTTAGCTTCGTGAAAGATGGCAGAGAGTAAAGTGTCCAATATCATGGAATCTTTGTTTAAAAATAATACAATGAAAGTAGGTGGCTTGGGTCATGGGTTTGTTCCCTATTGGTTTCAGGTTTGACTTTGCTTCCAGGTTTACTCAGTTGGGATTGGCTTGCCAGTTGTTGGGTCCCCTGTAGGGGACTAGTCTCACCCCCGCTCGTCCCAGGTACCCAAGATACGGGTTATTGGGTTGTTGGGCGGGGTCGCAGGGATACCCCTATTATTAACAAAAAAAATAAGGCAATGAAAGTAGGTGACTTTTTGGAGTATATATTTGCTATTTTATTAGTATTATTTTTTCGTATATTTATGTCAGGCATTTCTTATATGAACATTATCGGCTAATTTTAATGATCGACAGTTGAGAATGTGGTAGAATGATGGTTGAAAATTGAAAAAGATCTGACGTTTGATGAACCCAATAGAAAATAAATAAAAATAGTATAAAAAATAAAACACTTTATACAAATAAAAAAAACAAAGAATAGATATTCTTTCTACATTTCCACTAGAAAATATGTTTTACATTCATTATAAAGGTCAAAAAGAAAAGAAAAAAAAAACCATAATTATTATATATTACAAATTAAAATAATAATTATGATATTTTACAAAAAAAAAATTACTACACTAAATTTATCTAATTAATCATTGCACTTTATACAAAGAAAGAAAATAAAGAATTAGATATTGTTTTTAATTTTTCACTAATATTCACAGTGTATAAATCGAATTATAAAAGCATCAACAGATGAAAATGTGTTAGCATGATGCAAGACTATTAAAATATTGTTTTTAATTTTTCACTAATATTCACAGTGTATAAATTAGATTATACAGGCATCGACGATTGAAAATGTGTTACCATGATGCAAGACTATTAAAAAAGATTTAACCGTTCGATGAACCCAATATAAAATAACCAAAGAAAGAAAGAAATAAAAGAACCACATATTCATTCTACATTTCCACTATAAAATATGCTTCACATTCATATTATAAAAGTCAAAAACAAAAAAAAATCCAAATTATTATATTTTACAAATTAAAAAAACTATTATATTTTAGAAAAACATATTTAAATACACCGAATTTAGCTTATCAAATTTTTCATTGCACTTTATACAAAGAAAGAAAGTAAAGAATTAAACATTGTTTCTAAATTTCCACTAATATTCATAGTTTATAAATTATATTATAAACATGTAGAACAATTAATTTAATGTTTTGAATGTATACTCAATATTATTCAGTTTCAAACAATATATATATACCATCATTAATAAACACTTTTATGTTGGAAAGAGGATGCCATTTAATTGCAATCCTAAACATTATTTATTTTATTTATCTCCTAAGTCCTTGGAATGTGTTCATCAACACTGGGATTAGGAAGAGATTAATATTGAATGAAATAATCATGTTAATTGACATTTGTAATTAATTCTGAATGTTAGGAGCATATGAGGGCGTCCAAGATGAGTTCCTAAATAATAAAAGTACATGGGGCACCCACATGGTAGGTGACACTCACCTTGAGCTCAGTTAACTATTCAGAGTAAGAGATAACACTTTTGAATGCATGTAAAGATCCTAGGAGTTAGGGTTTGATGTTTGCATGCATGAAGTTCAATTATGGTTCAGTTATCTTTAGTTAGTTTTAGTTGAATTCTATTTGACTTCAGTTAGCTTGGAATGCATGGCTAATGACTTGAGTTGCATGACAGATAACAGGGACTACCTTCAGTTAACAGGGGATGACCATTCTTGCATGAATGGTGTTGAGAAATGTTTCAATTAACAAGAAATGACTTGGACCCAACTTGGGCGCCCAAGTTGTCTTCTTGGAATTAACTCCTTTGCATGTTGAGATATTTCAGAAGGCTCAGTTAAGTGGGACCTCTTTTGGGTGCTAACTTTGAGGATGAAGCCTTGAAGATATTTACAAAACAAAGGTTGACTTGCTACTTCAATTTGGGACACCCAAATGCATGAAGATTAGGATTTGACATTGTTCTTCACGACATAACTCTATTTGCATGAGATAGGCATACCTTTTAGGGATAGGGCTTGAGCATTGTAATTGTAACTCATGTTGAGTTTACAAATTTGATCAAAGCCTCTTTATCTCAAGCAAGTTGAAGAGAGTTATTATCAGTTTTATTGCAGGTTGTGAAGAAGATTTGGTGAAGGAAAGAGAAGCATTCTCAAACAAGAATTGGAGCTATTGTAATCTACTTCAGAGATTGAATAATAGATTAATTCTTGGTGGAGTTTTTTTCCAAAAGGGTTTCTCCATGGTACATTCTTGTGTAATCTTTCTAATATCTTGTCTACTTCTATCAACTTTTTCCTACATTCTACAAACAGTAAAATGGATTAATCAAGCTAATCACCCAAAAAGAATATGTACCAAAGGAAAATCTTATTTAGATCAACAATATTAAATTTTTACAAAGTATTAAACTAAGAAAACATCTCAATTTTCAACATTTTATTCCATCTTCCTACACAAAACAAGCATTTATTTCAAATTATTTTTCTTCTTAGTTCAACGCATTTCACAATTACATCCTACTATACTTAATGTTAAATACTAAGTTTTATCCATACAAATTCTAAATTAACAAAAAAAACTATAGCATACCCATTGCACACCAAGGTGCAATTGCTAGTTTACTTTTATATTAAGTTTTAGAAGAGTACGTTTGAAAATTTATTATCTTCTATATGTTTATATTAGTCATGATTTTTAGTTCTATTTGGTGTCTTAAGAAAATAGTGTTCTAAGAGAATATTAGAAGATGCCATTGTGTTCATAAGAATAGTTTGGAAAAAATAATTTACTAGATGGGCTACGTAATCTCTTTTAAAGATCAAATGAACTTAGCTACTTTATTGTCTAGGTTAAGAGAATGAGACTCTTTGTAAGATCATGAAAAATTTGATGGGATGAAATACTAATATGGTGATCTTAGTTTGATATTTACAACTAATCCTTGATAAACAAAAGGATAATACTAGTGGAAAAATCCATGTAGAATTTGATGTAGTAGATATGTAGATAACATTGTAGGATGTATTTTCAAGAAAACACCTAAATGTTTTGATTGAAGAGATTGATTTTAACATATAGGCATTTTTTATAATTTTAGATTGATTTTGTTTAGAAATAAAAGAGGCACACCAAATATATTAAATGATAGAATCATCTATAAAAATGGTTAGCACAACCTAATTGGCTTTGATATCATGTTAGAATTTAAGATCTTAGTATACTAATCATTATATATAAAAATATAAAATAAATAAAATTATAATCATACAAGCATAAATTTTACACATTACACAATATATACATGAGAAAAACCCTTTCAAGTAAAAATCCATAAAGCATCACTTTATTAAAACACTTACAAAAAATAGTCTCTTAAAAAATAGATAGATCACAGGAAACTCCTCTACATACTTCTACATGACCACTAATACTTCATGTGCATAGTGATATAATTCATTATAAATCTACAAATACACACATTCTCAAATAAGAGAGAACTGTAGGAGTTAATGGTGTCTCCTCAACACCCCCAAGATCAGTTGCGACCAAAACCACTTCCACAAAAGAGAGAATGGCAAGAAAGCTTGCTTCACAATGCAAGATTGATTAATGGTTGAATTGCTTGATATAAGCTTGAATGAAAATGTACATGAGATGCCTTGCTTATGTAGGCAAGGTTGAAATGTAGTAGTGAACATGATGTTCACAAATGTCATGATCTTATGACATGAGACAACCAACAACCTAATCACCTAGGAAATGATGCATCCTAGCTAGATAAGATAAGTTCTAGATAAGCCAACTAAGCCTTCTAGAAAGAATATTTTATCTAAGTAAACTTAACCATGTGAATATGTCCCCTAATTACCTAGTGAATGAATAAGCTAGGTACAAGACAATTATTCACACCAACAAGAACCTCCTTAAATATAGGAGAAAGGGTGGAAAAGTTCTTGAAGGGGTATTAGTCTCCTATCCAATAACCACCATTCATAAATAATTAATAATATAATAATTATTTTAAATGGGATATGCTTAATAAATCATATAATTTATAAGGTTTTATAACCTTATATTAGAACAACATATAAATGGTATAAGGGTATGACCCATAATAATATAATGTTATAACATCTTCTCATTGCTATTAAGCTTGCAAAGATGCATCGTAGAAAAAATCTATGTAGTCAATACCAATCTTTGAGTGTTCAAGCACCTGATGACTTGAAATTTAGATAAAATTCTACCCACATCACCATAGTTTTCTCTTAGGAACCACATATCTCTTCTTAGATAATCTAATACATTAAATGAATCCCCGCTTTGAGAAGGAGAATATTTTGATCTAGTTCCTTCTACCTCATTTTCTTGCACCTTCGTATAACCTTTGGTTGATGTATAGAACCATCATACCTAAAAAATTCTCTGGAAAAATAAATTTGAGAAGCTATAGTTAAACCTTCGCATTGTGGAGATAAAATGCTAAATTTATAAAGAAATCTTCTTTGATTGTCACTTTGAATGATAAATTATCCTATATCACTATCTCACCCAAGATAGATTTGATGAACCCTATCAAAATTAAATATTGACATGCATTAATTTTGTAGATACCTAAAATGTGACCTTACCCAACCATGCTTAATTTTAACTTATTCTAAGCCTTTGATTAATTAAATATTTATTATTATTTTTAATTAATTCCATCATTTCCCCTACTTTATCCTAACATTTAATTAAATAAATATTTTATATATTTAATTAATTTCCCTTTACCCTTATCCTTATCTATTTAATTCTAGCCCTTGAACTTGTTCACATGGATCATAATCTAAAATTACCATCATGTGACAAGTGTCCCTTTCACATGTCTAACTTCATATCTATCTTTATTCATTGAACCTAGACACCTGCCCAAAAGTCAAACTAACTTTTCATCTTTTTCACTCATCTTATATCCCACCTTTTGATCCTAGCCATTCACATAAGGATTTTGTCCTTATCCCAATCTTAAACCTAGATCATATCCTTCATGTACCACTTGTCACATGACTAAATCTTTGATCCTAACCCTAATCCTCATCCAATCTTAGTCATCCATCATCAATCTATCCTAGTCATTAATTTTTCCTCTTTAAAACTCTATACCTAGAGGCTCTCATCCTTCATTATCAAAAAAGCATCAAGCTATCATACTGTTATGCTATCATTTTTCAATCTCTTTTGCAATCATACCAAGGTTAAGCTAGTCTATTGAGTAATCCACATACTATCAACATTATAAGATAAAATCAAATAGAACTAGGGTGCATTCCATTTCAACTCATCAAGAAGGATGGAGGTTGTTTGAGGTATACATTTTTTCTTCATTGCATTATCTTATGTTATTTTATCTTCAATAATTTTCCTTCATATTCAAATTCATTGCAATATTTAATAAGAGATTCTTCCTTTCTATAGAAAATCCAGTCATAATATGCCAATATTTTTTTTCATATCACAATTAGATCCCTAACTAGTAAAAAAAACAATAATATGCACTAGAGCATTGCAAATACCACCTTTCATGTATGCATGGAAAGGACACCACTTACCACCTTTATAATCTCAATTTTAGGTTTCCACCTTACTATTTTGCATGACATGACCTATTAATAACCAGTTATTCCCAATCCATATAATTATCGCTACAAGGTAAGCTCACTCCTTTACATGCTCCATAGACTACCAACTATAATCTAATAATGACTATTAAATGGACAAATAATTATTAAATACATCTATGAGATTATTTCAAATGTTTAAACCAATGAAACAATCACATTTTCATGTTGCAAATAGTACACCATATAATCCCTATCATGCCAACCTCTCCCTTCATTACCTTTACACATAACATATTGTCTTATTGTACTTATCACCAAAAACCATTGCAACACTTTAAATTCACATGATCACAACCTTCCTAATTTTGAATAGGATCCCCATATCTATGCCATAAAATAAATATAAAATTACTAATATCCATGCCCCTTAGACATATAATCCTTCAATTACCTAGGGAGGAGTTTCAAACCTAAATTGGGTCATGTATTTAAGTTGTAGTGGTCATTATTAACACTTTTTGTACATCTTCATTTACTAAATAGTCTACATAATATTTATATTTCTTTTGCAATGAGAAAAACCAATTATATTAAAGAATTGACTCATATTTAAGGCATTCTCAACAAACGAATTTAACTTCTAGCTTAGAATTTGTACCCTTGAGCATTCCATATATTACATTGAATCCCTTTTCACTATAAAATGCTTTAAATTTTACATATTAGTTCCTCTTGTACTTGCTATCAAAGATTCCCATTCTAACTCACTATTAATGTATACCCTAGAAAACAAAGAGCCACCATAAATAAACTCTATTTTTCAGTTGTGTAACAAAATACTTCCTCATGTTGGCCTTGGATTTCCCTACACCACCCCATGAAAATTCATCTTTATTATCCCTTCTATGGGTGGGTACCAAGAGATATTTCAATGTCTCTCTTTATTCTTCTTCATATTTTTACCTTGAGATTTAAAACCCCTTATCCCTTGAATTATAACTCTTTCTTCATACCTTAAGATTTTACCAACTTCAACTCATATCTTGAAATGCATTTTTTTTTCTTCCAAATTCACTTGAGTATACCCCTTTATTTTCATTTGGATCCAAATTTAGAACCTATCATAATTTGATAGCTTTCCCTAAAAATATAAGAGTTATGCTCTAACCACAATCCTCACAGAGTGATTAGAATAATAATATTTTATGAGTTTCAAATTTTTGTTCCTCTTGACCAAAAACACAAAAATTATCTAATATAACCCTAAAAAACCTATAAGAGGCCCATTGTATTGAATGATATATACTAACTATTTACTAATTACAAGCAATGTAGAAGTATATGATCCATCATCTCCTCTTTATCACAAAAAACATGTTGAGGGATAAAAAATACTTCAAATTATCATGCCAATTTTTTTCAAATCTACTAACCAAACAAAGGCATTGTTTCAGGGAGGTGTTTTCCATTTCTAGAATATTTAAGTTCTTTAGTAGTTTATATCTTGACAAGACAACATATATATTGAATTGGTCCTAGTCTATATTACCCTATCCAAGAAATTAAAAAAAAAAATAACAATAAGATGGACTATATAAGAAAAGATAAAAAATTGTCATCCTAGTAATAGAAATCCATCCAAATATTTCCATATGCATAAATTTTGACCATTTCTATCCACCTTTTTCCAATAGTCTCTTACTTTAGTTATCCAAAGCCTAGATAACATTTCACATACTTACTCAAGGTTAGGGATAGAGGATAAAGGATAAAGGAGATTTCCAAATCCACAAATTACTCTATAAGTTTATATTATCTTCTTACATAAATTCCATGATAAATGATATTGAACTTAGAGGAAAATAAACTTTTTGATTAAATTACAAATAGTATAGCCCTAGGGAATTATTCAACATTTAACATATCATTTAGCCGATAGGCTACCTTATGTGTTAGGTTCAGCCTGAAAATTGTCTCACGCCGGGAAAAAGTCGCCGTAGTCAAAACTCCAAATGCGAAGCTGTAGGCGGTGTCAACATTTGTCGAGAATTTTTGTGTTGCGTGTACATCAAAAAGTATGACAGTACAACCATTGATCACCCGCCATTTGCAGGTATTCAAGGGGCCAGTATAGAATGCGAATAGGAAACTGCTCCTATTCCCAGCCCTGAAAGTTCATCGTCAGGGAGCCCTTCTGAAAGTCCCCCATTTTCTCCAGATTCTGCACCTAATCCGTCTCCAGATGAGCATGAGGACGCAAAAACTGAAAAATGCTGGTGAAGAGCGTCTAGGTGAACATGGATATTGGCAAGGTGATACAAATGGTGTAGAATTTGAGGTAAGTCACTTGCCAAGTTTCCAAATCCTAACAAAAAAAAAGGGGGAAGTATATGGCTGGACCATGTTTTGCTGTGTTTTATTTCCTTCTGAAACAATTCTGTTGTTTGAGTGCATTGGTTTTGTGTGTCAATTCTATGGTTGTTTCCATATGTGATATTCAAGCAAACCAATGCTTACCTCTGTTGCATCTAACCATACTTATTTTGTATAGCCTCTAAAATATTGTGCATACCCTGCAACTAATGCATTCCATGAGACCACAATTCTTTGAGGCAACCTGTCGAACCATTCACGTGCTTTGTCTATGCTTTCACAGATTTCATTTGCGTGATGGTTCTAAAGCCTTTTTAACAATCCATTTTGTGAATGTTCTGCAATAATGGCAGCCCCTGACCATATTTCTTTGACGCCTTCTATCAAGCAGTTCTCACGCCTTGCCTGAGACCATATTTCTTGAGGCATTATGTCAAACAGTTCTCACACCCTGTCTTTGCCTCCGCATTTTGCATACATGTTTGACAGGGCACTTGCAACTACAACATCTGACAAAGTTCTTCTATCCTTTATGCTTTGATGGATGTCCATTCCCTCTCCCAGCGCTTCCATTTCGGCACAGGATGCTGGCAAAGGTTATAAAATTTGGCTTTACACCTGTTAATTGTACTTGCTTGAGTGTTTCTAAAGCCTATTCGATAAACAAATTTTATGCCTAATAATTGCATTTCATGGAATCCATTCTTGAGTCATTATGTCAAGCAGTTCACACGCCTTGTTTGTGTTTCTGCGTTTCTATAGTTGTATTGATCCAGCCTGCCAATATTTAAAAATCGTGATTAATCGGGATATTTTGCAGATTTATGCTTCTATGGACTTAAAACCTTGTTTTCTAAACATTAGGATTTTGCTTCTCTTTATCATTTTGTATGCAGTAAAACTTTAGTGCCCTTGGCTTACACTTTGAACTCATTTGGTTTTTTTGTCGTCTAATACTAACCTAGAGTTCAAGGCAGGGAATTCTTTTGATTCGTGATTCCGCTTAATCAAGTTCACAGGAAAATGTATCACTATCAGAGAAGAAATCCCATTTCGTTCATCAAGGCTGTATTAACTACATGAACTTGGCTATTGTCTTGTTGGTATCAGAAATTAGAATGGACACTCTGATTCCTTTGCTTGCCCTCTCATGCATCATTTTATTCAGCAAAAGATCCTAAAATATCCTTATATTCCTATTTAGGGATGGACAGCTTTAGAAACAGAAATAAACTTATGACTGGAAAATAAAGCTCTCTCCATGCAAGGAGTTGCCAGATTCCTAGTAGTGGGGAAAAGTTACAACTGTCCAGACTGCAAAGCAAAAAGACACTGCCCCAGTATTTAGAAACTCAGAGATGAATTATTTTTTGTGAAATGCTTTGTGCTTTGCTTGCATCTTCTTCAAATGGTTGAAATTAAATAGAGGAAAAAATGCTTTGTGCTTTGCTTGCATCTTCTTCAAATGGTTGAAATTAAATAGAGGAAAAAATACAGTTCTCCACTTAGAGCAGAAGTCAGGTCAAAATAAGAATTTTAATACTTCACAAGAGACGTAGTGTGGTTTTTCTGTGAAGCAGATACATTTGCGAGATCAAAGAAGATGCTATAGTGGGTGAAAATGGGTGGGTACATCTTTTTTTAGAGAATCCTACTTTCATCAGTCTAGAGACCATAAGCGCAAAACAAATCCAACACATTATCGAGAACCAAGCATTTTACCTTAAGGTATTATTATTCTCAATTCTTCTGTTAACCAGCTTTTACATGTTAAGAACATATACTTTGCATGATATATGTATATGATAGTTTTCAAGAATATATATTCTCCAAGGTTACCTCAAGTTTTCGAGACGGGGACAACAAGGGATGGCAGGACGAGTCCCCAAGTTTCCTATTTTTTAGGCCAAAATTAGGGATGGTAGGGGACGACGATATAAAAATATAGGGAAAAATTAAAAAATATAAGGAAATTTTAAATATTCAATAGATAACATGAATAAGGCATGCATAATACATGTTATAGAACATTAACATATAACATTTGTGTTCAACATTATGCCAATACTCAATACGCATTCAAAATTAACATACACGAATCATGAAACAACCTATAATTTATAGACTTATATCAAAATGCCCAAAGGCTACATTGCTGCCATATAGTTTTAAAGTTTGCTATGAAAATCAAAATACAATATTGTATTTCAATAATGAATACAAAATAAACAAAGAGCACTGCTGCCCCTAATCATCTCTCATAACCGCATCAAAATCAGAGTCATCCTCTAAGTCACTACCATTGTGATGTTCCTCCTCAGCCAATGGAACCCCAACCAAACCCTCAGTCATCTCCTCCTCATCTACCTGAGTCGTGTCATTGGGATCAATATCCCACCATAGAGCTAGAGTCTTTCGATACTCTGGAGTCTACCAATCCTAAAGCCGAAGAGCACTATGAATGGCTAAGTTAGCTTCTCTGCTCGTCTAGAGGTAAGTCTACTCCTCTTGAGGGAGTGGATAAAGCTTTACGTGGACCAATTCCTCTCTGCAGTAGAAGAACTAGCAACCTATGTAAGAAGGCAAGTGGTAAGTATTTTCAACTACGGTGTATCTCTCCCATGATAGGTCCACCATCCAATAGGGTTTGATTGAGCTAATATAGTTCTATCCAACCTTGCATGTGGTTTACTCAATTTTGGGCCATTAAGATTAGCAAAGTAGTGAAGCCTGCTCTGGTGGATAAATCTTTTCAATGGCCCGTGTGAACCCATCTAAAACCTCAACATCATCACATGGAGGCACCCTACCATCCCTTGGTGCATACCATTTTGGATTTAGAGCAAAGGCAGCCATATAAAGTAGGGTGTTCATTGTATTCCACCTCTGCGTCACAATGGGTCTAATGTGTTGCTCATATAAATCCAAAGTGGGGTCCTTTGTCAAAATAACTTGCTTGATCTTCCCAAGCATATTGTCAAATGTCTCATATATCTCTCCAAGACTAGGAGAGTTTGTATTAGTATATCTAATGACATCTACAATAGGGAGATGAAGGAGCAAATATATCTGCAAAATGCAAACAAAAAGTTCAAAATAATTAGTTGACAAGTTAATTGACATGTTAGAAACTTCAAAAGTTGGAACATTGTCCACAATAAAATTAAAATATTAAAATCAGAAATTTAATATGAAAATCAGCCATCTAATATGTCTTACCTCGCATTGGCCCACCAATTGTCATCGAGGATCTTTTGTTTGATAGTCTTTCCTTGAGTAGAACTTGCATTAGGCCATCTAGTCCACTCAGCATTGACCATCATCAGTTGTAGAGGCTCATGCACCTCAAGCATCCTCTCCAACAGGATGAAGTATGTGGCATATCTACATTCATTAATTCAATGATTCATTAAAAAATAAAAATTTAAAACAAATTCAGATTATGAATACAAATTGAAAGTGAAACAAAATGAAGTAAATGGAATACCTTGTATCAACAGGTTTGAGAAACTCGGGTTCTTTGAAAATGTCTTGAAGAGAGCAAGTGAGGTGTGGTGATTGCAAATAAACATCTGAATGTCTCTAGCTTATGCCACTGTTTTCTTCACCCAATCCATCCTCTCTATGTCTTTCAATGCATTGTTCAATGCATGAACACAACATGGGGTCCAAAATATGTACCTGTAAGTACCCTCCACCATCAACCCAGCCGATTTGCACACATGTGTTGAATCGATGATCACCTGCACCACATTTACAGCCCCAACCTCCTCTATGGCATCTCTCAAAATGGAAAATTGAAAGTTTGCATCCTTATGACTCCCTAAACAATCTACGGCTCTAAGAAAATAAGAACCAGTAGGGCATGTGACTATGACATTAATGAGTGGCCTATGTCTACAATCAGTCCACCCATCCATCACTATAGAGCACCACGTCCTCATCTATGTTTTCCTCATCTCCTCCATTAACACATTAACTTTGGAGTACTCTTTTTTTAGGAGGGTGGTGCATAGCTTATGATTTCCAGGGGGTACGAATGAAGGACCAACAATGGCTATGCCTTTCACCATTTGTTTGAAATAAGAGGAACAAGCCTCATGAAATGGAATGGCATGGGCAAAAAGAATTTGGCAATGGAGGATTCAATGGTTTCCCATGCTTGGTTTTGAAACATGGACTCAACTGAGGTTGCCTTATCACTACCAATCACCTTCATCTTTCCTCTTAAGATAACACTACTACCAACCGTGGAAGGACTAGGACTAGGAGTAGGCATAGATGATTGTGAACTTGGAAAAGAAGGAGGCCCACCTTGATCCCCAACATCACACTCCATTTGATTTGTGGCACTCTGCCAAGTAAGGTGGCATCTATTAATCTGAGGACACAATCCTAACTCCATGTCCCACCTCACCCAAAAAATGAGACCTAACTCTAGTGTAGCTGCCCCTAAACTCCTTTTCACAAATATGGCACAACCAAACCCTACTCCCCCCTGAATTTTTTTGTCTTTCACCCATGGCTGTCACAAATTGAAGGAATGGTTTTTTTTTGTCTATTGGGTGTTTTGCATAGTCCTTCATAGTTTTGGTATTGGTTGATGAATGATGGTGTTGGGTAGGGGTTATTTGCTCTCTAGTTTGCCTTCTAACTTGCATTTCAACTTCACTATCGCTCCCACCCTCACTGTTGCTCATGTTTTTTGTTTTT
>VDFB02105785.1:112340400-112361984 GCA_007258455.2 Sequoia sempervirens
TTATGCCATGTAATTTTTTCCTAGGATCTTACTACATATATCCCCTTAAGTTATCCTAAATCCCTAAAACCTAAACTCTAAAGTCTAAACCGTAAACCCTAAAGCCATCATTTTTTCTTAGGCTCTTAATGAAATTTGGTTGCCTTAGGAAACTCCACCAAATTTCATTACCTTATGCCATGTAATTTTTTCCTAGGATCTTACTGCATGTAAATCCCCTTAAGCTATCCTATTACCCTAAACCCTAAACTCTAACTCTAAACCATAAACCCTAAAACCATCAATTTTTCTTTAAATGCTCTTAATGAAATTTGGTTGCCTTGGGCAACTTCACCAAAATTTATTCACTTGAGCCATGCCATTTTCTCCTAGGACCTCACTAGACGTAAATCCCCTTAAGCCATCCTGTCACCCTAAATCGTAATTTGATTTTCTTAAGGGGTTCCAATATGACATTTCTTAAGAGGATCAAAGTTGCCCAAGGCCCAACCAAATTTAACAATAATAAGATCCTGCAAGATTATACAATATCAATAGTTAATTGTATTTTCATTCAAGTAACATGTGCTTTAGACATATAAATGAGGCTTACATATAATTTTATCATCCTATTTCAATTATTTAAAGCCATTTATGTTGAATGGTTTAAAGGTATTTCCTAAACGTGTATCTTACATCTTGAAATTACAAATCTAATGCAGGTTCACTCATATCTTAAAGATCACATGGATCCATTCAATAATATTCGCAATCCACCTCCACCTCCACCCACTCCACCTTGTAACCCCCCGCCTCCACCACCTGAAATCAATGAACATGCTCTTTTGCAAGCACAAATCAATGCTTCTACTAGAACCATCCAAGATCAAATCAACATTATTCAAAATGAAGAATGTGTTGCACCTCCTGTGAGGATGTTTGCATCTAGAATGCAAACCCTTGTTGATGCTGTCAGGGCTATGGATGGGATCGTAGATGAGCATTGACAATGGCTAGAGGAGAGGAGAACTCCTAATTTTGAAAAGGAAAACACAAAGAAATGAATATCTATGCAGTAGAGAGCCATAATAGTTTATAAATTAAAACAATGATCTTAAATAGTTATGAATTTATAAATTTGGTTCCAAATGGATATTTTGTGTGACATGAATTTATGATTTTGGTTCTATATGGATATTTTTAGTGACATGGATTTGTGAATTTGGTGGAATTTATGAACTTATAATGAATAATATATAATAGGATATATTTTATGACTATCTACTAGATCATGATTTCTCCTGCTGAAAAATTGTAATATATATGTGTGTGTTAGACATAAAATGAGCTTTTGTGAATGTTTCAAGTTTATTGTTTATACATGTGCATGCATTAAAATTTGCATATATAGTTCTTAAATTTTGAAATTTGTATGTATGTACATAGTTTAGTTTAATGATTTACAGTACGCATGCAAATTATGCATCATATTTTTTATTTTAAATGTACATGTACATACATTTAATTTTTAATTTTGTATGGACATGCTCTTGAGTTGAACAATCAATGTATATATATGTGCATTTCAATTAAATATATCAGCTTAATATATATGTTGCTCATCCTATTTCAATTAAATATATGATCTTAATAAATGTATGCACATGGACTATTTTGTATGATTTAATGCAGGTGCACATTTATATCAAGCATATCATGGATGATTTTAACATTGATGATATCATCAATCCACCACCTCAGCCATAGCCAGATCCGCCTCCCCCCCCCTCCACCTCCACCTCCACCTCCACCTCCACCTCCCCGTCCCCGTCCCCGTCCCCCTCATATGCCACCTCCAGCACCTATGGCAACTGATGAGGCTCACTTGAGAGCATGAATAAATGATCAAGTTGCATCCTTACAAAATCAAATCAATGCTATGCAAAGTCAAGCATTGATTCCTCCACATGTGAGACGTTTTGCATCTACAATGCAAAGCATTGTTGATTCCATTAGGATGATCGATTCTGATCTTGATAGGCATCGATGAGACATAAAACAAATGAGATAATTTTATTCTGATGGTCTCTCTTACAAAAAAATATTAGACCTTAAAATAACGAAAGCCCATCTAGCCCCCTACTTTCCTGACCCCGTTACTTGACAACCCATTCCACCCAACAAATCTAGAATATCCATGAGGTGGTGCATACATTTGCAGATGAGTGCACATTTTTGGGATCAATGGTATATGGTTTTTGATAGTCCCCCACATGCTAATTGGGAGTACCCATTGTATTTTTTGAGAAAAGTATATGTAGAGTTTGTTTTGGGGAAAAATCCTAATTATTTTGATTTTAGATCATTTCAGGGTGTTGGTGGTGGCATGCCACAACAGAGATTAGGGGCAAGGGTTGATCCCCGATGCCCCGTGCATGTGCAACCCCTTGTTGTTGCTCTTGGTCCTCCTATTCCTGCACCTGTACATCATCAAGCTCTGGTCTCAACATTAGGTTCCCTTAGTACACTCGCAGGAAACCTTGATCAGCACGCTTCTACGATAGCGAGTGGGGAGCATAGAGACGATGATGATGATGGAGGATTTTTTTATGGAGCTGGTCCGAGTACCGCTCCAGGAGTGTTGAGACCCATCCCCCATATATGTACTAGTTGTCATCAAGTATGCTATGGACCTAATCAGGCCACACCTAGTTCAGGTGGACGAGGAGATTCTGGTGGTTCATCTGATCGCATCAATTCATTTGTAGAGTTCCTCGTAGCAGAACATCACCCTGAGGACACTACAACATAGGTATAAATATGCATCTAGATGTATGTTCATTTTATAATAATTTTTATGGTTGTATATATCAAAGAAAAGTTTGCAATACATTTTAACAATCAAATTGTTTGGTGTACAGATGACACTAATGATGCAAGGGCAATCATCTGTTCCATGAGTACATACATCGACACTAGTCATACTTGGCAACCCTTATGGGGTATTTTGATTTCAATTTTAAAAAATTATATATGAAATCATAAATTATTTAACTTGAGTTTTAAATTTATAATTGAATCACATATATGTTTCAAATATTCATGTTGGTTTAGGTGAGTCAATCAACATCCACGTCGATTCCTCCTGAGGGATTGTCAAGCACTCCTCCACTATCGAGGCATCATAGATTAGGGGCAAGTACATTCATATTGTAAATTTGTTTAAATTTTACATTAGTATAGTTACAATTTTATGAGTTTTGAATTCACTAGATATATGAAACACATGCATGTACACTTGTAAATATTATAAGCGTTAAATGTCTATGTACATGTATGTCTAGGTTGATACCACAATAAGAATGGGCATTGGGAAAACATTTGATGTTGCAATTACTCGTGAGGCCACTGATTTCCAGGTTGTTTACAAAACTTTCTACACAAAATGTGCAAACTTGAATATATATGTATATATTAACCTAATTAAATTGTACATGCTTTAATTTTGATCTTGTAGGACTTTGTTAGTGCAACTTTCAGCCCTGACCTGACATAGTTACACCACCAGGAGGACATGTAGAGCAGGCTTTAAGATCAAATGGTAATTTAATTTTTTTTTATTATATTTAAAGTGAATTATAAATTTTAAATTGAATATATACATAATATGATATTTTCACATATTCTTTCTTTTATAGCATGAGACACATCTTGTAGTTGAGCATGTACAGACAAGTCTTGGAGAAGAGCCTAGTGCACAACCTCAGAATACGGTACAATTAAAATATGATAAATTCTGAATTAAATTGAATTAAAAAAATTTAATTGTAGAGTTGTACATCTAATTTCAAATTTCTTTGTCTTGTTTATGTAGATTGATTTAGAGAATTTAGAGGTTTCTTCAGGCGCACCAGAGCATCCAGATGTAGATATGATGGTAATTTAATTTTATGATGGATTATAAATTAAATTGTCATTAAATCATTTTTTATTGTCTTACATCTAATTTCATATTTCTCTTATGTACAGAGTGTTTCAGGTCATCCACATAGTCCGCATGGTGTGAAGAGGTCTCTTGATTATAGAGATAGTACATGACCTAGAAACATGTGATTTTATGTGTTAAGTAGTTTAGTTGAGTCTAGACATAGAAGTGGGAAGTTGGTAAGTCATCCTTAGCTGATATGTCTGCATTTGAGAGTCTTGTTTACTTCTGCATGCATTGGGTGATGTTTATCTGTTTGAGCTTTTGAGATCTTTCTTGTGTTATTATGATCATATGGACAAGTGGGATGTACATGGAAGTATTTTTATATATATGCACATGCATGTCAATGGGATCTAACAAAGTGTATATGCATATGTATAGATATACCACACGTACACACTTATCTATATGATGGTAAATGTGAATGGCTATATGTGTATAGTATATACACATATCCATATGTATATGTATATCAATACATGTGTACGTTAGCGAATGGACACCCTCATATGGATGCATTGATATAGATATACACACACATACGTGTACATAGAGGCATATACATATATAAATATATATATGCTTACATTCAATATAATGTGTTTATTGTATATTATCTTGCTTGTACTCACACACACACACACACACATATATATTCATTCACCATTTGGGTCAACTAAAATCTGTTGTCATATAATGGAAGTTGATTGAGTTTGGTGGCACCAAATGTGAAGGAAAAAGAATAGGAATTGGTGCCACCTTTGTGTTTGATTTGTTGTAGATGTCTTCTCATTGAAACAATTCAAATTCTCCATGTGTATCTTGAATAAGTCTTTGAATTGTTGTCATGGAAACTAGTCGATCTGTAGGAGGTTTTGCTGAGTTTGAGCTTATTTGATCACCACCTTAATGCTGAGTTGCTTTGAATGTAGCTTGTTGTCTAATTGCATGCCTAAATTGTAAGCTTTGAGGTCACTTGGTTGCTCTATAAATAGGTGAACCATTTCATTATGAGGAACTTATTCTTCCCAAGAGATTATTGTGTGTGAGAAAATATGTGAATTAAAATAATAAAAAACACACAATATATGCAATGTATTATATTAAGGAAATCTAAATTAACAACACAATTTGATAAAACGATTCCTTAAAGACATTCTATCTTCCTCTATTCCTAAGGATCCTGTATTAGTGCTCTCAAATTTTAATTATGCACTAAATTACTCAGATGACACCTAAGAAATGAGTAGCCATTAAACTAGAATGCATAAACTATTCCTGCACCTACATGATTTGATGAATTTGCTGGATGATGAACTAAATGATATGCTGAATGGTAAGCTGTTGTATGCAGAATGCTATGAAAATGATGCAATGATGAATTAAACTAATGGAGATGCTATGAAAATGATTCTAAATGCTATAAGTAAACTAAGACACATCTAACAAAGAAGCCATGATTCTAATTTACTTGCTAAAATACTCCAAATGCTAAACTAGAATGTAAACTAAGCTCTCAAATGCTAAGATGATTTCTGCAGAGTAATTGTTTGTAATGGTCTCTATCAAAAATATATAAATGAGCCTCTATTTATAGATTTCACCAAGGCATCAGGTGAGTTGGCAACAATGGATGATCAAGATTCAATCTGGAAAGATTGACGATGAGAAATGATGAAGTTAGAGAGAAATAAAGAAGTTGTCCCCTTTAATAGAACAAGCTTGCCAAGTGTAGAGAAGAATAAATGGAAAGGAGAAGCCATGTGTCTCTGAGTTTGTTGAGATTGTTGAGGATAAATGCCCATTTTAGAAATTAGGAATAATTATTTTCATGTGACACATGGTGAGATGGAAGATGAGGTGGAAGGAGGTTAGAAAAATATGGAGAAATGTGACATAATTTGAATTAAAAATTCAAATTTAATGAGAGGAAATTAATTAAATAAAAATAATTAGTTAAATTTGTTTATTTAATTAAATCATGAAGAAAGTGGTTTAAATTGGAAGAATTAAGAAATGTGAACTATATAAATAAACTTTGCAATTTATTTATACAGTAGAGGAAATAAAGATTTCTATTAATTAAATAACCAATATTTAATTAATTTTCTCTAGACCAATTTTCGATGTATACATTTTTTCCCTCTTTGAAGTGATGTGTGTACACATTACTTCAAAGAAAAATTTACCAGTGTTGTTAAAATTTTGACGATGCCCCAAACGATGATTTTTTAGAAGATAACGAATGTATGCCCCCTTGGGAGATAAATCGGGGAATTTTTGATGGTTTAAAGGTTTTTGATGATTTTTGATGATGTCGATGATGAAATCCTGATTTGATGATATTCTAGCGATTTATCTCCCGACATGAAAGAAATGAGCTTCCTTGTGAATTAATTGATCCTTAAAAAAAAAATATCCCACCAAAATCACACTCTTAATTACCCTTATTAAGGGGTAAAAAGTGAAAAAGAATTCATTTGTGCATTTGTGATTTTGAAAATTGTGGAGTGAGAGCAACCATGAGAATTTGAGCGAGGATGGTGATCCCTTACGGGACTCATCAATTCGAGCGGGTGTGGCGACATAACCAGCCAGCAGCATACAGTCCTCCGGTATGAATTTCGAAAACTTTCCTTGTGAATTTTGAACCATTTTCCCTGCATTTTTAATTTCAAAATTTAGTTTTTCATTCTTTTGGCGCATACGCAACTTGTTTTGGTGCATAGGTTAGATTCTTCAGCGCATCAGCCAATGATTTGTTGTTGACGATAGATTAAATGATTTATTGATCTCATGATAGGTGAGATGTAATAATGATGATGTTGTTTTGACCTCATGATAGGAAAGGATAAAAAATAGATGTTCGCGAGATTTGATGAAAATCTCACTTGAACTGATAGGATGATTGATTGTGTGATGTTTGATTTCTTTGTTTATTCGATTGATTGATTGATATGCTGATTGTGATGTGTTATAATGATAGAAGACTAATTTAGATAATCTTTAGTCCCAATAGTGATTCCCATGCACTTGGGAGCTGATTCCACAACTATCATAGGTTGATAGGGATATTGTTGAGCGATGCGGGTTATCTTTGTTGATTGAAACATGCCCCAGATTAGGATTAATCAAGGATTATTGACTGCATTAGCAGAGAGGTGGCATAGCGACCACAAAAATTTTCATCTAGCCACTGGGGAGATGACTGTGATGCTAGAGGATGTCTATAGGATTTTGCGGATTCCCGTGATGGGGGACATTGTGACATATGATCACACCGAGCAGGGAGGTACAAATTCCTTACGCTAGATATTCCATGATGATCATATTAGTGGGTATGAGATGCCTTGGTAGGAGATGTTTGAGAGGTATTCCCCTTTTCCTTTCGTGCTTGCAGGATTTTTCGGTGGCTTCTTATGTCCTGAAAAGAGGGCAAAGGGATTGTCCGTCAGTTGGGGTAAGACATTAGAGTAGATGATTCAGTTTAGGACCTGATTTTCCTAGGGTTCATGCATGCTTGCACAATTATATCATGATTTGCATCAGGTAGTTTACCTTAGAGGAGCCAGTTTATCCGCAGGTGTGATCCTATTATAGATGTGGGCTTGGGAGCATATAGCAATGACACGTCCAGAGACAGTCAGATTCTGACCGATTGAGAGACCTTATGTTTAAGGTTATGTAGGCCCAATTTTCTAACATAAGCTGGGAAAATTGGAGTATTGGAGACGTGTATTGGATGACCTAGATTCTGTTACATGGTGACAATATGTAGATTGTGAGTAGTGGATTGAGGATCATTTGGAGATGCCCTATGTTATCATAGCTAGGTATCTTATTGGACGAACACACTTCATTATCGAGAGATTCCTATTGATGAGGGTGCTTTGACAGTACGACAGAGTGTGGGGGATACCATAGGGATTGGCCATGTATGGGCAGAGATAGTAGGATTCTACCAAGTGGGGACCCACCTTATCCTACAATGCCACATGCAATGAGTATCACAGATTACAACCAGTGATCTAGGACTACCATCTAGAGATTATGGAGGGATATATGACCGAGGAGTACTAACAATATTTTAGTGGGAATCCATTTATGAGGATATCGAGGCCTGATGAGCCAGTGCTGACATTAGAGGATGATGAGGATAGACCACCCAGACAAAGGAGGGCTAGAGGTGGTGGAGATGAGGAGGAGGGAGATGGTGGGGATGATGGCGAAGGCGATGATGATGGTGGGGATGATAGTGGTGGAGATGGAGGAGGAGGTGACCATCCAGTGCTAGATGTCAGAGTGCCTCGCAGGAGGCTATCCTTAGTGGCAGTAGCGCAACAACATGTATAGATACGATTGCCTTCCCAACAACAACAGTCACAGATTGTAGCGTTACAGGCTTAGGTCCAGACATTTCAGGTCCAGCTGACATAGGTTCAAGGGCAGTTGCAGGTGCAGACGCAAGTGTTGACACAAGTACAGGCACAACTATCACAGGCCCAGGGGCAGATACAAACTTTGACAGCTGAGAGGGATGCTGCTAGGTGGCAACTTGCATAGGTGTAGGCCTAGAGTCAGGTGCAGGGTTAGGTTAGCATGTTGAATATGGAGAGAGATGCATTGAGACAGTGGGCGAAGTAGGCAGAGGCTATCACTGAGAGACTATAGTAGGCTATGACGACTGTCGGGTCATCAGATTATTTCAGGGAGATTCGTTGCACTACCCAGGAGGCCGAGTTCTATAGAGGTTGGTATCATGAGGTGGTCCCTCCAGAGTGGCGGGAGAGTTTTGCCTGGTCTCGGTCTGGTAGGTCGTAGTCTTAGACAGTTAGCGTGGGTGTTACACAGCCATTGCCTGGAGATCGAAGAGATCCTGGTGCGGGTCTGTCGGGTGCAGGGGGAGGTACTGGTCTAGGGATGCCAACACCATCTGGGGGGGCACTACATTGCTCCGACAATTGATGTTTATTGTGATTTGGACATGTATACATTGATACTTGATGATTTAATGCCATTTTTGATAATGTACCTCTTCATATTAAGATATCCTTGTACACTTGACATTATTTTAAGATATATATGTAGTGATGATGATGGTTGACCTATGTGCTTATGTGTGTTGATCATGATGGATGCGTTTAATTTCCTATTATGTATGCTATGTGATGTTTTATATGATGGTGATATGATATGTTATGGATGCAACATGTTTTATGATTCTATGGTGCTTTATGTTGTCTATATGCCCTATATGATGAATCTTATTATGTGAATGAAAGATGCTAAATGCTATGTTTTTTTTTTGATGCAAATATATGATGTAAAAGATGAAATGGATGAAGGAATGATATTATTAGTGTGGAAATGGATGAATGGAATGATTAAATAATGATGCATAATTCAATGTGTTTTATTATGACATATGATATGCATGATACTCATTATTTTTGTATTTTTTTGATGCAAATATGAATGCATGTATGAAATGGATAAATGAAAATGTTTCGTTGTGGATGTTTTTGTAATGTAAATGTATGACTAAATGTGTACATGGATGAAAATGATATGATCAATGCTTTGTTTTTGAATTTTCATAATGCAAATACATGACCTAGTGAAAAATGAATGCTATGATACTGTTTTATTATTTTTTGGATTTTCTTAATGCAAATATATGACATAATGACTAGATGAATGATGAAATAATATGATAATGTATGAATGATGTCCTAATGCCTATGTAGCTAAATGCGAACGATCCTTTTGGTAATGTCAAATGTACTCAATCTGTTAATGATAGAAATAACATCACTCGTAATATCATACTACCCTTGGAGAAATCTATAAATACCACTGTAGCACCTAGTAGGAATGCAACCTAAACATGCAAACCTAACAATGCAATGTTGTCATCCCAGTAACTAATTTATTGTGCTTGGTATCATCATTGAGCTTTTAAAATGTTGAAAGTGAGTACAAACATCGATGGTATAATTAGACCATGATGACCTGAGTACTACTTTCATGATGTTTGATAGTGCAAGTTAACACAAGCATCTAGGTATAATTGGACCGAGATGACTTGAGCATTTCTTGCGTAAACATACAAGAGTTAATTGTTTTCCTATGCAAATCCGAAATGTCATCAATGATACTTTGTAGAGCATGTCCCACGACGATTCACATAGTATTAATGATCAACTCACAAACAACAGACAAAGAAAAATATAATTCTCGATCATAGCTTCTCTAGTCTTTGACATCCTTGAGTTGCTCCCGAGAAATGATAACAATAATCATAATGCAAATAATTTGAAAATTTGTGATAAAGTGAGAAAACTGTGATTCAGAGGATCGTCACCAAATGTGATTTGTTTTCAATTGATCTTGTTGTTGTTGGTTGCAATGGTTGTTTTTGGTGAGTCTGATTGATGTTCAATGTTGCAGCTTGCTTGATTGTTGTGTTTTTACCATGTTGTCATACTATTGTTTGTCTATCGCCTTTAAGCTCAAAGATGGATTTCCCCCAGTGAGTTTAGGATTTTGCACCCAATGGAAACAAACCAATTTATTATGAATATGTACAATGATCGACAAGCCAAAGTGAGACATGACCGTCACACCCGAATATGTACATGAGGCTCAAATGGAGGATGTGGATAGTGATAGCGAAGAGCCAACGGTCAACACACGTTCTAATAGAGGAAGAAGCTAACCCATCACAAATAGCGCCTATTGCTATGTTTTCACTACTTACTTTTATTGCACTTTTTTCATATTTTATGATTTTTTGTATTTTTCTTTTTCTTTTTTATTTTTTTGTATTTTTCTTGTTTTTTATTTTTTTGGTATTTTTCTTTTTTTTTAAAAATTTTTTTGTTGTCACCAAGATGCTTGTTTGCCAGGTTTTCACCAGGCGACAATTTTTTCAGAACATTTTATGATGTTTTTGGATTTTTTCAGGACTTTTACCGATGTAGTTGATGAATCATGTGTAGAATTTCTTGAGATGGAGGTTGTTCAAGGGATCTTAAAATAGGTCCCCTTCTAGCATGGATAATTGGTATGCTCCTGATCAATAGACTGACACAATGAAAAAGGAGCCCAACCAATTCGGCTCAAACTTTCCCTTCTTCTCCCTATCCTGCTAGTTGTGTGGGTTCTCCTTCAATACTAAGTCACCAACTTGAAATGTTCTGGGTTTGACTTTATGATTGTAACTTCTGGACATTCGTTGTTGGTAGGCTTTTAGGTGGTTCACTGCATGTTGGCGTCATTCATCTAATAGTTCTCGTTCTTGCAATCTAGATACCCGGTAGTCCTCATTAGAGATGATACCCTTCAATGAAACCTAGAGTGATGGTAATTCAACCTCAATGGGTACAATGGCCTCAGACCCATATACAAGAGCATATGGTGTGGCTCCTATTGGTGTGCGAATACTAATGCGGTACACCCATAGAGCAGGGTTTAATTGGATGTGCCAATCACGCCAGCGTTATTGATTATTTTCTTCAAGATCTTCATAATAGTTTTGTTAGAGGCATTTGCTTGATTGTTTCCCTGAGGGTAATATGGTGTAGAGAAGTGATGTTGGATATTGAACTTCTCACACAATTCTTGCATGCCTTTATTTTTGAACAGTCTTCCATTGTCAATGACAATGGATTGAGGGATGTCGTACCGACAGATGATGTAATTGAGGATGAATGATGAAATTTTCTTTCCTATGATGGTGATTAGTGGAACGGATTCAATCCACTTTGTGGAGTATTATGTAGCTGTGATGATAAACTTGTGTCCGTTTGATAAATATGGATGGATTTTACCAACAAGATCTAGTCCCCATTGACAAAAGGGCCATGTTGATGCAAAAGGTTGAAGTTCCTATGTTGGTGCGTGGATGAGATTGCCATGAATCTAACACTTTTGACATTTCTTGACAAACTAGAAAGACTCCTTCTCCATGTTGGGCCAGTAATATCCTAAATGAAGGATTTTCTTGGCTAAGGTTAAACCACTTGAATGAGTTCCGCAAACACCCTCATGAACTTCTCATAAAGCCATTTTAGACTCATCACGTTCTAGACATCAGAGGAGAGTTCTGTCAAGACCTCGTTGGTATAGTACATCCATGATAAGAGTATGTCGGGTGGCTTGGCGAATGAAATTTTGTTTTTGATTTCGAGACAGGTTGGGTGGAAGGGTGTTATCTTTTAGGTAGGTATAAATTTCACCATAGATTGAGGTATTAGCATCAACTAGGTGATAGATAACATGGGACTTAGTATCGTCATAAGCAGGGGAAAAAAGTTGGTCCACCATGAACTATAACGACTTCTTTTCTCGAGAATTTTTAGCAAAGAAGCAATAGTAGCCATGGCATCGACAACTTTATTCTCCACTCTTGAAATCTGTTCAAATTTGATATCCACAAACTATTTCTTGAAATCATCAATCATTCTTTTGTAGGGGATCAGTTTGTCATCCTTTGTTTGATAATCATCATTGACTTGGTTAATGACCAGCTGAGAATCTCCATAGACTTGTAACTTTGGAATTTTCCATTCTATAGCTATTTTGATGCCAATGATTAATGCTTCATACTCTGCCATGTTGTTGGTACAAGGGAACATCAATCTGTATGATTTTGGTATGGTATTTCCTTGTGGAGTGACAAATAGGATTCCGGCCCCTAACCCATGTTGGGTGTGTGATCCATCAAAGTATAGTGTCCACTGTTTTGCAATCAAGGTGAGGACATCAGCGTCTGGAAATTCAATGTGTAAAGGATGATCATCTGGTAGAGGTGTCTCAACTAACTGGCCGGTGATTGCTTGCCCTTTTATTGCTTTCTTATCCACGTATTGGATGTCAAATTCACTTAGTATCATAACCCACTTGGCCAGTCTTCCAGTTAGGTTAGCTTTGATGAGGAGGTATTTTAGTGGATCTATTTTGGATATTAACTTGATGGTATGAGTTAGCATGTAGTGTCATAGTTGTTGGGTGGTGAACACTACTACCAAGCAAGCCTTTTCAATGGATGTATAATTGATCTCATAGCCATTTAGCATCCTACCGATGTAGTAAATTGCCCTCTCTTTTCCTACTGAATCCTCTTGTGCTAATAGGGCTCCCAATGATATCTTAGTTGTTGCAATGTATAACAAGAGTGGATTTCCTTTTGTTGGTGGTACTAAGACAGGTGGACTCATTAGATATTTTTTTAATTGGTTGAAGGCTCCTTCACATTTCTCATCCCATCAGAAAGAAACATTTTTGTGCAACAAGTGAGTGAAAGGATGGGTCTTGTTTGCTAGTTGTGAAATAAATCTCTGGATTGATTGGAACCTCCCTTGCAGAGATCGTAGCTGACTAATGTTTTTGGGTGGTGGCATCTCCATGATAGCTTTAAATTTTTTTGGGTCTACCTCAATGCCTTTTTCTGAAACTATGCATCCCAGGAGTTTGGTTGAAGTCAACCCAAACACACATTTCTTTCGATTCAGTCGTACATTGAATTTCTCCAGCCTAGTGAAGATTTTGTCTAAGATCTCTAAGTGTCCTTCTCTAGTATATGATTTAGCTAATAGATTATCCACATAGTCTTCCATGAAGTTATGCATCATATCATGAAAAATTGTTGTCATGGTGTGCTGATAAGTAGCTCGTACATTCTTCAATCCGAATGGCATGGTGTTCCAACATAATGTTCCCCATGGACATGTAAAGGTTGTCTTATCTTGATCCTCTGGAGCTATCTTGATTTGATTATAACCGAAAAAATTGTCCATAAGGGAAAACATGCTATGTCTTTCCGTTAAGTCCACTATGATGTCTATGTTAGGAAGAGGGAAATCATCTTTGGGACAAGCCTTATTGAGATCTTGGAAATCTGTGCAAATATGAATGCTGTTATTGGGATTTGAGATTGGTACAATATTGTAGATCCACTCAACATAGTCAATGGGTCTGATGAATCCTACATTTAACAACTTCTCCAGCTCTACTTTTACCAGTAGTGAAATATGTGGATGCATTTTCCTAGCTTCTGCTTGACTAGTTTTAATCCTAGTGGTAAGGATAGGTGATGCATGATGAGTTCTAGATCAATCCCTAGCATATCGGCATATGAACAAGCAAAATTGACTTGTTTCTCTATAAAAAATTTGAGGAAGCTTGGTTTTTCTTGGTTTGTCAAAGATTCTGCTAGATGGATAATCTTCACTATCTTTGCACTATTGATATTAACAAATTGTGTGGGTTCAATCAATACCTTTGATCTTTCCTGAAAGTGTTCTGGGAGAGTATCAAATCTTCTATCCTTCAACGCCTCAGAGAGGTTTTCGCCGTTGGATGCACTCTTTGTTTTTACTTTTTTCTAGATCTGATATTGCCATTGAATGGTTTTCACCATCAGATCTATTTCCTATATTTTTCATTTTGTAGCTAGAAGATTTGATACTCCCTTGTTGGGAAGCTTCATTACAATGTTCAATGGTGGAATCTATTTTGAGATTGTTGGCACAGAGGAAATTAACAATGGCATCATCGTTTGAAAATGTAGGGATATCAAATGGCTTAGTTTGGTCCCAGTCTATGAGTTTGGGATGTACTAGGGGTAAGAAATCACCAGACTGGTTAAGGTCGGAGATGGTAAGAGTCCTGATAGTAGTGTATTCAATTTTTCCAATAGAAAAATCAAGGTCTATAAGGTAACTTTCCTCTGAATTATCTATTTCACTTCGAGTCGAATCGTCTTTGCTAGAATCATCAATGTGTTATGATCCTAATTCAAGTGGTCTAGAACCTAACCCTTGTCCCTCCTCAAGTAGGGGTGCATACTTGTGTACCACACTAATGTCCTTGTTGTGACAAGATTCTTCTAATAGTGAATCCCACTCATATTCATTAGAATCTGTTTCATGATCATTACTAGCTTGTAATTGCAAGATTCTTTCAACCACCCTTTCAGTCATCTCTTCTTTTGTCTCCTTGTTATAACCCAACCCAGTCTTGTCCTTTGGATTGAATAAGAGGGGTTAAATTGGTTCTAAAATTTCTTCCTTTCTTTTTCCTATAGGGCCTTTTCCCTCGTATCCCATCTTTTCCAAAATAGTGAAACCTTTTCCAGACTATGTTGTTTGTACATTTGTAGTTGCTATTTGAGATTCTTCTTCATCCTTATAAAGCCAATTTAGAACATCTTTGCCTTCTGCTTTGTCAACTATGGTGCCTAATTTTACAAACCAACCATCAAAGAGTGTAACTGGTTGTGATGTTTGTTGTGTTGATGTTGAGGGTTTCCCATATGACTTTGGGGAAGAGAACTGTGAAAGACATAGGGATCATTCAATGAAATATTCACCCACACCTTTATCTTTGACTTGGACATTTTTGTCAAATTGTTTCGATAGAGCATTTAATTGGGCTTCATGATTTGAGGATGTAGAAGGAGTAACTTCTTCCCTTTTCTTAGATTGTTTAGACATGGAACTAGATTGACCTTCATGATTTGAGGAAATGACCAATGGTTTGGATGAGGAACTTGACTGGCTTTGATCATTGGAAGGGATGGAAGCTTCTTTGTTATGAGGCACAAAGATATCTTGGACAAATTTTAGGGTGTTGCAATACTGAGGACTATTTAAATCAGCCGAGATGGTGATTTCTTGGCCACCACAAGGGAATTTCAAACATTGATGGTATGTAGATGGGACCACTTGCATTTCGTGGATCCATGGGAGACCCAATAGTATGATGTAGGTCAAATCCTTGTCCAAGACTTGGCAGATTACATCTTTCTGAATCGATCCTACTTGAATAGGTAAGACAATCAATCCCTATGAAGATGTTTCCTCATCATCATATGCTTTTATTGTAATCTTTTTCTTTGAATCAATTGCATTCTCAAGAAATCCTAATGCACAAACAAGCTTTAAAGTACACATATTTAGGCCGACTCCTCCATCTATTAGGACACGTTTGACACGATGTTTATGAATTAGGACTTCAATATGGAGAGCGACATTATGGGGATGAGAAATAGATGTGTCATCATTTTCTGAAAAGGATAAGCAATGCGGTGCGGTCAAATGTCCCACCATGGCTTCGAATTTACAAACTTCCATATTTGTTGGTACTATTGTGTCCACTAGGGATTTTTCCAAAATCTCTTTGTGGGCGAGTGAAATCTTGAGTAGTTCCAATATCAATATTTTTGTAGGGATCTTTTGTAACTATTCCACTATGTTATGTTTATTGAAGGAGGCAATAGGTGTTTTAGATGAACTTCCTTTTAGAACATATTTGGCCTGTGCTCTCGTGGTTGCATTTACTGGCATGCTATCTTGTTTCCCATTGATTTTAATGATACTGACTTGAGTATCAGTTGCAACTATATCTAGTTTGATGCCATATTTTTATTTTTAAGGATAATGATGTCTTGTTCTTCTGCAATTGGAATGTCATAGATTGGATTGTTGGTTGCAATAATGTCTTGGTTGTCATTGGTTTCAATGTTATTCATTTGATCCTTTGTTGCTGAGATATGATTTATGACAGTATTGTGGACATAGTTTATGTTCTTCCCCTTGCTATTTGTTGTAGAGGACTCCCCTTTTTCATAATTCAGTAAAGGATTTTTAAATGCTCCGTGATCAACATTTGTTTGGGGTCCTTCTATTCGTAAGACTTTGTCATCTATTAAATCTTGTATCTTATGTTTCAATTGCATGCAACTATTTGTTTGATGGCCTTTGCACCGATGAAATTCATAGTAGTAAGCATCATTCCACCATGATGATTTTACTTTTGGTTCAAAGCCTCCAGTGTCAGGTAGCATTATGAGGTTATTTTCAAGAAGTTCCCTCAATGTAGATTCATGTGATTAACCCAAAGGTGTGAATTTTCTGTGGTTTCATTGTGTTTGATAAGGTGGAGGTTTAGATGTGGTATTACTTTGATTATGGCTGTTTTGATTGTTGGGCTAGTTGACATTTTGATTAGTGCCTTGATTGATGTTTTGATCAGTCTTGGTTGTAGTTAATAGATTGAAGAAGGGTTTAGCATTATGTGTTTCGGTGGCACCATCGTTGGTATTCTTGTTCCTTGTCCAAAATTTGGATTTTTCATTGTTTTTGTGATGGTTGGAAGAGCTAGCATTGTTTGATCCTTCATTCTGAATTTTCAATACTCCTCTTTTGACTAAAGCTTCTTCAATTTTGACATTGTTTTCTACCATCTTCTCAAAGCTAGGGGGACATTGTAATTGCAACATATAGCTCGTTTCACTGTTAAGGTTATCAATACAAATATCCATCTTTTCATGTTCGGGTAAGGGAAATTCGTATCAAGCAAATAACCTTCTCCACCTTTGTAAGAATATGAGAAAGGATTCTCCTTGTTTCTGTTTGGTATTACAAAGATCCTTCATGGTTATCTCATGTGAAATGTTATATGAATATTGAGTGATAAATTTGTTGAAAAGTTCTTCAAAGGATCTTATGCCTGGTTGTAGTTTCTAAAACCATTCCATACAATGGCCTCCCAAGTTGTGAGGAAAAATTCTCAACAAGTATGTGTCCTCATGAGCAAATTCAAGACTCATGGTTTGAAATTCTTGCACATGGTCTATGGGGTCATATTTTCCATTGTATTTGTTGTATTTTGGTAGATCGCAATTTGGGGGAAATGGTATCATGTTTAAATTCCTATCAAAAGGGTAGGGACAAATATCTTGCAAAAAGTATCTTTTGGTAGTCCCTCTTTGCATGTCTTGAGATTGTTGTTGAAGGTTCTTCATTTGATGTGTTAGGACAACCATTTGATTTGTATTTGGTGTTTTCATTTCAATTTTCTTTGGTGTTCCCTTCAATTTGTTGACATCAAAATCACTTGGTAATTTGACCCCTTGGTTTGCTAACATTAGAAGGTATTTTTCTCCATCCTTTTCAAAGGTTTTTTCTAGGAATATATAAAATTTGGGATCTTGGTTTGCTTGTTCTATTTCCTCCTTTGTTATTTCTTCTGTTTCATTTTGAGGAATTTTGTGAAAGGGATTTTCTTCTGGTTCACCCATGGTATTTTGAGGTTCAAATTCCTTATCCTTAAGTTTTTCTTTTGGGACTTGGTTAAAATGGGCATGCAAGTGATGAAGGTTTTCTAAATTTTGATCGTTGTTTAGGAGTGCCAAAGGAATACCTAGGTTGAATAGAGTAATGAATCCTATTGATGGGACTAAGGAAATAAAATTTGATGTAAAGTGTGTTGTTTCTTGATAAAGGATGGTAAATATTGATGGGGAAACTCAACTTGATGATCAAATTTTGATTTTGATGATGATTGGGCACTTTTAGATGTTTGATCAAAGTTTAGGTAAAGGATTTCACTTGTAAATACTAGTTTTTCCAGTTTTACAACAATGTTGGGATGAGGAAAAAAATTCTCTATCTAAAAGATCCCTAAATATGGTTTCAAAATGTCGGATAGGAGTCAAATTCATCTCTCTGGTTATAAATTTTGGTGGATGTGCTGTAACAGTCAATGTGTGCGCTAAAAGACAAATGCGCTATAGCATGGCTTGTATGTGCCACAAAAAGGTTTGGATGCACTACAAAATTAGGTGTATGCATTATAGAATAGCTTAAATGCACCAAATTTTTAGGTGTATGCGCTACATAATTTGGTAAATGCGCCACAAAATGCAAGGGATGCATTGGAAAATGTTGGGAATGTGCTATAACATCAAGTGAATGCGCTAGAAAAAATGGTACATGTGCTGCAATAGAAGGTGAATGCACTGGAAAAAGTGGTAAATGCGCTATAACAGAAGGTGAATGTATTGGAAAAAGTGGTAAATGCGCTAAAATAAGCAGTGGATGCGCTGAACTGGGGAATATAACAGTTTCTTGCCAGTTTCTTTGATTTTTCTGGTTTTTCAGTCAGAGAATGGTTTGTTACAAATGATGTTTTTTGAATCACAGTTTTTCACTTCTAGTGTGTGAGGTTTTGTTTGAAGTTTGTTTAAAAACACTTTGGTAAACACATCAAGCATGTACAATCCTAAGGTTGTGTAAGACTATATTATTGGATTCCCACTTAGATTTTACTCTAGCCATGCCTACTTTTAGCGGATGATTAGATGCTTGACCCCACTTGCTCCCCTCCATGATACTCACTTCTACGAGGTAGCCAAGCATCAATACCCATGAATCTCCCATGGCATACTTCTCATCTCTACTAAAAGCCACAAAAATGTGGGACAACTTCGAAGGTCCGACCTTCTGCGCTAGCAAATAGATAAGGGATTTTGGCCTTTCTACAACAAGGGTTCTAATATAGTCATTTTGTTCATGGGGGATCATCCATGTGGCAAGAGACCATTGTTGCCCTTCTTGTCAAAAAAATCCTCGTGATACTTGAACTTTCCTCAAGTACCCACATTTATATACCAGTGGGAAGTCGCTTGGCTTTAGCATGTTACCGGTTGGGTCGTTCCCTTGGGTGATTACTTTTTCCCACAAGGAAGACCCTCTATGGATAAAAGAAGAAAAATGAATGGGTCTAGATTTTTGGTCACCTAGTTAAGGGGAGAGCATATTCCTACCATTCATCAAACACAACATACATGGTGTTCTTTCCTACCTAATTAGTCTAGATTCCTAAATTAAGCAAAAGGAAATAAATCACTCCAACCCCTACATCAAATTTATCAATAGTTTGCAATAAATGTTTCATTGACAACGTTCAAGAGTTTCAATAGATTCTTTGATAGCATTTATGAAGCCTGCACAACAGAAAAAACATTTATTAGTTTTTAGACTTAGGAGAAATTTGTAACAAAAATCAGATGCGCCATTACAGTAAGCTAATGCGCTAAAAAGGTATATGCGCTGTAGAAAGTAGTGAACGCGCTACAAAAAATAGTGAATGCGCTATAGAAAATAAAAGGTGTGCTATAGAAACCCCCTTATGCACTACAAAATGGAATGGATGTGCCAAAGAAACCTATTGTTGTGTCAGAACAGTCGGTGAATGCACCAGAGAATGTTTCAGGTGCGCCGGAAGAATCAACGGTTGCGCTAGAGAAATTCACATCCAAACCTATAAAGCATACTTTCTAGAAAAATATTAAAACAACAGGGGCTAGGCCCCACAGTGGGCGCCAATTTATGTGTGTGAGAAAATATGTGAATTAAAACAATAAAAAACACACAACAGATGCAATGTATTATATTAAGGAAATCTAAATTAACAACACAATTTGATAAAACGAATCCTTAAAGACATTTCATCTTCCTCTATTCCTAAGGATCCTATATTAGTGCTCTCAGATTTTAATTATGCACTGAATTATTGGGATGATGCCTAAGAAATGAGAAGCCATTAAACTAGAATGTAGAAACTATTCCTGCACCTACATGATTTGATGAATTTGCTGGATGATGAAATAAATGATATGTTGAATGGTAAGCTATTGTATGCAAAATGGTATGAAAATGATGCAATGATGAATTAAACTAATGGAGATGCTATGAAAATGTTTCTAAATGCTATAAGTAGACTAAGACACATCTAACATAGAAGCCATGATTTTAATTTACTTGCTAAAATACTCCAAATGCTAAACTAGAATGTAAACTAAGCTTTCAAATGCTAAGATGATTTCTGCAAAGTAATTGTATGCAATGCTCTCTATTGAAAAGTTGTAAATGAGCCTCTATTTATAGATTTCACCAAGGCATCAGGTGAGTTGGCAGTGATGGATGATCATGATTCAGTCTGGAAAGATCGACGGTGAGAAATGAGGAAGTTAGAGAGAAATAAGGAAGTTGTCCCCTTTAATAGAACAAGCTTGCTAAGTGTAGAGAAGAATAAATCGAAAGGAGAAGCCATGTGTCTCTAAGTTTGTTGAGATTGTTGAGGATAAATTCCCATTTTAGAAATTAGGAATAATTATTTTCATGTGAAACATGGTGAGATGGAAGATGAGGTGGAAGGAGGTTAGAAAATATGGAGAAATGTGACAAAATTTGAATTAAAAATTCAAATTTAATGAGAGGGAATTAATCAAATAAAACAAATTAGTTATTTTTTTTTATTTAATTAAATCATGAAGAAAGTGGTTTAGATTGGAAGAATTAAGAAATGTGAACTATATAAATAAACTTTGCAATTTATTTATACAGTAGAGGAAATAAAGATTTCTATTAATTAAATAACCAATATTTAGTTAATTTTCTCCAGACCAATTTTGGATGTATACAATTATACATCTTTTGCAGTTCATTATTTTTGAGTTATTACCAGCCATACTTGTCTTATTATATAAGTGGGATATAGAGAGTGTTCTATTGTGAGTAAGAGGTAACATTGTTGTTTGAGAGAACTAAGCTATCAACAAGTGAGATAGAGTTATAGTGACAATCTTGAGGAGTTGTTTACCAAGCTTGCTGCTGTGGAAAAGACTGCATTGCTTCCATTTGTTTGGATAACTGATAACAGGCATGGGGATCTCTCCTTCTTTGTTATTTTTCTTTTGAATGATGTTTCTTGCATGCATGGTTGATATGTCTTTTCTAGCATGTGCATTAGAGAAATTAGAGTGTTT